>CM024271.1:15486624-15695169 GCA_013621005.1 Aeschynomene evenia
TGCTCTCAATTATGCTTAAATTGGTTTCTTACGCAATATTTGATTTACATTACCGTTTCGAGTATTAGTACCATTTTGCGTATTAATTACTCTAGTTGTTGCCACTGGTGCGTTTGATACGTTTTTGTTAGTGTTGTGGCTTCTCAGGAACAGGTAATTATAAATAGGTTGGAAATTGCGTTGGAAACCAAGGAAAGCTGATTCACTGCCTGCAGCAGCGTACCAATCGCCCAGGCGGATGTGCACATCGCCCCAGCAGTCATGCGCGCGTAACTCCCTCGTCTGGACGCGCCCAACTTTGACCTACCTACCGCCCAGGCGTGGTCGGTCGTGTGCGAGGAAACCTAAAGCGCCAGCAGCCCAAGACAGCAGCTGGGGATTTTATAAATAGCCCTTTGTGCTTAGGTCTATTATCTAGTTTTTCAGTTCTCTGGTTCTTGTATGCACTCTGGTGCTACTCTGACATTTTTAGGATTTACTTTCCAAGCTTTCAGTTCTTCGTTCACCGTCCCGTTTGGGCACTCTTTACTTCCAGCTTTTACATACAGTTCTGAACACCAGTTTTAATTCGTTGTCTTTACTCTTTATTACTTTCAGTCATTGCTTTTACATTAAACCTTGTTCTTAGGGAGAGTTCACCTTGAATCTCCCTCGTTTTCATTAATATAAAGTTTTTATTCAGCAATCTCTTTACTTCCTGAGTTTATTTCAATTCAAGTCTTTAATCCTGTTTTCTTTACATTCGAGTCACTTTCAATTTATGCCAATTTACTTATTTTGCAATTGCACTTAATTTCTTTATTTCAATCGTCTTTACTTTCCAATTTAATTTCCTTGCACAACAAAACCAAAACCCCCTTTTTTATTTATTGCTAAGTTTGAATCAACGATTGCCACACAGATTCCTTGAGAGACGACCTGAGTCAGTCTTACTACTTGCTACCAAGCTTGTATTGAGATTAATTCAGCAACAAACCCTTTTTCAAAACCCTTCTTCTAAATTGCTCCAGAGTACCGGGAAATAACGACGCTCCGGTGCTCTGTCAATTTTTGGCGCCGTTGCCGGGAATCTAGGCAATTTTTGATTTAATCCTAGTATTGTTTTTCTTCTTTCTTTAAAAAAAAAAAAATATTTTTTTTCGCAATCTTCTTCTTCTTAAACCTCTTTTCGCACCGACCGCCCCAGCGGTCGACGCGTTCCAAAAATTTTGCTTTTCTTTCTTCTTCTTTCTTATAATTCCTATGGATGACTCGTTCGCAACCCGATAGCTCTCTATTCCCTTTCGACCCTGAAATCGAAAGAACCTTACGGGGTTTGAGACGAGCGAGGCGGGAAGGCGAGGACGTAGGTAACTCCTTTCATACTCGTTCCCGTAGTGCGGAGGTTAGTGGTCATACCCGTGTGTTTCCTGAGAGTGTTTTTGCAACACCCACCGACACACCAACTGATCCTCTTACTGTTACGCCTATGGCTGCGAGAAGAAATCCTACTTTGAGGGAGCTCATTGCTCCTGATCTGAATTAACCACCCTTAGGCATTATATACCCAAATGTCGATGGAGATTTTGAAATAAAAGGGGCACTCTTCCATCGGCTCCCAAAATTCCATGGGCTTTCCGGTGAGGACCCCCACCAGCATCTCAAAGAATTTCATTATGTGTGTGATACACTAGGGCCACACAGGGCTGGTGTTGATGCTGTGAAACACTGTGCCTTCACATTCTCTTTGGAGGGTGCAGCTAAAACATGGCTCATGAATCTACCCAATGGGGCGGTGAACTCGTGGGCTGATCTCAAAAGAAGGTTTTTGGAAAAATACTTCCCTGCTTCAAGAGCGGGGGCAATTAGGAAAGCCATCTGCAACATACAATAACTACAAGGGAAACGCTCTATGAATATTGGGAGCGTTTCAATAGATTGGTCTCAAGCTGCCCTTCTCATCAGATATCTGACGCCAACCTCATCCAATTCTTCTATGAGGGGTTGTGCGTTGCAGATAGGCGTACTATTGACTGCTCAAGTGGGGGAGCATTGATGAACAAGACTTTGGCAGAGGCTATGGAGCTATAGAAACCATAGCCTCCAACAATCAGCAGTTCGGAACCCGTGACACTCCAATGCAAAAGGGTGCATGAAGTTGGCCCTTATGATCAGAAATCACTGGAAGCAATTGGCAGAGATGACAACTGCCATTAAAGAACTGGCTCTGATAAGTCAACAGAAGTGGTAGCATCTGCTTCCATTCCAACACCACCACCAGTAGTCCAGGTATGCGGGATTTGTGCTAGTGACCATCCTACAGATGTGCCCTCAGCTGAATGAAGAATATGCAACAGTGGCAGCCACAAATTTTCCTAATCAAGGGCAATCCCAATTTGGTAACACCTATAACCCTTCCTGGAAAAATCATCCAAATTTTAGGTGGAGTAACCAGAGCCAACCACTACACCAAAACCAAACACAACAACCACCACCACAGTTCCAATCCCAAAATACACCTCCCTTTCCCAGTCAACAGAAATATCAACCCCCTCATCAGAGGGCACAAAACCATACACCTCCACCTCCCAAACCACCTCAATATACCCCACCTCAACTTTTGAAGAATGATGGAAGAGAAAGTTAAAAATGAGCAGATGAGGAAAGACGTTGCTCAGCTGATGGAGGATCGCAATGCTTCTTTAAATAATGGTACTCATATTCCCTCCCAAACAATTCCAAACCCAAAGGGGAATGTAAGTGCCATAGCTCTGAGGTCAGGACAGTGCTTCCTGCAGTTGAGACCCCGAAACCTAGTGTGAAACCCAAAGTCATAACACCTGAGGAAGAAACACAGGTACATGGGGAGGAGCAAACAGAGGAGGAGATACAGGTGAAAACCTCACAGAAGGGTACAGGGAAGGTGGCTGTGGAAGAAAAAGGAGCTGAGCCAGCTGCACCACTACCAAAATTACCTTTCCCTCAAGCTGTTACAAGGGGAAAGAAAAAGACGGGAATAGATGAAGAGGTCTTGGAAACATTCAAAAAAGTTGAGGTAAATATCCTCTCCTAGAAGCTATAAAGCAAGTGCCAAAATATGCCAAATTCCTCAAAGAATTGTGCACTCAAAAGAGAAGAACAAAGGGGAGAAGGTTCAAGTAAATGCTGCTGCTCTAACCCCTGCTCTCCTCAAAAATTCCAAGACCCGGGTTCTTTCTCTATTCCGTGTCTTATTGGGGAGCTGATTATCAAGGATGCCTTGGCTGACCTGGGAGCTGCCATCAATGTCATGCCAAAGGCAATTTACCAAGCTCTGAACTTCGGGGAACTCAAGCCTACAGGACTCCTCCTTCAGTTTGCCAACAGGAGTGTGCAAAAACCAGAGGGACTGCTGGAAGATGTCCTAGTTAAGGTAAATGATTTAATATTCCCCGTAGATTTTTATGTGCTGGATACAGATCTATTCCTCTAGCCGCCTTTCTTAAAAACTGCAAAAGCCAAGGTTGATGTGTTCGCCGGAACTTTGGATATAGAGTGTGGGGACATTAAGGCAAGATTCTGCTTGAGAAGTGCAATGAAACACCCATCTGACACTCATGCTATTTTTTCTCTTGACATCATTGATGAGTTGGTTGATGATGAGGTGGGTCATTGGCTCCTTGAGCTTGGTAATCAAAATTTTAAAAATAAAAGCAGTGATGCTGCGTGTAATGGGTATGAAAAACTTGATTTGTTATGCCAATTGTGTGAGGGGGACGATTTTGAACTCTTTGGGGATCAATCCCTTGTTTCTGATAGTGAAACACCTCTCCGATTGAGCAAAATTGTGAAAAACCCATGAAACAGCATCATCTGCGTCTTTTTCTTTTCTGACGCCAAAAAACCGCTCTGGCAGTGGTCTCGACCGCCTCAGCGGTCTTGACCGCCCAGCAGTGGCGACTTCCGCTCCAGCGGTACCCACCGCCTCAGCGGAGATGTCTACCGCCCCAGCGGAATCGACATCGCCCCGGCGGTCGCGGCGATTTCTGCTTCAATTTCTCCCCTGTCTGTCCAAAAGAAAAAAATTCTGAGTTGAAAATACTTCCCCCTCACTTGAAATATGCTTACTTGGGGGAAGAAAACACCTTTCCGGTAATTATAGCCAATGGTCTTTCTGTTGAATGAAAATAAGCTTTTGGAAGTTTTAAAAACAAATAAAAAGGCCATTGGTTGGGAGTTATCGGATTTGGTTGGCATTAGCTCTTCCATTTGCACTCATAGAATTTTTCTGGAGGAAGGTGCTAAAGCCATAAGGCAAACCTCAGAGGAGAACGAATCCTCTTATTCTTGATGTGGTGAAGAAAGAGATTTCAAAACTCCTTCAGGCCGGGATCATCTATCCTATCTCTGATAGTGAATGGGTGAGCCCCGTGCAAGTTGTTCCTAAAAAGTCTGGAATCACTGTCATCAAGAATGAGAGAGATGAACTTATACCCACTAGAATACAGAATTCTGGCGGGTGTGTATTGATTACCGCAGACTGAATGAAGTAACGCGCAAGGATCACTTTCCTTTGCCGTTCGTTGATCAAATGCTTGAAAAACTTGCGGGTCAATCACACTACTGCTTCCTTGATGGATTCTCTGGGTATTTTCAAATACAAATAGCACCGGAGGACCAGGAGAAAACTACTTTCACTTGTCCCTTTGGTACCTATGCCTATCGTAGGATGCCATTTGGGTTATGCAATGCTCCTGGTACTTTCCAAAGGTGTATGATGAGCATCTTCTCTGACTTTATTGGTGAATTTTTAGAAGTGTTCATGGACGACTTTACTGTGTATGGAGATTCCTTCGACTCTTGCTTGCAACACCTCTCCCTTGTTTTAAAACAGTGTATCAGGACCAACCTGGTGTTAAATTTTGAAAAATGTCACTTTATGGTTGATAAAGGTGGTCCTGGGACACATTGTCTCTAAAGAGGGTATTGCAGTTGATCCTGCAAAAGTCGAAGTAATTTCCTCTCTACCTCACCCCGTCTCTGTGCGGGAAAATTCGCTCTTTTCTGGGTCATGCAGGTTTTTACAGGCGTTTCATAAAGGATTTCAGCAAAATTGCAAAGCCGCTGACCGACCTGCTGCAGAAAGATGCCGAATTTGACTTCAACAAGGACTGCCAAGAGGCATTTGAGCTACTAAAAACCAGACTAGTTTCCGCACCGATCGTGAAACCTCCGAAGTGGGACCTCCCTTTGAGATCATGTGTGATGCGTCTAACTATGCTGTGGGTACCGCGCTAACTCAGCGCGAAGGTAAGGAATCCTTTGTAATTTCTTATGCTTCTCGTACTTTAGATTCTGCTCAGGCTAACTATACCACCACTGAGAAGGAGCTTTTGGCAATTGTTTTTGCTCTTGAAAAATTTAGATCTTATCTCCTTGGCTCTCATGTGGTGGTGTACACAGACCATGCAGCTCTAAAGTACTTGTTAAAGAAACCAGATGCAAAGCCCCGCCTTCTCAGGTGGATGTTGCTCTTGCAAGAATTTGATTTGGATATAAAAGACAGGAGTGGTTGCCACAATCTGGTAGCTGATCATCTGAGCAGAGTTGAGCATATTCCAGATGACCCAATTCCGCTGGATGATCAGTTCCCAGATGAACGAATCATGAGTGTGCAGACTTCTATGCCTTGGTTCGCAGACATTGCGAATTATTTGGTTGCCAAAACCGTCCCCACATATTTTTCAAAGGCCCAAAGGGACAAACTTATTTCTGATGCAAAATATTATGTGTGGGATGACCCCTATTTGTGGAGGTTTTGTGCTGATCAAATCATTCGCAGGTGCGTTCCTGACCATGAGCACCACTCCATACTTGACTTTTGCCATGCACAGGCTTGTGGTGGCCATTTCGGACCGCAGCGCACTGGTCGTAAAATTCTTGAGTGCGGTCTATTTTGGCCATCTATTTTCAAAGATTGTTATGAATACTGCAAGTCCTGTGCTAGGTGTCAAAAGATGGGAAAGAATTCTAGGAGGAATGAAATGCCCCAACAACCATTACTGTTTTGTGAAATTTTTGATGTTTGGGGTATTGACTTCATGGGACCTTTCCCTACTTCTGCTGGCTTAAATTATATTCTCTTGGCTGTTGATTATGTGTCTAAGTGGGTTGAGGCAATCCCCACTCGTACTAATGACTCTGCTGTGGTTTGTAACTTTGTAAAAGGTAACATAATCTCTAGATTTGGCATTCCTAAGGCCATCATCAGTGACCAAGGCACCCACTTCTGTAACAAAACTTTTGATGCCTTGCTCCGCAGGTATGGGGTTGTTCATAAGTGGCAACACCTTATCATCCTCAACTAACGGGCAGGCTGAGGTGTCCAATCGAGAAATTAAAAAGATTTTAGAAAAAATGGTTGGACCCTCAAGAAAGGATTGGAGTGCTAAGTTATCTGATGCTCTGTGGGCTTACCGTACTGCTTATAAAACCCCGATTGGGATGAGCCCCTTTCGGTTGGTATTTGGAAAATCCTGTCATTTGCCGGTGGAAATTGAACACCGTGCATACTGGCGGTTAAGCAGTGTAACATGGACCTAGGGAATGCCGGTAAGGAGAGAAAATTACAGCTGCAGGAACTCGATGAACTCAGGCGGGATGCCTATGAGAGCTCAAAGATCTACAAAGAGAAAACTAAGGCCTTCCATGACCAACTCATTCTGAGGAAAGAATTCATAAGGGTCAGGAAGTGCTCCTTTACAACTCCAGGCTCCAACTCATGGCCGGAAAGCTGAAATCAAGGTGGGAAGGCCCCTATGTGGTGAAGAAGGTCTACCCTTTTGGATGATTGAGATACAATGCAAAAAGACCAACTTTACCTCCAAGGTCAATGGACACAGACTGAAAGTGTTCCATCAAAGCCCCAACAAAGAAATAAATCAAACTGAAGTCCTCCTTTTGAGGGAGTGAAGCCACCCAATTAGGTGGCCACACGTCCAACTTAGGGACGTTAAATCAAAGTGCTTGGTGGGAGACAACCCACTGCTATTTCTTTCCTTCCTTTAAACTCATAGTGTCATTTGTTTCGTTTGTTTTATTTTTTTTAAATCTATTTTTATTTTTATTTGCATACAAGCTTCACTATGAACTAAAAAGCATATTTGTGGGCACAAGAGAGCAAGTATAGTGGTGAGGGAGGCAAATGGCGTAACTGCAATCGTTTAGCGCGGACAGACCGCCTAGGCGGCCCCTTAACCGCCCCAGCGGTCGCGGCATTCAAAACGTTGCGTTCCGCATAAGCGGAACAGTGCGTTTTGCACAAAGCGCCCCAGCGGTCCCTCAACCGCCCAAGCGGTTCGACGCTCTGAAACTTAAGCGGAGGCCGAGCGGCATTTGGGGACATTTCATCTTTCTCCCCTCTCTTGCTCAACCCTAGCAGAGCTAAAGAGAAACCCCCTCTGCCTTTCGCCGCCGCCGTTCGCCGCCGCATCTGAGCTCCCTCACCTTCATTTTTACACCTCTCAAGTAAGCTTGTATGTAGTGTTCACCATTAAATCCCGTTTTCTCTCTTTTTCTTTCGATTGGGTTAAATATTGAGATTAGTTATGGATTGTTAGTGTTTACCCCTTCCTAGGCCAGTTATATCATGATTTTGAGGTTTGAAAAAGCTGGGTAGTACAAAAATGGCAGAAATCAGCGTTTTTGTCACTGTGCACTGTTCTGACCGCCACGAACCGCCCAGGCGGTTGCGATGACCGCCAAGGCAGTCGTGCCGCGACTGCATTGACTCGTCCAGCATACTGAGTTTATGATAGTTGGTGTTGTTGCTACTAACGCCTAACCCTTATTGTCCCTGTGTATCTGTGTTGTTGTTCTTATTTCTTGCAGATCGATGGCACCGAAGAGAGCCCGCCGGTCACAACAAACTCAGAGAGAGTCCTCCGAGACTTCCGCGAGGTGGAAGCATCTGACAGCTATTTTTTTGACTGCTTGGTGGCTGAGGAGCGCTACTATGAGGACTTTTAGAAGCGCTCCATTCTCCATGAGCACCACCTCTGCTATGGGGGTTCAAATCCGTCCATTGGAGCCGTGGTGGCAGGGATTCAGACGCGTCGATGGAACTTCCTGCTCGCTGAGCCAAAGGAAGCCAACTGGACTCTGGTGAGGGAGTTCTATGCGAACTACCACACCATAGGAGCAACTCATGTTCATCTCCGCGGTCAACAGGTTCCGGTATCCCCAGGGGCCATAGCTGAGGTTCTTTGCATCCCTCTACCCACCAGCAAAACATGGCAGGATGATGATGAGTTCACTCAGCTCCGCCGCCAACCTACTGCGGATCTCTTGGAGAGGGTGCGAGCCAGACTTTGTGTAGAGGGGGGGACTGGCACAGAAACGCAAATGGTCTGCCAACCCATCTCCCCTCAAAGCACATCACCCTAGAGACCAGAGCGTGGACTCGGGTCGTTTTCAGCCACATACGACCTAACTCTCACCATTCAGATATTACCATCGACGATGCCATTCTTGTCTACCTGATTTTGGGGAACTCTTGGATAAATGTGCCAAAAATGATTTACACTACAATGAGTAAGGTGCATGATGGTGCTCGCTTCCGTAGCCTTCCCTACCCCGCTTTGATCTCCACCATGGCTGAGCGGGCAGGGGTGGCAGAAGAAGACACTGATGATTGGCAGGGAGACATCCCAAAGGTGGGGGTTACTGGTCTGGTACAGCGGGATACAACAGAGCGAAGAGCCAGGGAGCGCGCAGCCGCCGCCGCAGCTGCCCGCGAGGTCCCTGATATTGCTGGCCCACCTGCTGACGCTCCTGGCCCTTCTTCATTCGATGGTATGTGCTCCACTCTCATGACCCACATAGATACCAGGTTTGAGCGAATGCAGGGCGAGCTCGCAGTGCAATTGCGAGCATCCCAGAGAGAGACCATCCGACAGATGCGGGCTCTGATGCTTGACCCGCAGCACCGCTTTGACGATGATGATGAGGATGAGTAGCCTGCAGCAGCAGGTCGAAGGGGCACACCTGAGTTGGTTGGATCTGAGAACTCAGGGTGTGCGTACCACTCTCCATTGAGCCTGACAATGCCACTGAGGACAGTGACAAACCCAAGTGTGGGGAGGGGTAACACTTTCTTGCCTTTTTTCTTAACTCTTGTTTTAGTTAGTTGATATTTTTTTAGTTAGTATTCTATCTGTTGAGACTGGTTAGCTGCTAGTACTGGTTTTGTTTTGATGGTGAACTAGGTAGTTGATACTTGTTTCCTTTGTTGTGCTTAAAATTATTAACTGTTGGCAATTGTGATATATATGTTCTTAGACTATGAGCAATATGAATTAGGTTGGATGCATGAATGATGCTTGTATACCCTTAGTTTTAAGCCTTCAACAGCACTATTTATTGCACACACACACAGGTACACCGATCCTGGACTTGCCAAATAGCCAGCTCTTCTGTACTTGATGTAGATGATAGACTCATGCATTTTCTTGTTCAGCCCACTGCCATATAGACCTACCCTTGTAATTACCCTTGTTTAGCCAATTTGAGCCTTATTCCCCTTTGTTCATATTAGCCACATTACAAGCCAAAAAGTGAAAAACAATTATTACCCTGTGGAAATTAAGTGAACATGGTTTGTTTTGTATAATATTTGGGGGTTATGATGCTTGATTGGGATATTGGGAGTTCTTACATGCTTGTAAAGGAAGAAATTGGGTAACTGGTGGGGGTGAAAGGTTTGTGTACAGTAATTGGGTATTTGGTTAGGGGAAAAGCAAAACAATTTATTTTACTTAATATTAATTCCTCTTAGTAATTTGTTAGTTTGCACTTCATTTCTGCCATCTCCTTTTGTCTTTGAAAAGAAGGTTCTGAAATATATATATATATATATATATATATATATATATATAAAATAAAATAAAATAAAAGATTAAATAAATAAATAAATTTCAGAACCTGCATGTCAGGTTTGCTTTTTGTCTTAGGAAAAAGAAATAAATTTGTTTTTATGGCTCTTTGTGCATAATTGGAGCCACCGCTGTTAAATATGGGTTTTGTGGTGTATATTGTTTGGTTCTCTGTCCTTGTGCTCATTTGGTATATTATCTTATAGACTAGGCGAACCATGGGATTTTGATTTCCACCTTAGTCCACATTCCCATATTTTCCCCACCTGTACCTTGACCCCATTACAACCCTTGAGCATGTTTCTTAATGCATCGAGTTTGAATTAAGAGGCTATTTTCATCTTTGGCAAGTCAGTGGAAGAGTGTTAGTGTTGTGTGTTCTAGGGACTAGTCTATACACTTGAGTGTTATTGAGTGAATTATATCCTTGTGAGGCTTAGCATCTTTCTGATCATGCATTCATACCTGATTCTCCTGCTCATTGCTTACTTTTGATGAAATTGCCAACATGTTTGTGGATGTTAATTGGAAACTTGTATTATCTTACTAGTTTACTACTACCATCAACTGTTGCTAACCATGTCTGTAAGTTCTAGCTATAGTTCCCTCTTTGCTATCTTGTTTGTTTGTTGTGCTAGGAATCCTGTATATGTTGCTTGGTTCTATGTTTCATGAGGACATGCAATTGTTCAAGTGTGGGGAGGTTTGATAAATCGTATTTTCATGCTAATTTCTCCTCATAACTTGAGTGATAGTATGCTCTCAATTATGCTTAATTTGGTTTCTTACGCAATATTTGATTTACATTACCGTTTCGAGTATTAGTACCATTTTGCGTACTAATTACTCTAGTTGTTGCCACTGGTGCGTTTGATGCGTTTTTGTTAGTGTTGTGGCTTCTCAGGAACGGATAATTATAAAATAGCTTGGAAATTGCGTTTGGAAACCAAGGAAAGTTGATTCACTACCTGCAGCAGCGTACCAATCGCCCAGGCGGAGGTGCACATCGCCCCAGCAGTCATGCGCGCGTAACTCCCTCGTCTGGACGCGCCCAACTTTGACCTACCGCCCAGGCGGTCGTGTGCGAGGAAACCTAAAACGCCAGCAGCCCAAGACAGCAGCCGTGGGGATTTTATAAATAGCCCCTTTGTGCTTAGGTCTACTATCTAGTTTTCAGTTCTTTGGTTCTTGTATGCACTCTAGTGCTGGTACTCTGACATTTTTAGGATTTACTTTCCCAAGCCTTCAGTTCTTCGTTCACCGTCCCCGTTCTGGGCACTCTTTACTTCCAGCTTTTACATACTGTTCTGAACATCAGTTTTAATTCGTTGTCTTTACTCTTTCTTACTTTCAGTCATTGCTTTTACATTAAACCTTGTTCTTAGGGAGAGTTCACCTTGAATCCCTCCCTCGTTTTCATTAATATAAAGTTTTTATTCAGCAATCTCTTTATGTCCTGAGTTTATTTCAATTCAAGTCTTTAATCCTGTTTTCTTTACATTCGAGTTGCTTTCAATTTATGCCAATTTTCTTATTTTGCAATTGCACTTAATTTCTTTATTTCAATCGTCTTTACTTTTCCAATTTAATTTCATTGCACAACAAAACCAAAACCCCCCGTTTTTATTTATTGCTAAGTTTGAATCAACGATTGCCACACAGATTCCTTGAGAGACGACCTGAGTCAGTCTTACTACTTGCTACCAAGCTTGTATTGAGATTAATTCAGCAACAAACCCTTTTCAAAACCCTTCTTCTAAATTGCTTTAGAGTCTCGGGTAAATAACGACGCTCCGGTGCTCTGTCATCGGTCTACCGTCCCGTGAGCAAGCATTGCAGTGCCTTGTTGATCCAACTCATCAACATAGTAGAGTCCACCATGTTCAGTATCACGCCCAATTATCCTCCCCGTCCGAATATCCTGTAAAAGACAGAAAGTAGGATGCAAGAGAACAGTACAATTTAGTTCCCGAGTAACATGGCTAACAGACAATAATTTATGTGATAAAGCAGGAACATAAAGGCAATTTTTTAGCCGAAGTGTTGGTGATAATTCAATACTCCCAGCCCCCTCAACAGGAGAATATTCCCCATTAGCTGTTTGGACATAAGTTTTGGTGGGCTTGGTTGTTTTTGTAAAGTCACTCAGATCATGTGTCATAGTATCTGTGGCTCCACAGTCAATTAACCATTTATTGCATGTTTTATTATTTAATTTAGTGACACAGCTGGTACTAGGGATATTTTTGGAATTATGGGAAAGGGGCATTTGGGTACTTTCACTCTTGGGGTTGGTTTTTATAATATTGGAACATGCAGGGGGGTCATTAGAAATAATACATTCAATAGGATTGGAATTGGAATCACAATTATCAAACACACCCGCATAGAAATATTTAGGGTTCAGAATGGATTTAGGGTTAGAACAAAGGGAATTAGGGTTTTTATTACCATTAACCCTTATACCTATCGTGTTCCCCTTTGAGCTCGAGCTCGCACCGCCTTCCCTTTTCGACCCGATCGCAGCAGCAGTGACTCCCACCATCTCTCTCTCTTCTCCGTTGCCGGCGATATCGGTGGCCTTCGGGCTGCCTATCGCCACGGCAGCGCTGGCTCCCTTGGTGCCTCTCTTCTTCTCGTCTGGCCACCACTCCGGGTAGCCGATGACTTTGAAGCATCCTTCTTTGGTGTGACGGCTACCTCCACAGTGGGTTCACCTCAGATGAGTTTTGTCATCGTTGTTGTTCCTCCGGAGTGATGACTTCGGCTTCGCCGTGTCTGACCGGCTCCTCACCGCAAGCCCACTGCCGATGCTTGAGGGAGCTTCTCCCAATGAAGGATCGTCGCGGTTTATTATTCCTCGCTGGGCTATCTCCGTCGTATGGTGGCGTATGCTGTCTCGACATTAGGGAGTGGGTCTTCCTTCAAGAGATCCCTCCTATCTTTGTCATATGAGTCATCGATGCCCTGGAGGAATTGGAACAGACGATTTTGTTGTAGGAGCTTGTTGTGGGTTGTGATGTCACTGGAACAGGTCATAGGGTTTGGCATTCTTCTATCAATTTCTTTCCATATTGCTTGCAGATTATTGTAATATCTTTCAATTGATTGTTGTCACTGTTTGAGGTTGTAACCCTTTACTGTAAGGTCATATATCTGTAATTGGTCCCTCCCACTGTGATATGTTGCTTCTATTCCCTTCCAAAGCTCTTGTGCAGTAGGATAATCGAGATATTGAGTCACAAGTTCCGGCTCAATATTCTCAATGATCCAGGTGATGACAATCGAATCGGCCTCCTGCCATTTCAATGTTGATGGATCATCTTCAGGTAGTGGGGATTCAGTGATGTGCTTGAGCCTCCCCTACCTTTAATGGCTAGACTCATAAGTCTGGACCATACTGTATAATTCTTATCGTTTAATTTTGTGGATAAATTTATGGTTTGATTGCTTGTTGTTTCTGTGTGAGGTTTGGTTGTGTTTAGGTTTTGGAGCAGCTGCATTATTTGGCTCACAGGGATGGAAGGCTCGGATGAGCTTCCATTGCTTGCAGTTTCATCATCACTTGCTATTGTAGGTATTTTCCTTAGCTCTTGATACCATATTAGAATAGGGTTTTTGTATTTATATTGATTTTGAATATACAAATGATATAAATAGATGATAGAAACAGAATATTAGCCTAAATAAAATCATTCACTTAATTGTGATTGATTATTTCCTAATATAGAAACTATTTCCATATTTTCTTCTTTCTCACATAATTGCTACCATCTTCTGAAATGGTTCAGAGCTAAGATTGATGTGTATTTTTTTTTTGATGTGGTTTCTAAGCTATTTTCTCTGCTTTTGATGTGATACCTTGCTTCTAATATTGTTTCTTAATTGCTTATGTGCTTCTAATGTATATCTCTTGCTTCTAATGTTATTTCTGATGTGTTTCTAAGCTTCTGATGTTTGTTCCTTGCTTCTAAAGTTGTTTCTGACATGTTTCTTTGCTTCGGATGTGGTTTGTAGCTTCTAATCTATCTTATGATGTATTTATGAACTTCTGAAGTGTCTTCTGATGTGTTCTGAAGTTGCTTATGGTTTGTGTGATCTTCTAAAGCCTTACTTTGGCTTTTTTAATTTAATAAAAGCATATTATACTATCTTTTGATGTGAGAAGCTTTGTAAATGATGTTTAAAACAAAGATATTGTAGCTTCTGAAATACTCAAAAAGGAGTTTTATAAAAAAACTTGGGTAATTTAATTATTATTTTGAGTCATAGACTTTTAGAAAGAGATTGTATAATGTTCTTTTAAAAAGATTGATTATTTTAATCATCAAAACTGTAACACCCTACTAGATAGCCCTTAACGCTTAAGTCATTTTAGGCTATTTCATAAGGGTTACCTCCTGTTATCATGTTTTATCTTTATATTTAAAATATCATACGTGGAAAATACGTGGGAGTAAATTTTCGTAAATCGTTTGCGGAATAGAAAATAAGGGCCTTGCGCATAAATACCACGATAATAATAATAATAATCATGAGTTAATACTGGATAATACTTAGAACATAACTCAAACCATAAATAATCCCCCATACACAGTCAAACACAAAGAAGTAAATATTGTGTGTCATCCCACATCCCGACAATGAGACTCCACAATAAATACGGATAACTAAATAGTTGCCGGCGAACATAGGTCCGGTCTCTGAAAATATAACTAGATAAACGTAGCGGAAGCATAAAAATCATAACATCTGATAAGGAATAAAACATGTCTCTGATATCTAAGGAACTATGTCATAAACTAAGTCTGCATGGGCTCCTCGTGTGCTCCAACATCCTGCTCTGTCTGCTCCTCTAAAAGGTGGGAAAAACATAGGGTGAGCACTGGGAAATGACTCAATAGAGGAAGTCTCCCCTAGTTTAATTATAAAATAAGTGAAGCATGAATGAGTTTAATTCGGATATAAGTTGAAATAAATCTTTTCCCGGAACGTCTTACCTAAGTGCGTTTGGTTCATTTTATTAATACATACATCATCGCATAAATAAATAAACGTCTCGGTGTTGTAACACCCCAACTTTTATTAGGTTCTAATTAAGTGAGATTAAGGGTAATTGACCTTGGTTAGAATTTAACTAAGTTTGGGTGGACAAGTTTCTTTTAGTAAACCATTATGTGTTATGTGATCTAAGTATATGGATATGTGTTATATAGTTTATGTGTGTTTATCATGTGCTATATGATTTATGTGTATGGATATGTGTATTAATTATATATTGGGTGATTTAAGTGCATATAAGTGTTTTAATTGATGTTTAGATGATGCATGATGTAAGGAATGATGTATGGATGTTTATAGCACGAGTTGGGACGTTTTTGGGGTGCTTTGAGGCTATTTGGTAGCCCCGTAATCGATTACCACGGGATGGTAATCGATTACAGCCCTTTCATATCTAGGCATTTTTGTTGTCGGTAATCTATTACATCTTGTTTGTAATCGATTACCATCTCGTGGTAATCGATTACGACGTGCACAGAGTGCGTTTTTAGTACGTTTTACGTGTCGTTCGGGCCCCACGATGACTCTAAACCATATATAACCGAGCCACCACATCAGAAACCCTAATCCTCACTTCAGAAACACTCCAAACACTCTCTCTAATCCTTGTGCCTCCATTGTTCTTCCTCTCTCTCAAGAACTTTGTATTCCTACCGTTCATGGGGCTAGTGAGAGAAAGTGAGAACGTGTTCTACGTCAAGAAAGGGTGTCTCTACGCATTACATAGGAAGTCTACAAGAGGTAGGGTTTTAGGCATCCTTTATTCTCTGTAAGTTCATGCATGATGATGTGTTTTTGATGAGATTGTGGTTGTTGTTCGTTTTCCCATTAGGGTTCATAAAAGGGTTATGTTTTACCGATTGATTTTCAAAGAGAAAGTGTTTTTATCGATTGAAAAGTGTTTAGAAAGTATTTTACCGATTGATTTATGCTTATCTATGTTTTCTATTGATTGGGATGATTCTAGATTAAAGTTTTAGTCATTGGCTTGTGAAAAACGTGTTTTAGAAACTCTAGAATCTGAGTTTTGGCGTTCGTAATCGATTACAAGAGGTTCGTAATCGATTACGAGCCGAGAATTTCCAATCGCGAGAAAACATAGCTCTCTGTTAATCGATTACAGAGGGGTGGTAATCGATTACAGACCCGTGGTAATCGATTACAGCACTGCAGATTTTACGAAAATTGACTGTTTTGACCCTTTATGTACCCTAACACGTTCTACGACTTGTATAAGTGTTATATACGATTTATGCATGATTTATATATGATTATATGTGCTGTAATATGTGTTTACATGTTGTCATGATATAAATGTATGAATATATGTTAATATATGTTATGTATGATTCGTATGTGATTATTATGTGATGCTATGTTATAATATTATGATATAATGCAATGTATATGTTATGTAAAGAGATTAATGTGCAAAGTGAAAAGAAAGTTAAAACACATAGAGTAGCCTTTCCGTTCGTGATGAACGTTGCATGGGGCTGGCAACCTCGGTTGTAACGACTCACTAGCGGAAGGTGAATTACCCCCTCTACCCATATGTATAGGATGAGCTCATACCTAGGGTTGGCGATGCGGAGGTTACAGGAGGCCAAAACAATGTAAATGATCCACGGGCACCAAAAGGGTGTGCTTTAATTAAAACGGATCGATAGACATACTAAGTATGCTTAAAAGATTCAAGATAATTTAAGTAAAGATATGAGATATACGTTACAGACAAAGAATGTTATTTTACTATTATGTTTATATATATGATAGCTGAGCACTTAGTACGCCACACATTGATGATTATTTATGTTATGTATGTACGTTAATTTAAAAGGAACAAGACGCACTTAGGTAAGACGTTCCGGGAAAAGATTGTTTTTAACTTATATCTGAACTGAACTCATTCATACTTCAGTTATTTTATAATTAAACCCGAGGCGACTTCCTCTACTGAGATACATTATGTACTCGCCCTATGTTTTCCCCCACCTTTTAGAGGATTTGAACGAGCAGGATGTCGGAGCACACGAGGAGCCCGTGCAGACTTAGTTTATGATATTGTCCCTTATATATATACCAGAGACATGTTCTATTTATTTATGCATATACGATAGTTTTTATGCTTCCGCTATATTTATTTGTTTATATTTTCTGAGACCGGACCTATGTTAGCCGGCAGCTATTTATTTTACTTGTATTTATTGTGGAGTCTCATGAGTCTTGATTTTGGGCTCACGGGATTACACCTAGTATTTATTTATGTTTTGGTACTTTATGGGAGTTTATATGATATGACGATGTTTACACAGTGTATGATTTGTTATGTCGTTTTATATTATCGATTACGTATTACGCAAAGCCCATATTTTTGTATCGTAACGAATTGCGAAAATTTTACTCCCGCCTATTTTCCGCGTATGATATTTTAAATACAAAGATAAAACAAGATAACAGGAGGTAACCCTTATGAAATAGCCTAAAATGACTTAAGCGTTAAGGGCTATCTAGTAGGGTATTACAGGTGTAGTGTACTAGTGCCCTTAAATCATGAACAATAAATACATCATAAAATACATTTCAACACGTTAAACAACTTTATCTTTCTTTTACTGTGAGACATAGCCACCCTCCTGTCCTATCCTCCACATCACTGGCCCCTCGGCATGAGCTCATCCTAAACTAATGGGGAGAGGGGGTAATTCTGTAACATAGCGTCACTCCGTGACGTTTTAACATAGCGTCACTTCGTGACGTTTTAACATAGCGTCACTGAGCGCGTTTTGGTTATTAAACTTTAACATTTTATAACCATTCATCATATATATCTCATCATTAATCATTATATAAATCATATAATCATGTCAACAATTTAACTCATCATAAAAACAGCACATATACTCATTACAACATATACATATTCCATAAATAATTATATATTTCAATATACAAGTCGTATAACGCATTAGGGAGCATAAAAGGGTCAAAACATGTTAATTTTCGTAAAAGGAGTGAGAGACAGCGCAGAAACCACCGCTGGGGCGATCTTCGACCGCTGGGGCGGTCTCATGCAGGGACGCCACCGCCTAGGTGGTCGTGCGTCGACCTGATTGCAGCACTTCGCGATTTCAACAGTTTTCTTCTCCAAAAAGCCATTTCTAAACATCCAATTGATGGAAAACTTTTCTCAAAACACATATAATTCATAGAAACACTTTCTCAACACTTTTGATCGGTAAAAACGTTTTCTCTTTGAAATAATTTCACAAAAAGTAACCCTTTCATGAACCCTAATGGGAAAAACAACCATAACATCAATTCCATAAATTCATCAATATGCACAAAAATAGAATGCCTAAACCCCTACCTCTTGAAGACAATTACGAAATATGCAAAGAGAAACCCTTTTCCCGACGTTGCTCTCGTTGGAAACCTCTCTCTCTAGCCCCACGAACGGTCTGGTGACGCCGGAGACTCTTAACGGAGAAACAGAATCGGTAGAAAGCTCCAGCTTGATGAGAGGATTAAGAATATGAGTTTATTTTCTGGATTGGGTAAGGTTTGATGGGTGTCTCGTGGTTTGGAGTATCAATGGATTAGGGAGCTCTTGAGAGAATAATGACTATGACGGCTCAGAAGAAGGAGATGAGTGTTTCTTTGGAGTGGAGAGGGTTACTAGTGTTTATATAGGGAGTGGCTAGGTTAAGAGACACCGTGGGGCCCACCGTCACTTTAAAATTACTAAAACACTCTAAAACATCCCAAATAATACTATAATGCTCATATAACTTTTCTAATATTTAATCATAAATTAAAATACACACATAGGCACATAGCATAAAATAAAGTAAATAATATATAACACTAACATTATCTAATAACATCATGTAACTCATATAAACATTTCATATCATCATTTCTAACCTCACATGTCGTTTAAATATCAATTAAAACTCATATATGCATCCAAAATACTCCTCCACATGCAATGAACACTCACATGGATACACATAATTATCATGACACATAATAAACACATGTAATTCACATAGCATAGAATGAACACATATATACACACTTAGATCACATCACACATAAGGGTTTGACTAGAAGAAACTTATCCACCCAAACCGAATTAAATCATAACCAAGGTCAATTACCCTTAATCTCACTTAATTAGGACTTAATAAAAGTCGGGATGTTACAAAAACCCTTAATAAAAGGTTGGTATAAGTACTACTAATCTTGACATTTGGTACAAGAAAGGCACATGCATCTTGTGAAATTGCAGGATATTGTGATATTGATTATGTTAGGGATAAATTAAAAAGAAAAAACACAAGTGGATGTTGTTGTTTCTTTGGATATTGTTTAATCTCTTGGTTAAGCAAGAAACAAAACACAATAGCATTATCAACAGCTGAAGTAGAATATATTGTTGCATAAAGTTGTTGTGTTCAAACGCTATGGATTAAAAATCATTTCTTAGATTATCACTCGAGGTATTCTTGTATCCCAAATTATTATTATAATAGTAGTGCAATAAATCTTGCTAAAAATCTCATTCAACACTCTAGGTCTAAGCATATTGACATTAAATATCATTTCCTTAGAATTATATATCATAGAAGACTTGGAAGTCATAATTGGCCACAAAAATTCAAAGAACAACAAGAAGCTTAGAAGCACACTTCAAGTGTCTTAGAGGTCGTTGCCAATGTATGAAGATGAGAAGAAGAACAAAATTTGTCTTAGTTGCCTCTTAGAAGGTTGTACAAAATTTGGTTCTCAGAAGGCAACCTATACTAAGAAGACGTCTTCTCTCATAAGTTGTTCCAGAAACGATCAAGTCTCAAAAAACTCTTTTAGAAGAGAATTTTCAAGAAGTTCATAAGACCATTAGGAAGTATTTGGGGATGTGTGCACTATACATTCTCTGAAAAGTTCCCTAAAATACATTGAACTTGCAGGGAGTCATTCTGAGAAGTTAAGTCAGCAAATGAACCACATCAATGCTTAAATTTCTAAAGATACAAGCAACCTCAATCATCTATAAATACAAGATGAAGACAATCACTACTTCTTAGAAGGATATACTTAAAAAGATCTTTAATCAAATTTTGAGCTAAAAGTTTTTAATGAAAGAAATTTTAAAACACCATCCAACTTCTTTTCGTACAAACACACATCTTCATTTTTAACTTCTCTCAAGTTTTTTTTTCAAAAAAATAATTTGATTTCGAAAAATCATAATATCCATGTCAATTTACTTTTACGAATTTGTGTTACATCAAACTGAATTAAGGTTTATTCAACCATCAAATATTTTTATTTTACAAGCAAAATTAAAATGAATAATATTGCTAACAATATTAAGATTCCAAAAAATAAAAAATGTGAATTGAAACGTAAACAATTCATAAATCTATTAATGTAAAAAACTATTTCGCCTAAAAACTTAAAATGATATATGTTAAGTTCCTAATAATTTTATACTTTAATAAAATCCCCATTTTAGCTGCTAACATTCATTGAATTAACGTAAACATAGAGTATAAACGAATTTCTAACTATTTAAATAAAAATTAGTGACTAATTTTACTACGAAAAGCACTCAAAAAATGGAATTATTACGAATCTGACAAGTGCATACAAGAAGAAAATTAAAGCTGGTAACTTCTAAGAATATGGCTTAAGATCAATAACATGGCATGGAATCCTCTATTCAGGCAAGTAAGGCACCAATATAATAAAGAAAAAAAGTTATTTTGACAGCAGATGTAAGCATCAAAAAAAAGTAAAGGTAATGGAGAAAAAATAATTGAAAAGAAAAAAATGATAAAATTAATGGAATTTATACTATATTTTGAGTATAGATGTATGAATATTTAATAGAAATGGATGTAAAAAAGCATTGTTAATATAATAAAGTGAAAATTAAAGGATTATCGTTCCTTGAGAAAACAAATAAATAGGAAAGATCTAGAGGAAAAACCTACGTACCTTCACTTATTAGATACAACTAATTAAAAGCACTCACATAATGGTATCTATGAGTACTATCTAATTATTGGAAGTGCCCAAACAAACATCTTATTTATTTATTTATTGTAGGGTGAAGTATCAACTTGACCCCTGAAAGATTTTATTACGGACAAAATTACCTACAAAAGATTTTACCGATAAAATAACCCACAAAAGATTTATTATTTATGTTAAACTACATCATCCGTGAATGTTTGACAAAAGAATGAGCTGGATTAAATAGTGTCACTTTAGACATTGTGGCATAATCTAAATCTCTAATATTTCATTTTCTCCAAATTTTATTACTTGAACCCTAAATCTTATACACCCTTATTCTCCCTAGATCCCAATCTCTTACCTCAAATTGTCTCGATTTTGATTTCTCTTTTATTCTGCACTTGTCTTATGGGGAACTCAATAACAAAATATACAATTGGGGCACTTCATTTAGGAGAAATTTGTACAATCAATTTAGAGATTTTGAGGAATTTAAGGATTTAAACACGTGTATTTCTCTATAGTTCACGGTTGGTGTCGGTCGTCAAACTTAAAACTTTTTCGGAGGGGTTATTTGCCATTAAAATCTTTAGTGGGTGATTTTGTCAGCAACAAATCTTTTGAAAGTGAAATTGATACTTCAACCATTATTATATTTCTTAGGATATTTTTGTTTGAATAATTTGCATTAGCAAACTTTTTTACTTGAAAGTTGAAATTATTGTGTACAAAAAGGTCAAACAATAGATGGAAGTATATATGCTTTTGTGCTTAATATTTTCATTGGAAGAGATATATATCTTTTAATTTGCTCAGTTTTATCCTTTCAATAAAACTAATAATAAGTTCATTTTCACTAAACATTTATTAAGATAAACTATTCTGGAATTAGATTCATAGTTATCAGAATTGGACAGGAGATCGAACCGGTCAAGACACTGGGTCACTCTGGTTCAATGGTTCAATCAGTGAGTCACTGGTCGAACCGGCAGATAATTGACCCGGTCTTCTAAATAAAATTTTAAATACATATATACAAAAAATATAAAATTATAATAAAAAGTGGCAAAAAAATTGACATAATTAAACAATGTTTCACATTGAGTCTTAAACAAAAATTTGATCAAAAGTCATCTACAGTAAATATTCATTATATAATACAAAGATACTTAGAGTCTTAGATTATTACAAATTCATAAATTCATTCAGAAAAATAATTACAGTATTACACAAAGAGCCAATAATCCCAAAAAAAACTAAACCAATTAATCAACTAATGAATTAACTAAACTAATAGAAACATAGACATTACGGAACAAAAAGAGCTCATTAAGTATGATAACATTATAAAATAGTATGATTCGGACTTCAAGAATTCAAGTATTTTTTTTTAAAATCAAACTGATTTAGAAATGCTCATTTAGAAATCAAATTATCAAAATATCAAACATTAAAGTATTAAACTCGCCTTCTAATTTCCAAAACATCAAAAGCAGAACAGAGGCAGAATTGCAGAACAGAAGCAGAATTGCAGAACAGAGGCGGTGCAGTTGTGCTGAGGCAACGCGACTAGGCTGGGATGGGCTGAGGCGTTGCCAGGCGGAGGCAGTGACTCAGGCGGAGGCTGAGCTCGAGGTGGCGTGAGGCGGAGGCAACCGGAGGCGCAACTGTGATTCTGAAACCTCCGAACAGCACAGGCAATGAATCACGAAGGCGCTCTTGGGGGAAGCATGGTCGGACGACGAGGCCAGGCGGACGTGACAGCGGCAGGTGGAGGGGCGATGGCGACAGCGTTAACTCAGGAATCAAGAGAAGGGAAGGACTTTGGTTTGGTTTTGGTGATTGATGGGCATGGAAGGAGTGCTAGTCTAACAAGACAAGCAAAAAGTAAAAAAGATTTATTTATTTTTTATTAAAATGCACAACCCGGTCCGGGTTTCAAAATCCAGCCGGATCACTAGTCTTACTAAAAACCTGCCGGGTCGCACCGGGTCATACCGGTTTTGATGCTCACCTAATCCGATTAGAGACTCGGCCCAGTCATATGTCCGGTTCGCGGTGGAACCGGTCGAACCGGCCGGGTCGAACCGAGTTTTATTACTATGATTAGATTATTAGTTGCAGTTAATAGACTCTAACACCGATAATAATTTGAACAAAAATAATGGGCATAAAATAATTTTTATGACTAACATTTGGGATTAATTGCAACATTTTCACAGCGTATAAATATTTTACACTGTCATCCAATTATAATGTGACAAATTAACTATATAAGGTGATTTTTAAAAAATTATAGCGTGGTTAGTATAAAAAAAATACATGTTAGTTTTGAGTAAACCCCCAAGTTGGTCTCTGACAATTTTCGCGGTGGACAAGGTAGTCCCTGACATTGAGAAATTGACAAGTTAGTCCATGACAATTTCAATTTTTGGACAACCGTTAGTCCCTAAACGGCTTCTGTTAGTTCGAGAGACCAATATGGCTTATTTATTAATTGTTAGGGACTAATAAAAGAAATTTAATATAAGAATGAATCCTTTAAATTATGATATGAACATTGACTCATATTAATTCTAATTATATATTAATTTCAAGCAATTTCAAGCTACATATAACTACTCCGGTAAATATTAAGTCTCTATTTGGATGTATTACTATCAAAAGACAAATATGTTGGGTAATTTTTCAATTGAAGACGTAACAATATTTTATTACTTTGCTGTAGAAAATAATTACATGCATACAATTATTTGTCGGTAACTATCACGGTTGATTACTTGATTCTAGCAATATATATATATATATATATATATATATATATATATATATATTCGAAGAGAGGTATTATAGATACAAATATACAATAATATTTTGAGTAGTAATGTTATATGTATATCATAAAATTAGTTATCATGTGTGTAATAATTTAATGTTTTGAAACTAATAATCTAACTTTTATTATTAGACATAAATCCAATATTTTTAAAATTGAATTACTAATTTTAAGATGTTGTATTATTATATATGATGCCTAATAGTGACTAATTTTATGGTGTACATAAAAACATTTATCTAATTTTTTTTATAGTTGAATTTGTCCATCACTGAAACACAATCGAAATTATAGTTGATTTTATGATGCATGTAATTATTTTCTACAGCAAAGTAATAAAATGTTACTTCTTCAATTGAAAAATTACCCAACATATTTGTCTTTCGATAATAATACATCCAAATAGAGACTTAATATTTACCGGAGTAGTTATATGTAGCTTGGAATTAATACATAATTAGAATGAATATGAGTCAATGTTCATATCATAATTTAAAGGATTCATTTTTATTAAATTTCCTTTTTTAGTCCCTAACAATTAATAAATAAGTCATATTGGTCCCTCGAACTAACAGAAGCCGTTTAGGGACTAACGGTTGTCCGAAAATTGAAATTGTCAGGGACTAACTGTTATCACCCAAAAAATAGCTAAGAAATTGAATGGAAGGAAACGGCTGTCAATGGTATATCATATCAGGAAAAACGGTTAGCTGTGATAAAATAGTTAAACGAGCTATAACAGAAGTAGCTGTGATAAAATAGTTAAACGAGCTATAACAGAAGTAGCTGTGATAAAACAGTTAGCCGAGCTGTAACGGGTTTAGCTGAGTCGAGAAAGTATTAGCCGAGATGGAAATAGCCGAGACAGAAGCAGTTACTTAGGAAGGAAGAGTTGGCGGTTGCTAAAAACGTGGGTAGTGGGTTTTTACACTCCACTCATGGATTCATGGCACAAAAATAGGACTAATCAGTTGCAAGATCATGGGCAACATGGAGCTTGGAAATAGGAACCAAGAAGGCTATATAAAGAGGAACTTGTGACTAAAATCAACCATCTCCAAGATCACAAATCATGCCTTAATTACTTTTTATCACTTTTTCTGCACTTTTACATTTTTCTCTTAGTTTTAGTCGTAGTTATAGTTTATCCATGTAGAGAAAACATTTTCTTTACTATTTCCTTGGTGTTATTAGTGGTTATTGAATTAATGGAAGCTTTCTTCTTCACATTCTATGCTCGTTGTCCAAAGTCTTGCTTCTCTGAGATATTTGGAGAACTCACAGCTAAGGGGTTGATTCCCCTCCTTAGTGTAATCGTTGTTTTAGGGATCAAAAGCGGTTATATTGATATTCTCGGCTGCTTTCTCAGTCATAGCCGAGAATGAATAATTTTCGCGACAACACTAACTTGTCAATTTTTCAATGTCAGGGACTACCTTGTCCACCACGAAAATTATCAGGGACCAACTTGGAGGTTTACTCGTTAGTTTTTATTGACTGACTGTCATCAATGAATGATAATTATTTCCATAAATTTTAAGTTGAAGTAAAATTTGTTTTAATGCATGCAAGAATTCATTGAACACTTTTAAAAATATTTGTAGATGATCAACCAATAAAAAAAATTATTAAATTAAAGTCATGGTAACTTACTAGTAAAAAAAAAAATCATCCAGATGAGTTTATTTTTATCAAAAAGATATAAAATAACTTGCAATCAGCATAATAACTTTTAGAGAGAGATAAATTACTTTCAGCAAGAGAAATATAATCATTTTTGCCTTCTCAAGTCTCATCGCTATTCTTATTCCAGCCTTCTTGTTTACGTCTAATTCCTTTCCCTGTATATATTCATGTGGTTCTCTCTTTAATTAATGCATTAATTCTTGAGTGCACAATAATCCAACAAGTTGTGTTTTTTCCTCCTTGCAGATTATTTCATCATGGTCTCCTTCAAACTAATTGGTCTATTTCTACTTGTATCTGTCTTTGCCATTATGCACCTGTTTCCTAGCCCAGTGCTATGTAAAGGTAATGGTCTCTATCTCCTAAGTCCCAAGTTTGGAGTTAATTAGTTTATATATATATATATATATATATATATATATATATATATATATATATTTTGTATAGTTTCTCTCCTTAATCAAATGACATCTTAAATAATTCAATAATATTATATATAAATCACTTTTATCAGTCACTATCAGCTACCATGAGTTAAAAAAACTCAATTAAATAAATAAAAAAACTTAAACAAACAATTAAAAAATAACTTAATAACAGTTAAAAATTCACTAAATAATTAAATAAATTTACTATAAGTATGACGGTGAGAATGAAAAAATAATAAAAAATATATTATTTTTTTCTAAAGATAGAACATTTATCACTAAATTGTCAGTAAAACATCACAGATAAACATTAAAAATAGACCAAATACATTATTTAGTCAATTTTTAATTGTTACTAAATTAATTTTTTTATTTTTTAATTGGATTTTTTTTATTTATTTGATTGAGTTTCTTTATTTATTTTAGTTAAGATTTTTTACTTGTGACAATGATGAATAGTAGTGTACAAGTAGTATTATGGTAGTTAATTTGTGAACAAAACAGTAAGAAAAAGAATCTATACTTGGAAGTGAAATTCATACACAGTGAATGAATAGTTTTATTTTTTTGTAAACCACGGATATAGTTTTATTTAACATTTATCATCCCTTCAATATGTATAAGTTATGTTATTTGAAATTTTAAAGTAGATGTTTTTATTGAGATATTTAATTTTTTATTTTTAAATGACATGAACAAATGCGATGATTCAAAAATGATAAAATTATCAAATTGTCCTCCCAAGGTCTTATTAGTCCCTTTGTTTTTCTGCCATCCCCTTGTTTCTCTGCCATTTTTCTTTTAGTTTATTATCTTTAATGACACCTTCCCACATGTATATATTTGAACTGAGTTTATGAAAATTTCTTGGAGAATGTTCATCCTAGGATTTTCACGTGACAAAATTATGCGTGATTTTTCAATATTAAACTCTTATCACACGTGTTATATATATGTTGGAAAATTATGAATAGAAGATGACAAAAATTTAATTTTGTTATGATTTTAAAGCACGATTAGATCGCTATTTTTAAAAAGATATTCGACCCCACACAAAGTTGTTATTGCGTTGATGACAATACTCTCTCAAGATACAATGAAATCTTTATGAATTTCATATTCAGCAATTATAAGAAATTATATACTCTCTTGAACAAAGAAATGCTCTCAATTTGGATTACACAGTTCATGTATTTTCCAAAATATTTAAGGGATATTTAAGGGATATTTATAGTTGCACATTGCATATAATGAAAAGACACATCTCTTCACACATGCCTTTAATTATTTAAGAGACATATCTATTAGCACATAAGGGAAATATCTAGCTTTATCTTTTCAATAGTAACTTCTCAATCAATAAAAATGTTGTATCTTTTCAAAAATATCGTCTAATAATTAATTAATAATAATAATATTAATTATTAATATATTAAATTTGTAAATATTTTTCAATCTTCCACTATTTACAAGATTTAAATATTTTACAAGTATATGCATAAAGAATGTGTCACTAAGATTAGACATTCTTTAGTGTAAATTTTGAAGGTTCTAGTGAAGTAATAGGTGTCTAATCGATTAAACCTATACTCTTTGTGCTAGTACCGAAAAATCACACACATAGCTTGCACCCTTCAAGTTCAAGAGCCTATAATTTTAAGCACTTATATAGCCTTGTACTCATCATAGTTTCATGAATATTTACGAGAATAAAACCTCTAAAATTCTCGATTATAGCAGCACCACTCTTATATTCATATAGGTGGAATCATTTGATAAATAAAATTATCAACTCATTAAGAGTTTTAACTCACCCTCCTGATTTATTTATAAGGAGCTAAATCCTATACCTTAGTGCTCCAATTGTTAAATAATTTGTTATTACCCATTAAACCTCGAAATTAATGGTCTACTAGAATGAGGTTGGGTTCCTATTATTTAACAACAATAGGTTTAATCCCATTTTAGCAGTAATCTCTTTGATCTTATCCCTTGACAAATCTTTAGTTAAAGGATCTGCTAAATTTCCTTGAGATCTTACGTAAGTAATGGTAATTACATTATCATCTATTAGTTACCTCACAAACTCATGTCTCAAACTTATATATCTAGACTTTCCATTATAAACCTTATTGTATGCTTGAGACATGGTTGATTCAATATCACAGAATTGAAATTGTTATTCTCTGTTGTTGCCACAACTTTATATCTTATAACAAATTCCTGAACCATTTCGCTTCTTTACATGCGGCTGGTAAATCTACAAACACATCCTCCACAGTAGAATATGAAATACATGTTTGTTTCTTTGAGACCCAACTTATTGTTCCACCTCCTATGGTGAAAATCTACCCTGAAGTAGATTTGTTATCACTAAGATTTGTAATCCAACTTGTGTCGGAATAACCTTCAAAAACTGCGGGATAATTATTATAATGTAATCTCAAGTTTATGGTTTTCTTGAGATAACCAAAAACTCTTGTTATAGCTTTCCAATGTTGGTTGCTAGGTTTTCCTGTAAACCTTGATAATTTGTACACAACAAATGCTATATCAGGTCTGGTGCAATGTATTGCATACATTAAACTCTCTATAGCAGTAGAATATTCTAATTATGCCACCGGTCTCCCCATGTTTTCTTCTAATTTTAAATTAGGATCATATGGTGTGTTGGACTCTTTAATTATGAGATGATATCAAACTTTTCAAATACCTTTTGATATAATGAGATAGACTTAAAGTAAAGTCAATTTCTTCCTTATTCACCTTTATGCCTAATATTGTATCAACTTCATTCAAATCCTTCACCTTGAATTTAGAAGTTAGATACTCCTTCGTTACACGAATTCCTTCCAAATTTGTTCCAATGATTAACATATCATCAACATATAGACAAATGATTACTCTGTAATCCTTAGTAAATTTTGAGTAAATACATTTATCTGCACTATTATGTGAGAAACCATTTGATAACACCACTGAATCAAACATCTTATGCCATTGTTTAGGTGTTTGTTTTAAGCCATATAAAGACTTAACTAATTTACCAACCTTGTTTTTATTTCCGAGTAGCACATAGCCTTTCGGTTGCACCATATAAATTTCTTCATCAAGAACTCCATTTAGAAAAACCGTTTTAGCATCCATTTGATATATGTGAAGATTATGAATGGATGCTAATGCTATAATAGTTCTAATAGAAGTCATTCTTGCTATAGGTGTGTGGGTATCAAAATAGTCTAGACCTTCCTTTTGTTTAAACCCCTTGACCACTAACCTTGCTTTAAAGGTTTGTAGTGAACCATTCATATTATATTTTCTTCTAAATACCTACTTACATCCTATAGGCTTTGATCTTGGAGGCAAATCAATTAGGACCCAAGTATTATTTGATAATATTGAGTCCATTTCATCAATTTCATTGTTGCATCTTTCCAAAAGGTAGAGTCTCTAAAAGTCATTGCCTCTTTGAACGTTTGAGGATCACTCTCTATGCTCATCACAATAGGAATCTTGTTTATTACAGAATCCCTAGTCCTTTCTACCAAAAAAGTGATAGCTTGAGAAGAAATAAAATTTGGACCCAAGTCCTTTTCTTTCCTTACCCTCAAGCTCTTTCTTGGTTCGATCAATTCTTTGTCACTTAGACGTTTATTATTTTGATTATTTATTTCTAGTGTAACATTAGTATCATTTTACGGATATTCTGAATTATGAGTTAAATCATTGATAAATATATTTTCAATAAATTCTACCTCTCTTGATTCAACAACTGTACTAGACACCAAGTTTAATACTCTATATTCTTTAGAATTTTGAGCATATCCTATGAAGATTCATTTTATGGCTCTTGGACCCAATTTGGTTCTCTTTTGATCAGAAACTCGATAAAAGGCTAGCTACTAAACACCCCCAAACTTTCATATAATTCAAATTAGATTTTCTTCCTTTCCATTTTTCATAAGAAGAAACCTTTCTGTGTCTTGATGATATCCTATTATGGATATGACATGCTGTCGATAATGTCTCATCCCATAAATTGTAAGGCAACTTTGCATTCAACAACATTGAATTAACCATATCCACTAAAGTACAATTTTTCTTTTTCGCCAAACCATTTTGTTGCGGAATATACAAAGTAGAAGATTCATGCACAATACCATGTAATTCACAAAAGTTATCAAATACATTAGAAAAATATTCTCCACCTCTATCACTACGAAGAACTTTTAATTTTTCTTTTCATGCATATTTTTCACTTTCATTTTATATTTCTTAAATATTTCAAAAGCGTCATCTTTATTTCTGAGTAAATACACATACGAAAATCTATAACAATCATCAATTGAAGTTATAAAATATATTTTTCCTCCTCGACTTATATTGTCATTTAATTCACAAATATCATTATGAATCAATTCTAGAAAATGTGTATTTCTTTCAACTTTACGAAATGATTTCTTAGTTATTTTGGACTATATGCAAATATCACATTTCTTATTAAAATCCTTGTTACTAAGATCAATATAATTTTCTTTATGCATATATTCAATTTACTTGTAATTTAAATGTCCTAATCTACTATGTCATAAATCACAAAAATCAACAACACACAAATAAACATTCACTTCATTATTAATACTAAGTTTGAACATGTCTTCAGTACAATATCATTTTCCTATGGATATATCATTCTTAAGCAAGATCATTTTATCGGATTCCATTACAACTTTGAATCTTTCTTACACACGAGACTAACATAAATTAGATTATTCATTTTTCTAATGTACTTTCTTATGACAATGATAACACTAATTTCTTAGTCTCTTCTTGTCTTGCTTAGAATCATTTGAGAACTTCCTTTTCATCTTATTGGTTTTGTCTTCACCAATATGATTTTCTTTAGAATTTTGAGAAACATACACAACATCATATTTTCGAGTTTCCTCCTCTATACGTACATGCCTTAGTAACTTCTCAATTGTGAAGTCTTCACCGAGATGTAGAAGTTTTTTCCAATAATCATTCCAAAATGAAGGCAATTTTGAAATAATTGATCCAACTTGTAATAATGACTCAGGGATCACCACTTGTAGATCACGAAGTCTACTTACAAGGATTTGTAATTTAAGAATTTGATCCATAATAGGCATAGTATCAATCATAATGAACTCAAAATATTTTAACATAATGAACTTACCAGTTTCTTGTCGCTCGTTGTTGTACTTTTCTTCCAAAGACTTTCAAATCTTCAATGGTGATTGAATTTACATATAGAGATCATAGAGTCAGTCAGATAAAGTGTTGAGAATATGACATCGACATGCAAAGGTATCCTCATCACGCTTCTTCCTTAATTGAACAATCTTTTCCCTCTCTTTCATTGTGACATTTTCAGCGGCATGAACAATTGGTACAATTTTTGTATCAAGCACATATGCAAGATTGAGAACAGAAAGAAGAAACATTATCTTGTCCTTCCAACGGGTGAACCTTGGTCCATCAAAATGATCCAATTTAACAAATTCTTGATTCATAACCTTGAATGCAGTTTTTGATCTTGAGCTATCTTCAACAAATATCACTCTAAAATTGTTCCGAAATTATGAATAGAAGATGACAAAGATTTAATTTTGTTGTGATTTCAAGGCACAATTAGATCCCTATCTTTAGAGAGATATTCGATCCCACATAAAGTTGTTAGAGAGATATACAATGAAACCTATGAATTTCTTATCTAGCAATTATAAGAAATTATCTATTCTCTTGAACAAAGAAATGCTCTCAATTTGGATTACATACTTGATATATTTTCCAAAACATTTAGGGGGTATCTATAGTTGCACATAACATACAATGAAAAGACACATCTCTCTATACATGTCTTTGATTATTTAAGAGACATGTCTATTAGCACATGAGGAATATATCTTTATCTTTTTAAGAATAACTTCTCATTCAAAAAATAAAAAAGTTATATCTTTTCAAAAATATCATCTAATAATTAATTAATTACTAATAATATTAATTATTAATATATTAAATTTATAAATATTCTTCAATATCTAAGTTTTTTTTTCAATATACTTGTGAGATATCACATGACATGAAAAAATAACTCATTTCTCAATGATACTTGATATTAAGAGAGACACACTACGCATTAGATTTTGTTAAGACCTTAAAAAATTTTATGAGTTATGCCTATTTAAATATTTCAAAATAAATATTTCAATAGATTATCACGTACACCCAATTTATTTTTGGATGATAAAATAATTTTTCAATTTTATATTTGAGTTTAATTATGATGCATTGACAATGTAAAAAATTTTACACTGTCAGCCAATCACATTCGTTAATTTGTGTGACTTTTTAGTTAGTAGGTGATTGAGTTAAAGATTTATGTTGATGTGTCAATCCCATATTGAATGTTTGTGTAAAATTATTTTACACCGAGTAGTATTGAAATTAAACTCTTTATATTTTTGGTATACCTACATGTTCATGTCCTGATTACATATGACTAATTCCCCCAACATGATTTTTTTTAATTATTTGATTTCCCAAGCAGACGAAGAGAAGGATCTACTCCATGACATAAACACCTACAGAACAATCATGAACCTTCCCATCCTCGAGGAACACCACAAGATGTCTTGCTTAGCTGAAAAAATCGCAGACGACATAGACAACAAAAATAACTGCCAAGACTTTCGTGACTACAACCCTGTCCCAGGAACCACCACCAAGATTCCAAACTTCCAAGACAACATTAAAAAATGCAAGATCAACATAAACACCACAAAAGACGGTGTTGTAATGCCCGTTTGTGTGCACAAATTGGACCACGATGAATTGTTCTCAAATTACACTAAGTCCAATCGGTTTACGAAGTACCTTAACAATTCTAAGTATACTGTGGCAGGAGTTGGTTCTGAGGATGATTGGATGGTTCTAATTATAAGTACGAATAAAACATATTCTGGAGATTTCTCTTCTGCTACTACTTCTCTGCTTCCTGGTGCTTATTGGAAGGAATTGGTGTTATTCTTGAGTGCAATTATATTGGTCTGATCAATTAAATTATTGGTTGTTGTTTCTCTACTATGCTTCATTGTTGGAAATCGTTTTGTTCTTTTTTTATCATTATTATCTTTGATGTTGCACATAAAATCATTTGAGTCGATTGATTGATATGATTGAACTCACCAGTTGAGGAAAAGCTTTGTTTGTAAGAATCTATATTTGTTTTTGTAAGAGAATAAAATAGTGAGTAATATGAATTGTGTGTATATTTAAAAAACGAGGACCAATGCCTCAACCGAGAGAGTCCCAAGTGTATGAAACAATACACTTAGTGAAGAAATGGAAATGTAAGTACAATATGTAAGCACTTGTATTTTCTATATGAGGCATATGTAAGGAACACAATTAGTGAGCATGAAATAGACAAGGACTGAAAGGGAAATTCGACTGAATGGAGAAAAAGAATTCTATTATAGAGAGTCAGAACAAAGTGCACTTGGTGCGCTCAACAAAGGGTGGAGGAAAAGCAGCAGAGTGAGGAGATCAAATACACTACTGCAGGACTTCGTCATCACTTAATCATCATATGGTATAATTTCTCATATCCTCTCTGGCCCTTAGGGGAATCTTCTTCTTCCTCTTCTTCTTCCTGGCCCTATCTTGGGAATTTATCTGTACTCTTCTCCATTTCAAGTATTAGTAGCTGATGTGGAGTTACAGCTAGGCTTGCTGACTTTATTCGTACCTTATTCATCATTTCTACTTCCTACTTCTATTCTTGAGATACTTGGATCTTCAATGTGACACCTCTTCTTTGCACCATTTGTTATTTTGTATTTAGTTTCCTTACATTTGGCGATTTCATTGACCATGGTGGAGGGAACACGTTTGAAGCAATTGGAAATGGAGCGGAAGTAATTGGGGCAAATATTCGAAACCAACACCTCTGAAACTCAAGTTGAGATGCCTCGAATGCAGGAAATGCATCGCATCCAAGTGGACGAGATTCAACAAAGCTTCGAAAATTTCACCCTAAATTGGAACTAAAACCAACCAAATCATACCCTTAGATTGTTGGGCCCGTTCTTTACTAGTGAGGTCCAAACATATCAAGTGTCTCTTGACACGTAGGCCCAAAAATTATTTTTTCTCATCCTTACATCAGATTAAGGTTAAGGAGAGAGTGTGTTAGTGTGTGAATGAGCAGTCATTTAAGAAAGTGAGAGAGAGGAGAGCAATTTTCGGTTTTCACATAGTAACAAACTTGAAGCGGCTGGTTCTCTTTTGTTCACCGTTAGATCGGCCTACAATTTTAGTTGGAGAATCCTCACTCAGTGTTCTTCTATTTGAGCGGTTGGATCATTCGGAAAAGGTCTGTAGCACGTGCAACATTTTTGTGAATTGCAGCTGTTTGCAGTAGGGTTCTGCAGAAACCAGTCTGGTTGTTTTGCAAATCCAACAGTGAAATCTTCTTCGATTGAGCTGAAATTTTATCTGTAGCTTCCTCACTCGTTGTGTCTCATTTTATGTGGTCAGATTATCAAACAGAGCTCTGGATCAAGACCAGAAAATTCGTGAATAGAGGTCATTTTCTGGTGATGATATTCTTGAACTCTTCATTGTTGATTTCAACTTGTTGAGTTGGTGACCATTTGATGATCTAGAAGTGTTGTATTATTGTGCTATGTAATTGTGACTTGTAAGACTCCATGTATGTTTGATTCGGTGATAGTGGAGAATTTTACCGACCCGTGGATTTTTTTATCTCTAGCATTTAGAGATTTTTCTCACGTTAAATTTGGTGTTGATTTTTCTTCCCTTTCCCTTTGAAATATTGGTTGTTGTTTTTGCTGCTGTAATTAGCCTAGAGTACTTCCATATTGTTCGGTTGTTAGACATTGTATTTTTTCCGCTGCTAGGCTCTATCTTACTGGCATCAGAGCTCTTAGGTTTTGGGCTTGTAATTTGGTGAAATATGGAAGTTAACACTAGTATAATGATTACTTTGAATGGTCCAAATTATGATATGTGGAAGTCTAAAATGGAAGACCTGTTTTATGTTAGGAATTTTCATCAACCAATTTTCGCTAATGAGAAGCCTAATGATAAATCTGAAGATAAGTGGCCTTTGTTGCATAGACAGGTTTGCGGATATATTAGGCAATGGGTTGACGATATTGGAGAGACACATGCTCGGACCCTATGGTCTAAGCTCGAACAATTGTATGCTCGGAAAACTGGGAACAACAAAATGCATTTGATAAAGCAGTTATTGGCATTGAAATACACCGATGGAACATCAATTTCAGATCATTTGAACAACTTATAGGGAATCATGAATCAATTATCTTCCATGGGGATCAACTTTGATGAAGAGATACAAGGGTTGTTGCTTCTTGGCTCCTTACCGGATTCTTGGGAAATTCTCAGGATTTCATTGTCCAATTCAGCTCCAGATGGTATAGTCTCTATGGATTTTGCCAAGAGTAGTCTTTTGAATGAAGAAATGAGAAGAAAGTCACAAGGTACATCACATTCATATGTGTTGGTTTCTGAGTCTAGGGGGAGAAGCAAAAGTTGAGCTCCTAAAAATAGAGATCAGAGTAGGAGCAAATCTCGAGGAAGGTACAAAAATATTGTATGTCATCACTGTGGTCAAAAGGGGCATGTGAAGAAATATTGTTGGCAACTGAAAAAGGAGAAAGACAAGACAAGTAAAGAGAAGGGTATAAAGAACAATGATGATGGCAATGAATACAAGGTTAATGTAACTCATGATGATTTTCTTCTAGTTGAAGAGTTTGAATCTATTAACCTTGCTGATTCTAATACTAGTTGGGTGGTTGATAGTGGTGCTTCTGTTCATGTTACCTCTATGAGTGATTTATTTACAACCTATACTCCTGGTGATTTTGGTGATGTGAAAATGCTCATGAAGGTGTTGCAAAATGTGCTGGTGTTGGACAGGTTTGCTTAGAAACCTCCAACGGTTTCAGATTGATTCTGAAGCGGGTGAAGCATGTTCCCAACATTCGATTGAACTTACTTTCTATTGGTCAGTTGTGTGATGAAGACTATGATAACTTTTTCTCTCGTGATAGTTGGAAGCTCACCAAGGGTTCCATGATTGTTGCTAGAGTTACGAAACAATATACACTTTATTTAACTCAAGCAAAAGTTGTGAAAGATGTTGTTAATGCTGCTGAGTTTGTTGATGGAACTGACTTATGACATAAGAGATTATGTCATATGAGTGAGAAAGGCATGAATGTATTATCCAAGAGGAATGTGTTATCAGGGTGCAAGAATGCTTTGCAAAAATGCACTCATTACTTTGCTGGAAAACAGAACAGAGTTTCTTTCAAAAGTCATCCACCCTCAAGGAAGCCAGAGATACTTGATTTGGTGCATTATGATGTATGTGGTCCGATGAAGAGTAGAACACTTGGTGGGTCTGTCTACTTTGTAACATTTATTGATGATTATTCCAGGAAATTGTGGGTTTACATTTTGAAGACCAAAGACCAAGTGTTGGATGTGTTCAGGCAATTTCAGTTGATGTAAATCCTCTTTTGGTTTGGATAATAACAAAACTAATGTAGCAATATGTTTAGAAGCTTGGCATTAATATTGTAATTGTATAGAAGCTCCTTTATTTGTTCAGAAAGTATATTGTTTGTAATAGTTAGGAAACTTTGTAAATAGCTTCAATAAAAGTTGTAAAAGCTATATTCTATTTTTCCTAGTAAATGTATTAGGCAATTTGAATTTGTAATACATTTAGAACTATTAGAAACAATCGAACAATGTTCAGAAATGGGAATGCAGTTTCAGAAGACTGCATCAGAAAAAGCATTATGAAGGAGTTTAGAATTGTTGGTTCAGAAAAGTGCATACTGGGATATTCAGACAGTTTGTGTTCAGAAAGTGAACACTATAAATGTTCAGAATCATGGTTCATGGTTCAGAACTATTTCAATCTTTTTATTGTTTTGTTTATTTTGATAAGAGCACGTGGTAATTGATGAAGTGTTCTTATGGATAAGATTAGTTATTCTAGTTGTTAATTACAACTGGAATCTTATCCTTTCTATCTTTATATAAAGAGATGCTCTTGTGTAATAAAAAAGAGAACAACACATAGAAGAGATACATTCACTCAAGAGAGAAAAAATTCTATCTGTGAGAAAAGAAAAATTCAGAGAGTGAAAAGAAAGAAAGAAAGAAAAGAATGATGCTATGAAAAGAAAAGAAGAGAAAAGAAAGATTCAAACTCTAAAAAAAAAAAGAAAAGTGTTGATAAGAAAAAGAGTTTGAGAGTTTTATTCAATTCTGACATGAGATCAAAAGCTTGAAAATCCAAAACCAATATCAATCACAAATTTAGGAATCTACAGCAAGAGGTACAAGGAAAAGTCCTTGAAGGATTCAAGGCAGGAGAAATCATCAAGAGGGGATATTTTGAAGTGGAAAACCTTCAGAAAGGTGTAGTTTTCTGGAGTAAAAGTCTTTGGAAGGTTTGTTCTAAAGCAAAAGTCTGTACAAAGGTGTTGTATAGCAAATTCTGCAAGAGGGATTCTTGTGGCGAACCTGAGAAGGTTGCAAAATATATCTGTGTACATTGTAATCTTGCTTAAAGATTTCTAAATTAGTGGAACTCAGCCTAAGTGGTTGAAGAACTAGATGTAGGCATTATTGGCCGAACCAGTATAAAAACTGTGGTTTTGTTTTTCTTACCTTCATCCTTTTACTGCTTTTGTGATTTGTTGATTGTTATCAATATTGAATTACAATCAGTGTTAAGAAAGGAAAGGTATATAAAAAACATAGTGTGTTTTGACATATAAAGATTCATGTGAAAACTAATCTTTTGTAATAAAGATTGTTTGTATTTGATTCTATGAGTATTGATTAACTTGTTCACATTGAAAAAGATCGAAAGAAAGCTATTTTGTTTGTTTCTTGAAAGGTTTTAAGAAATTTGTGTTGAAACATTCTGATAAATAGATTCTGAAGGTTTATATTCTGAAGAAATATTCTGAAACAGTGTTTGTTTAATTTCTGATGAAGTGATACCTTATATTTTGTATTTTACATCACCAAAATATATAAGTTTCATTTTTTAGTTCAGAAGCTTTTAGATTCAGAACTGTATTACATCAGAAAGTGAGTTCAGAAGCATAACATATTCTGAAAGAAAGTTCTGAAGTAATTTATGAAGAAAGTTCAGAAAGAAAGTTCTGAAGATATTTCTGAAAAGAACATTCTGAAATAATCTTGGTTTAGAATTCAGAAAGTTTGAAATAAAAATACATGGTTTGATGCTTTATGATTAAGTGTTTGTGATTCTTTAATCCGCTGCAAACTATTAGTATTTGAGATTGTTAATTTCTTATACATATTCTGACATCACAAATTGCTTATCATAATTGTTTTGAAATTAATTTTTCAACAAGTACAAAATATTTGATTGATTTTACAATTTCAGAAAGTATCTTTTCCATCAAGATTTGAAAAAGGAAGAAGTTTTACACAACCAATTCACCCCCCTCTTGGGTTACTTGAGAAACCTTCTAAGTCGCAACGGAAGAGCTTCTGAGAGGCTTTGTCTTATGAGTGCAGGTTAACCTTCTGAGACAGTGAGAAGAAATTATAAGATTGTTTTAAAACACTTCTTACTTAAATATTTTAAGTCCTAAGTTCAGTTCAGAAGGTTGGTTTTCGAAAATTTGGTTTTTAATCAAGAGTGAAGTACCAAATTAATCCCCGAAAGATTTTGTCGCTGACAAAATCACCCTCAAAACATTTTAACGACAAAATAGCCCCCCAATGATGTTTAACGTTTGACAAAAGACACACACCGTGAACTTTCTTTAACGGACGTTAACTACAGTGATGAGGTGGAATACACAGTGTCACCTTGGATATTTCTATACAATCAAAATCTCTAATTATTGTCTCTTTCCTCAAATTTATGAATTGAAACCCTAAATCATCTTCTAATCTCTCCCTCATTCTCCCTAAAAAAAACACTAATTAGGGTTTCAATTCATAAATTTGGGGGAAAGAGACACTAATTATGGATTTTGATTGTATAGAAATATCCACAGTGGCACTGTGTGTTCCATCTCATCACTGTAGTTAACGTCCGTTGAAGAAAGTTCACGGTAGGTGTCTTTTGTCAAACGTTAAACATCATTGGGGGGCTATTTTGTCGTTAAAATGTTTTGGGGGTGATTTTGTCAGCGACAAAATCTTTCGGGGGTTAATTTGGTACTTCACTCTTTAATCAATTAGCAAAGATTGAAGAGTTTAACGGAAAAGAGAAAATAACACACAAGAATTTTATACTGGTTCGACTCTAACTTAGCCTACTCCAATCCTCAACCTTCAGTTGAGATTTCCTTAGATATTCTTCTTAATGTGCCTTCTCAGGAAACCCCACCTTTACACCCGTAAAGGATTTTCACCACCTCACAACTCGACGGGGATTTCTTTGCCTCTAACAAATGAGGAGTTTCCTTGCCTTAACTTAACGACTTTTAATGCCTCACACTCGAGGACTTTACTACCTAAAACACTTGAGGACTTTCAATGCCTCACAACGGAGGACTTAGAGTTTTTACAAAGAGGTATTTTTAATTTAAAACACTATCAAGTTCTTAGACGCAACTAAGTTAAAATACTTGATAGACTTATAGAAATCACTTACCCTAAGGCAAGATTAAATTAGAAATGAGCTAGAAGATTTTTATAAGTTTTTCTTCTCGAGAATGAGAAGTCCTTCTGAGAAGGATTTTCATTTTCAAACGGATTTTAATTTCGCAGAGTTTCAGCACTTTGATTCAATTTTTCTCGCTGCTGAACTCAGACATTCTTCTTCTATTTATAGAGGAAGAATCCATTGATGTTTGAAGACTTTTTGAGTGCTGATGTGGCTTGTGTGAACTCGGATCTGATTCAGAACGGCTCCTTGCAGTGTCAGTGCAAATCCTGGAGCTTTTCAGACTTTGCACAGTGCACAACTTCCAATGCTTATTTGGGAATGTTTTGAGCTGAATGAGAACTTTCCAAGTGATTGGAGTCTTGAGACTTGATCACTTCCGGATGATGCCTCCTGAGAGAAGTGCGTCTTTTGAGTGATGAGCCTTCTGAGTAGAAGTCCTTCTGAGGCGAAGTCCTTTTGAGACACAAAATCCAGTACTGCCTTCTGAGAGGCCCTTTTGGTTTTGGATTTTGTTCTTCACTTCAGAGATGCATTTTTCACCTTATTGCTTCTGAGACACCCTTTTTGAGTTCTTCTAAGCATTTGATTGTTCTTTTACTTCGAGGTTACTTTGCATTTTCTCAAGACTTATCCGAATGGATGTTCTTCTCAATATATAGCTTTCTGAGTATCACTTAGCACACACATTAGTCTTCATCAATCAAAATCTTTGACCTTTGTCTTAAGATTATTATCATTAAAACATTTAGATTGCACAAGAGAAATTTTAAACTTTTAATTTCTCTTAGAAGGGTTCAAGGGCTTCAATGATGTTATTGTAAAAATGCTATTGATGATGCAAAGTTAAAATTAAAGTTAAAACACACAGTAGCCTTCGACTTGTAATGGTTGTTGTTGAGGGAGGGATGACAACCTCGACATGCAACCCCATTACTAAGGGAAGGTGAATTACCCCTCCTCTCCAAAAGATTAGGATGAGCTAATATATAGGGGCCAGCGAATGTGGAGGAAATGTTACAGCAGAGGGTGGGAATGCCAAAAGATGTTAATGAAAGATAAATCTAAAAGACACTGTGACATGTTATGTTCGTTGTATATGTTTAGGAGCACTAGTACACGCACATACAAATTACATGTGATGTTATATTTATGAATAAAATGACCAAGACGCACCTAGGTTAAGGACGTTCTGAAGAAAGACATTTTCGAACTTATACCTGGAATGAAGTTGGCATGTTTCACTATTTTAAAATAAACCCGGGACAACCACGTCTATTGAGTTACTTCCCAGTTCTCACCCTATGCCCCCCCCCCTTTTAGAGGATCAGACCAAGCATGACATTGGAGCTAGCGAGGAGCACGAGCAGGCTTGGATAACATATATTTCAATTTCTTTATTTCACAGACATGTTATGTTTTATATTTTCATCAGATGTTTTCGGATTTGTTTATTTTATGTTTCTAAGTTCGGACCTATGTTAGCCGGCAACTATCTATATACTTGTATTTATCGTGGAGTCTCATGAGTCTTGGTTTTGGGCTTATGGGATAACACCTAGTACCTATTCGTGTTTTGGTTTTTTATTGGAGTTTGTTCGTGATTTTTATGCACAATTGACCCTTATTATATAATATACGAATGTGTTATTTATATTAGCGAGTATTGTATGCGAAGATCCCTTATTTTCATGCCGTAATATTTTCGAACATTTTACTCTTGACTATTTTCCGCCTATGTTTTTTTAAAAGAAAGAAACAAGCTATGAAATCAGGACGTGACCCTTGATGATTGGCCTAAGATGACTTAAGCATAAAGGGCTAATTACTTGGGGGTTAAAATATTGAAATAGTGATTTTTCCCCACTTTTTATTAGGTCTTATCCCATTTCTCTCAATATAAAATGAATATTTTTTTTGTAGAGTTTCTTGCATTTTACCATTATCCAAAAATTAGACCGGACTAGCCGGTCTGACCGATTGAACCAAGAACTGGGCCCTTGTCCAATCCGGTTTGGGGCTAAAAATTGATTTTTTTTTTAAAACCAGTCAAAAACCAAAAAAAATCAGTCAAAAATCGATTAAAATTGGTGAACTGGTTAAAAATCGGTTGAACCGGTCAACTAATTTAAAAAAAAATTAAGTTTTTAAAATTTAATAATTATTTTATAATAAAGTGTAATATATAATGTACTTTAATTATTAAAATTAAGGATTATTAAACCTATTGTTAATGGTGCAAGAAAGAATGAAAACATAATGGAAACAGAAAGAATATATTTCTTATATATCAATCTTACAGTTGTATCTGCAGAATTCCTGTGACTTGGTCGCTAGCGCGTTCCCTGCGGCCGCTAGCGCCCAAGGCGGTTTCAAACAGCCGTTAGCGCCTGCAACTTGGTCGCTAGCACGTGTGCACCCGCTGACGGCTATGATTTGGCCGCTAGGCGTGTCTCGACCCTGCACTCATACCAGTTTCAGAACAGCAACCATTTTTGTGCATATGATGAATTCCGACCGAACCTTATGCATGAATACACATAGATACATGATTGAACATTAATCTAAACCCCTACCTCTTGTAGTTTTTCTCTATCCAAGCTATAAACCACTTTCTTTTGTTGAGCTCCTTGCTTAATACTCCACCTAAGCTTCCTTAATGATGGTGATGATAAATCTATAGTTTCTGATGATTTTTGTTCGGTTAGGATGAAAGGAAATGATGAGGGGAATGTGAATATGGGGTTTGTTCTTTGATTTGATGAGTTTTGGTGATGTAGAGGTAAAGTTTGAGTGATTGTGAGCTTAGAGAATTTGAGAGAGTTTTAATGTGTTTGGAGGATGAAGGAGATGATTTCTGATATATTTGAAGGTCTCTTCTGGAGTTATGAGGCGGTTTGGACGGAGGAACCTAAGAGAAATATTAGAAAGATGAAGGGTGGAGGTAAAAATGCAGAAATTTTGTTCTGTCACGATGTTGGTCGCTAGTGAGCGTTGTGTGGCCGCTAGCGACCACTCTCACCGCCACACGCGCTAGCGCGCATACAACACCCGCTAGCGTCTGGCGGCTTTGGTCTGCTCGCTAGCGAGTGCATAATGGCCGCTAGCGAGCAATTACTGCAGCAAAACAGTAGCAGCCATAATTATGTTCTAACTCTCCACAAAGTAGTGTAAGACATTTTAACCAACATTTATATACATATACAAACTTGTACACGTCAAAAATACCTAAAATCTCTCATGATTGCTTCTTAAGTTCTCTTCCTAGGCATTTATTCTATTATATCATATTTTAACTCATATGCAATGCATCTATCATCATCTCATACACTTAAACCACATAGTGCACATAACACATATCAAACAATGCATACACATCAAAATGCATCCCAATGACTTACATATTCCAATTATGCCTTGATCAAGGGGATTATGATCAAATCCCGTTAATTAAGGTATAATTAGAATTTGGGGTCTTACACAAAGTGGTAGCCAATTTGTCGAACCATGCGCGGGGGGATTGTCTTAAGTCGTAGAGGGCCTTTTTTAGCTTACAAACTAGGTGAGGAGCTCCTTGATGAAACCCCTGTGGTTGACGCATGTAAATGTCTTGTTTAAGATCGCCATTTAGGAACGCATTAGTGAAGTCTAGCTGATGAATGCGCCAGTTGTGTGTGACAGCTAGAGAAAAGATGAGACGTATAGTAGCAGGACGAACCACATGACTGAATATCTCTGAGTAATCAATATCTTCGGTTTGCATGTAACCTTGAGCTACAAGGCGGGCTTTATGACGAGCGACAGTGCCATCTGGATTGTATTTAAGCTTAGCTTGAAAATCCACTTACAGCCAAGGATGTTGGTGTTGGAAGGAGCAGGAATAAGATCCCAAGTCTGATTATGAATGAATGCATCGTATTATATTTGCATAGCAGCATTCCATTGAGGAAGAAGGAGAGCATCATGAGGGGATATTTGGGAGTGACTTTAGCAGAATAAGCATGGGGTTTGAATATTCCAGTTTCGGATCTAGTAACCATGACATGTGTAACACCCCGATTTTTATTAAGTTCTAATTAAGTGAAATTAAGGGAAATTGATCTTAGTTGGAATTTAATTAAGTTTGGGTGGATAAGTTTCTCCTAGATAAACCCTTGTGTGTTATGTGTATATGTGTATTATATGTGTTTTTATTAGTACTTTAATCATGAATGAGGATAGGTATGATATATGTAAGGTTATTGCATGAGTTGAGACGTTTTAAAGGTGTTTAGGGGATTTTATGTCGCCCAGTAATCGATTACACGAATTGGTAATCGATTACATGCATTAGATTTTCAAATGTGAACAATTTTTCAGGGTGTAATCGATTACACCAAGGCTGTAATGGATTACAGCTTGCGCAAAGTGAATTTTTAGTGCGTTTTCAGTTACATGTTTGCCCCACAACATCTTTTTAAAAGTATGGACGGGTTTGCTTCGTGCCTTAACCCTAATACCACTATCAGAAACACTCCTAATCCTTATTCTAACCTTTGTGGCTCCACCATTCTCTCTCTCACTGTAACATTCTAAGCCATAGTCATTCCACACCACCAAACTCACATCAAACCTCACCTGATTACGGAAATGACCACATATTTCTTCTCATCAAATACTACCTATCTATCAATTCCAATTCTTCAAGGGGATCACTTTTCATAATCCTACAGTTCGTGGGACTTGTGTGAGAAAGAGAAATTGTGAGGCGTTGGGAAAGGGTGTTGTAGCACATAATTTGGAGGTCTACAAGAGGTAGGGGTCATAAATATGCATGCTAGTATATGTTTACGTGAATTGTATGATTTTTACCGTTTGAATTGTTGAAACTCGTTTTTCCCGTTAAGGTTCATGAAAGGGTTGTATTTTACCGAATGATTTTTAAAGATAAACAAGTTTACCGATTAAAAGATGTCTAAAAATACTTTTCACCGATTGGTTTATGTGTATCTTCGTTTTCCATCGATTGGAAAGGTTCTAGATTAAGTTTTACCCATCGGCTTGTGAAAAACGTGTTTTTGAAACCCTAAAATCTGATTTCTCAAGTTCGTAATCGATTACGTCGAATACGTAATCGATTACGAGCTAGGAATTTCCAATCGAGAGAACATAAGGTCTCTGTTAATCGATTACAAAGGGTCCGTAATCGATTAATAGTACTAAAATTCTATGAAAATGTGTTGTGTTGACCCTTTATGTGCTCTAATGTGTTCTATATTCCTATATGAAGGGTATGTTTGACTTGTCTATGACTTATGTAAGATATTATGAGCTATATGCATGACTATATGTTGATATATGTTATGATATAATGTTAAGATATGATATTATGCAATGTCTATGATAAAGATGTTATGTTATGATGAAAAGATGAAGTTAATGTTAAAACACTGTAGCCTTCGGTCACCAATGGAGTTGGTAAGGGAGGGATGACAACCTCGGTCACTAACTTCATTGGTAAGGGAAGGTGAATTAGCCCCTCTCCCCAAAAGATTAGGATGAGTTAATGCCCAGGGGGCGGTGAATGTGGAGGAAATGTTAAAGAGGGTGGGCAGGCCAAAAGATGTTAATTAAAGATAAAGTTAAAAGATACTATGATATGTTATGTTCGTTGTATATGCTTAGGCGCACTAGTACACGCACAGAGACATATTATATGTAATGTTATAGTTATGTATAAAATAAGCGAGACGCACCTAGGTTAAGGACGTTATAGAGAAAGGCATTTTCGAACTTATACCTGAAATGAACTTGGCATGTTTCACTATTGTAAAATAAACTCGAGATGACCACCTCTACTGAGTTACTTCCCAGTACTCACCCTAGTACTCACCCTATGTTTTTCCCTTCTTTAGAGGATTAGACCGAGCATGATGTTGGAGTTAGAGAGGAGAACGAGCAGGCTTAGATAGCATACATTTCAGTTTCTTTATTTCATAGACATGTTACGTTTTATATTTTCATGAGATGTTATGGATTTGTTTACTTTATGTTTTTAAGTCTGGACCTTTGTTAGCTGGCAACTATCTATATACTTGTAATTATTATGGAGTCTCATGAGTCTTGGTTTTGGGCTTATGGGATAACACCTAGTACATATTCATGTTTTGGTTCTTTATGGGAGTTTGTTTGCGCTTTCTATGCATTGTTGACGTCTATTTTATAATATATGATTTTGTTATTTATATTAGCGAGTATTGTATGCAAAGAGCCCTTATTTTCATACCGTAATGTTTTCAAAAATTTTGCTCCCGACTATTTTCTGTGTATTATATTTTGAAAGAAAATAGATAAGCTATGAAATCAGGACATGACCCTTAATAATTGGCCTAGATGACTTAAGCATTAAGGGCTAATTACTTGGGGGTTACATTTTGGTATTAGAGCAGGTCCATCCTTACAAGGCTTGGGGTAATGGGTCTTTTATGCTTTTGTTGCATGTATGGTAGTTATGTCACACGTATAACCTCATATATATATTAGTTTAGTGTTGAGGTGCGTGATCGTATTGTTTATTTGTTAGGGTAATTGTGCATACTTGACTTTGATGTGGAGCCTGATCAACTTGATATTTATTGTTTTGTGTGCACAGGGACATAACACCTACAGACATAATAGGAACGCTTCTAATGATCATGAGGATGTAGGTAAGGGCAACGGTGTTTCTACTGAGGCGTTTATGGAGATGGTCAGAGCTATGCATCGTATGGTGGACCACATGACTCAGCAACACTCACATCCAGCAGTTCACCTCATGGGCATTGATGCTGACAGTTCTCGCATCTTGGAGTTCAAGAGGGCTAATCCCTCTCCATTTCTCGGGACAACCAACCCTTCTGAAGCTTAGGACTAGTTAAGGGGGATGGATGACATCTTCACTATGGTGAGATGTTTTGAGGAGCAGAAGACGAAGTTTGCTGCCTTCATGCTTCAAATGGATGCTCGTTCATGGTGGAAGGATGCTCGTCGTGCTCATGATGCGGTAGGTATCCCTATCTCGTGGGACATGTTCAAAGGAATGTTCTACGAGAAGTACTTCCCAGAGTCAATGCGCCAGGAGAAAGAGATCGAGTTCCCTAACCTGCATCAGGGGAACATGACCATACCAGAGTACATGACCGAGTTTGAAGAGCTAACCCGGTTTTCTGAGATCTACCAGGACAACCCAAAGGAGTCATGCAAATGCATGAAGTATTGCGTCGGCCTAAGACAAGACATCATGAAGATGGTAAACACATGAAGATCAAGGAATACTCAGGGATGGTTGACACTTGCAGGATCGTCGAGGGGACGAGCCGTTTGGATGCTTCCCCGAGGACTAAGGCCCCGAGGAAGATTTTGGCACCCCAGAGTTCACAGTTCAAATGCCAAACCCCTACTCGCTATCAGCCTTATGGTCAAACACCTAGGGCCCAGTCTCACCCTCGACCACAACAGCAGCAGTAGTGGCACCCAACAGTTGTACCCCGTGCATTACCCGTCCACCTCCATGTGCCACGTGTGACAAACCTCATAGCGGGGACAAGTCATTTCGGATAGGAGGTTTGTTACCGTTGCGGCCAGCCATACCATTTTGTCGGAGATTGCAAAGGAGCGGGTCCACAGCCATCTTCCTCATCTAGGCCACATCATCAGGGGCGCGTGTTCACAGTCAGTTCAGAGGACGTGGAGCGGTCTGACGATATCATCAGGGGTAAGTGCATTATTTTGGGAAAGTCCTTAGTTGTACTTTATGATTCCGGTGCCACACATTCATTCATTTCACATGATCATGCAAGGAGTCTAGGATTATCTATTTCAGAGCTACCCTATGGTTTGTTAGTGTCTACCCCTACTACTGCACCCATTAGGACATGTCTAGTTTGCATGAAGTGTAAGTTCCATATAGATGATAGGACATTCATATTTGATCTTATTTTCTTGCCCATGTCTAGTCTAGGTGTCGTCTTAGGCATGGATTGGTTGTCTGCCAATCGAGTCTTGCTTGATTACCATGCAAAATCCATTATCTTTCCTTATATTCCTTCTGCATGTGTCTGACTCGTAGATTTGTATGTTAGTGCTATTTTGTGGGGTTACGAGCAATGCCTACGTGTTTCTTGCTGCCACTGAGATTGAGAAGGGTCAAGTTCTGAGTGAAATACCTGTAGTGAGAGATTACCCGAAGGTTTTCCCTGAGGATATACCTTAGTTTAACCCAGCCAGAGAGGTCGAGTTTGTCATAGATTTGATGCCCAGGACGGGACCCATATCCATAGCACCCTACGGTAGCATTTGTTTGGAAGGTTGTAAAGTACAATACAGAAATACAGGTACAATACAATACAATACAGTAAATTTTGTGTATTGTGTATTATGTTTGTTTCATTGTATACATAACAACTTTGTACCTGTATTTTCTGTATTGTTTCATGTTTATTTTATAGTACAATATACATAATTTATATTAAAAGTCCAAATCACCCTTCAATTATAAAAATCATAAATTCCCAAATTGAAAACCCTATTATCAATCTTTTTCATTCCTAGTACATTACATTCACTTGCTATGATGGTCTGCACCTTGCATTTAAATCTGCATCTTGCATTCACCATTCTCTCTCTGAGTTCTTCCCCTCCCTCAAGAGATTTCAGATTCTCTTGATATCTTGATCCACATTTTCTACACAGAATGTACACACATGCACATGCTGATATAATGGTTGATTGTTTTTTTAAAAAAAGAAACATGGTATAATCAAGGAAGAATGAACCAGAAACAGAACCAGAAACTATTCTCACAACAAGAATAAAATGGCTCAAAGGAATAAAGAAAGCAAATAAATAAAAAAAATTGAAAATCTTAAAAGCAAAAAAAAAAAAACAACAACAGGCAACTTACCTTCACAACGGTGAGGTGTACGGTGGTCAACGATTAGACGGCGCCGCGTGAAGAGGTCGGAGATGAGGCGATTCTGTGGTCGGAAGACGTGGCGGCGCGAATGGCTGAAGCTCTATCTATGGTTTGTGCATATGAGGAAGAGAAGAGAAAACAAATGGTTTAGATCTGAGTTATTGAAATGTGAGGGGCAGCAAGTGGAATAGTGAAATGTTGGCAGGGGTTAGCTTGGTATACAAATTTTATTAAAATTTCTATACTAAGCCCTATATTTTGTGTACCTAAGTAGAGCATGGACACAAAATACAGTAAAAACTTGTACAAGTACAGACTATATTGTATTTGTCCAACCTAAACAAACAAGAGATACAAAGATCTGTATTGTATTTTGTGTCCTGTACAACCCAAAAAAACACTACCTATAAGATGTCAGCTGGAGAGTTAGCCGAGCTAAAGACTTAGTTGGAGGAGCTTTTGGAGAAGAAGTTCGTGAGACCGAGTGTGTCACCTTGGGGAGCACCGGTGTTGTTCGTGAAGAAGAATGACAGGGGCATGAGGTTATGCATCGATTATAAGCAGCTGATAGAGCATAATTTTCATGACTTATTCCCCTTTGTATTCATGACATTTAACCACTCTTGAGCTTAATTGACTACTCTTGCATCATATTTGGCATTTGGAACTCAATTTGGAACTTTGTGCATTTTTCCAGCATTTTATACTTTCTGGCATTGTTCTGTAATTGCCTCATGACCTGAGTTCTAAAAACTGTAATTTTGCATTCTTAGTCTTGTTGGAAAGCTAGGAAATAGATCTACATCATTCATGATGAGAAAGAAAGCAGATTCAGAGCTTAAGGACTTCAGAAGCAAGCTTCAAGTCAGAGCATCCATGCTGCAGAATTCTACAGCTGCACTCCTGAGCAGTCAGTGTTGCAGATGACATAACTGGAGCTAAATAGGTTGGAATCACCTGATTTCAAAGGATTTGTAAAGATAAGACACAAGGCTACATTTCACCTTCAGATCTCAAAATCCATTGAGGTCACTAAGGAGCTTCAGATTTGGACTCAAAGTTAATGCAACAATCTGTGACAACATTCTAGAGAAGCAGTCAGTCATTTGGCAATATCACGAGCTACACTTGCTGGAATTTCATGATCTTTGTGGCTGTGGAAATCTAAAATGAAGTGCCGCAACTTGGATTCAAAGCTCGAGGACAAATGAGTTCATTAAAGGGTTCAGAAGATAGCTGCAATGTCGCGGAGAGAAGCTGCAAAATTGCTGAGTTGTCTTAGTTGTAGCATTTTGCACAAGTGTCCTAATTACCCTTGACTCATATGTTTGTAATAGTTTATTACATGGGATTTTTAGTCATTTTACCTCTCTTTGATTTCTATATAAAGGCCAACTCAAATTGGAGGGAGAACTTTTAAATTCATTTTTACATTTTCAGATTTTAGGATTTAGGAATTACATTACTTTTCTCTCTAGCATTTTCTCATTTTCGTTTTTCTCTTCTCCTCTCCTCTTAGTTTCTGATTTCTTCATGATCATGAGGAACTAAATCCCTAGTTAGCTTGGGGATGAAATATTGTAATGAACATTGAGATTAGCAATGAAATTCTAGAGGTATTTCTTTCATAATTCTATCTTGATTTCTAAATTCTCTCTCCCTCTTTTCCATGATTCAATGAATCTTGAAGGTTTTCTGATTCATTGAATTATGAGTTCAATTGATAATTCTAGAGATTTCTGAGTTATGAATTGATACTTTAAAGTTGAGAGAAATTCCTAAATCTAGAGGTTTCGGATATAGGCAAAATCGAAATTGTGCTTCAATCTCAACATCTTTTATTCGGTTATTCAGGTTTCAGAATTGATTCAAGTATGTTGAGATGAATTCGTGGAGGTTTTCATGAGTGAAATCAGATCTAAATAGAGGTTTCTTTTGGATCTGAATTCGGTTTGAATTCTCGAAAGAATTTATGAAAGAATAATAATGAATCAATATTTGAACATTACAATCTGAATTCTTTAAGCTAATGTCTTCTACCTATTTGATTTAATTCCTAATTGAATTTGTTTTTAATTTGAATGCTAAAATCCCCCAAATCTGACCTAATCTTGCATAATCACTTTTCAATTATTGAATTCCTTGGGAGAATGACCTAGGTTCTTCACTTTACTACAAGTTACCTAGTTTTAATTTGATTCAATTTGGCAATTGGTCAACAACTAAACAAGGTGACCATAATTAAGAACAATTATCCTCTGTCTAGGATCGATGACTTGATGGATTAGTAGAGAGGTGCACAGGTGTTCTCGAAAATTGATTTGAGGTTAGGGTATCACTAGATTCGGGTGAAAGATGAAGATATCTCGAAGACGGCTTTCAGAACTTGTTATGGTCACTATGAGTTCACGGTCATATCCTTCGGACTGACCAACGCTCCTGCAGTCTTCATGGATTACATGAACATGATCTTTAGGCCCTAGTTGGATAGATTCGTTGTTTTCATTGACGACATTCTTATCTATTCAAAGACACAAGAGGAGCATGAGAGCTACCTGAAGATTGTGATGGAGGTGCTGAAGGAGAAGAAGTTGTTTGCAAAGTTGTCGAAGTGCGAGTTTTGGATGGAGGAGGTGAAGTTCTTAGGACATGTGGTGTCGAAAGGAGGCATTATCCTAGTAAGATAAAGGCTATGATTAGCTGGGAGAGACCTACTACGGTGACAGATGTTCAGAGTTTTCTTGGGCTAGCAGGGTATAACCATATGTTCATCTCGAACTTCTCCCAGATTACGTTACCCTTGACGAAGCTTACTAGGAAGAATGCTTCATTTGTGTGGACGGAAGAGTGTGAGAAGAGTTTCTTGGAGTTGAAGAACATGTTGACCTCAACTCTAGTGCTTACACTACCAGACCCCAGTGAACCCTTTGAGGTTTACTGTGATGTTTCGAGGAAAGGGTTGGGTTGTGTGCTTATGCAACATCGCAATGTTGTGGCCTATGCTTCACGGTAGTTGAAGCCACACGAGCTTAATTACCCAACTCATGACTTGGAGCTTGCGGCGGTGGTGTTTGCCTTGAAGATATGAAGACATTATCTTCATGGAGTTAGGTTTGAGGTGTTCTCTGATCACAAGAGCCTGAGGTACTTGTTTGATCAGAAGGATTTTAAAATGAGGCAAAGGCGGTGGATGGAGTTCCCGAAAGACTATGATTTTGAGTTGAACTACCATCCAGGGAAGACGAACATGGTGGCATATGCTTTGAACCGTATGACAGTGAGTGTAGCCCACATGATAGTGAGAGAGTCTAAGCTGATAGAGGAGTTTAGGAACCTCGACCTTGGAGTGACCTTTAGCCCCACCAGTGTTAGAGTGAGTCAGCTTCAGGTGTCCAGTAACTTCTTGAGGGAGATCAGTAGAGCCCACCAGGAGGATGAGGAGTTTGGGAGGATTCTGAAGACGGTTAGTGAGGGTAGGTTACAGGGCTTTAAGTTGGATGAATATGGATTATGGAGGTTCGAGGGGAGAGTATGTGTGCCGGCGAGTGGTGACCTTCGGAGAACGATCTTGGAGGAGGCTCATAAGAGCCATTTCACCATTCACCCTGGAGTGGATAAGATGTATTAGGACCTGAGGAAAATGTTTTGGCGGCAAGGACTAAAGAGAGATGTGACAGAGTGGGTTGGTAAGTGTTTGGTGTGTTAGAAGGTGAAGCTGTAGCATAGGAGGACATTGGGTATGTTACAACAGTTGAGCGTGCCCAAGTGGAAGTGGGAGAGCATTTCCATGGACTTCGTGTCTAGGTTGCTGGGGACTCAGGCGGGCCATAATGCGTTGTGGGTCATTGTTGATCGGTTGACCAATTCGGTTCATTTTCAGGCGATCAGGATGACTTACCCTTTGGAAAAGTTGGCAGAGATATACATCAAGGAGGTAGTGAGGTTGCATGGTGTGCCGAAGACGATAGTTTCAGATCGTGATCTGAGATTTACATCTCGCTTTTGGCAAGCATTCCAGAAGACGCTGGCTTGGAGTTGACCATGTGCATGGCATATCATACTCAGACGGATGGATAGTCGGAGAGGACGATTCAGAAGTTGTAAGACATGTTGAGGGCATGTTTTTTTTTACAGTATGGGGAGTTGGGATAAGTTACTGCCCCTGATAGAATTCTCTTACAACAACAACTACTAGGCAAGTATAGGAATGACGCCCTTTGAAGCTTTGCGTGGAAGGAAATGTACATCCCCCTTATGTTGGTATGACCCTAGTGAGGTGCGTGTTTTAGGACCCGACCTTGTGAGGGAGACTACGTAGCACGTGAAGAGGATTAGAGGGAGGATGCTTGCGGCACAGAGTATCCATAAGAGTTATGCATATCAGAGGAAGAGACCCTTAGAGTATCATGTAGGCGAGCATGTGTTTTTGCGGGTTACCCTCACGACAGGCATAGGTCGAGCCATGAAAGTTAAGAAGTTAAGCCCTAGGTACCTTGGTCCTTTTGAAATTCTGAGTTGTGTTGGGTCAGTCGCTTACTGGGTGGCCTAACCCCAAAATCTTTCAAACTTGCATAATGTATTCCATTTCTCTCAATTGAGAAAGTATCAATTTGATCCTAGTCATGTCTTAGAGTCGAAAGATGTACAACTAAGGGATGATTTCACGTTTAAGTTACCCCATGTGAGAATCGTTGATTGTGACGTCAAGAAGCTGAGAAGTAAGGAAGTGCCCTTGGTGAAAGTGGCTTGAGGTGGAGGTAGGTTGGAGCACTTCACCTGGGAGCTAGAGGATGAGATGCAATGCTAGTATCCACACATGTTTGCAAGTACGAATTTCAGGACGAAATTCTTTTTAATGGAGAGAAATGTAACACCCTGATTTTAATAAGTTCTAATTAAGTGAAATTAAGGGAAATTGACCTTAGTTGAAATATAATTAAGTTTGGGTGGATATGTTTATCCTAGATAAACCCTTGTGTGTTATGTGTATTATGTGTTTTTATTAGCACTTTAATCATGCATGAGGATAGGTATGCTATATGTAAGGTTATTGCATGAGTTGAGACATTTTTAAGGTGTTTAGGGGCTTTTACGTAGCCCAGTAATCGATTACACGAATTGGTAATCGATTACATGCATCAGATTTTCAAATATGGACAATTTTATACGGTGTACTCGATTACACCAAGGCTGTAATAGATTACAACCCGCGAAAAGTGAATTTTTACTGCGTTTTTAGTTACGTGTTGGCCCCACAACGTCTTTTTAAAAGTATGGATGGGTTTGCTCCGTGCCCAAACCCTAATACCACTATCAGAAACACTCATAATCCTCATTCTAACCCTTGTGCCTTCACCATTCTCTCTCTCACTCAAAAACTCTAAGTTATAGCCACTCCACACCACCAAACTCACATCAAACCTCACTCGGTCACAGAAACGACCACATATTCTTGATCATCTCATCAAATACTACCTATCCGCCAATTCCACTTCTTCAAGGGGATCACTTTACATAATCCTACTGTTTATGGGGCTTGTGTGAGAAAGAGAAATCGTGATACGTGTCAGGAAAGGGTGTCGTAGCACATAGCTTGGAGGTCTACAAAAGGTAGGGGTTCTAGATATGCATGCTAGTATATGTTTACGTGAATTGTATGATTTTTACCGTTTGAATTGTTGAAAACTCATTTTTCCCGTTAGGGTTCATGAAAGGGTTGTATTCTACCTAATGATTTTAAAAGAAAAACAAGTTTACCGATTGAAAGATGTTTAAAAATGCTTTTCACCGATTGGTTTATGTGTATCTTCGTTTTTCATCGATTAGAAATGTTCTAGATCAAGTTTTATCCATTTGCTTGTGAAAAATGTGTTTTTAAAACCCTAGAATCTGATATCTCGCATTCGTAATTGATTACGTCGAATACGTAATTCAACTACGAGCTGAGAATTTCCAATCTAGAGAAAACAAGCTCTCTGTTAATCGATTACAGAGGGTCTGTAATCGATTATAGAGAGTCTATAATCGATTAATAGTACTAAAATTCTACGAAAATGTGTTGTGTTGACTTTTTATGTGCTCTAATGTGTTCTATTTTCTATATGAATGATATATTTGACTTGCCTATGACTTATGTATGACATGATTATATGTTGATATATATTATGATATAATGCTAAGATATGTTATTATGCAATGTCTATGATAAAGATATTGTGTAATAATGAAAAGATGAAGTTAATGTTAAAATATTGTAGCCTTCGGTCACCAATGGAGTTGGTATGGGAGGGATGACAACCTGGATCACTTACTTCATTGGTAAGGGAAGGTGAATTACCTCATCTTCCCAAAAGATTAGGATGAGCTCATGCCTAGAGGCGGTGAATGTGGAGGAAATGTTAAAGAGGGTGAGTATGCCAAAAGATGTTAATGAAAGATAAAGCTAAAAATTATCGTGATATGTTATGTTCGTTATATATGCTTAGGAGCACTAGTACATTCACAAAGACATATTATATGTAATGTTATAGGTATGTATAAAATAAGCGAGACGCACCACGGTTAAGGACGTTCTGGAGAAAGATATTTTCGAACTTATACCTGAAATGAATTTGACATGTTTCACTATTTTAAAATAAACTCTGGACAGCCACCTCTACTGAGTTACTTACCAGTACTTGTTCCCCCCTCCCCTTCAGAGGATCAGACCGAGCAGGACGTTGGAGCTAGCGAGGAGCACAAGCAGGCTTATAAGATAGCATACATTTCAGTTTCTTTATTTCATAGACATGTTATGTTTTATCATGGTTCTGAGAAACGGACCGGACCGGCCGGTCGGACCGGTTTGACCGCGAATCGGCCTGGAATCAAGTCCGAGTTAAGCTAAAAAATCATTTGAATGAAAACCGGGGATGAACCGCGGTGAATCGCTGTCTAACCGGCAAACCGGTCAAAAACCGGCAGCCCACGATTCTCAAGCGGTTGTACGTAACACTTATTTTTTAAAAAAAAAGGCCAAAACAGTGGTGTCGAGCTCATTGTCCAACCTCATCACTACATCTTTGGCGCTTCCGATCCTGCATCGCCGTTGCATTCCATGCTTCTCGTCAATCACCTCCTCCATCTCGTGTCAATCACCATCGCAGTCACGCCGCTGCACCGTTGTTGTCTATCGTTGATCATAAGTGAGTAGAGTAACAATGGTGGAATAGGAGTGTCTCCCGTGTTGTAAGAGATAGAGAATGCAAGATATGAGATTGAGAGAGGAAGCAAGAAATGGGATTGAGATAGAGGAAAAAGATGCAAGAGCTTTCATGTGGCGGCGATAGAGAGGACAAAAAGAAGAAAGGAAATGCAATTAAGGGTTTGTGAATAATAGTTTTCTATTGTCTTTAGAAAGCAAACCTAATGGGCCACAATACATGTCAGCCCACAATAAGAAAACAGACTCAAAACTTAACAAATAACAACACAACAATAGAAGTGGGCCATAACAAAAAACCAAAAATTATGATTTGGGTGAGAGTGTTTTATTTTTATTTTTGCTTAAAATAGAGAAAGAATGAGTTTGAGTGAAAATTATTATTATTATTGTTACTGAGGGACAATTATTTTAGTTGATTGAAAATTTATTATATTCCGGGTTTGCATTCCGGTTGAACCTCCGGTTAAATCGGTTGAACCTTTGAACCTCTCTCTCGACCGGTTCGATGTCCGATCCGGTTTTCAGAACCTTGTGTTTTATATTTTCATTAGATGTTATGGATTTGTTTACTTTATGTTTTTAAGTCTGGATCTTTGTTAGATGGCAACTATCTATATACTTGTAATTATCGTGGAGTCTCATGAGTCTTGGTTTTGGGCTTATGGGATAACACCTTGTACCTATTCATGTTTTGGTTCTTCATGGGAGTTTGTTTGCATTTTCTATGCATTGTTGATGTCTATTTTATAATATACGATTGTGTTATTTATATTAGCGAGTATTGTATGCGAAGAGCCCTTATTTTCATACCATAACGTTTTCGAAAAATTTACTCCCGACTATTTTTCATGTATTATATTTTGAAAGAAAAGAGATAAGCTATGAAATCAGGATGTGACCCTTAATAATTGGCCTAAGATGACTTAAGCATTAAAGGCTAATTACTTAGGGATAACATCATGAGAGGGAGTTGCAACAACGGGTGAAGAATCTGAGTGGTTTGAAACAACATGTGTTGATGCAGAGGATGTAGTATGGACAACATAATCAATGTTAGTCTCAGTGATAGGCCTGGAAGAAACAACAGAAGGAGAACTAGACAAATGCAAAATAGGAATTGATGGAAAGGGAAGATTGAGATGGGGGAGGATTTGGTATAAGAGGAATGTGCAATTTATAAGGGAACAAATTTCCATTAAAAAGAACATGCCTAGAAATATAGAGTTTCCCATTCTTGTGCAAGTACCTATATCCTTTATGAGATAGAGAGTAACCAAGAAAAGTACAAAGATCAATGTGGAAGTCAAGCTTGTGTTTGTTGTAGGGGCATAGAAGAGGATGGCATCCACACCCAAAAATACGAAGTTGATCATATGTAGGATTCTTGTGAAAAAGCGTGTAGAAAGGTGATATATTTTGAAAAACAAGAGATGATAAGTAATTAATGAGCATAGTAGCAGTATTAAAGGCCTCGCCCCAAAATTGAAGGGGAAGGGAAACATTGACCAAAATTGCGATACCCATTTATGTGATATGGCGATGTTTGTGTTCGACACAACTGTTTTGCTCGTGAGTGTAAGGACAACTAAAGCAATGATTAATACCAAGAGGCTGAAGATATTTAGCAAATGTTAAAAACTCCTTAGCATTGTCGGTTTGTAGTTGCTTCACCTTATATCCAAGTTGTAATTCAGCAGTGGCTTTGAATAGTTGAAAAACACTTAAGGCTTGAGACTTAGTTTGTAAAAAATATATCCAACTAAATCGAGAATATGCATCAATGAAAACTATGTAGTATCGGGCACCAGAAGTAAAAATGTGAGGTGATGGACCCCAAATGTCAAAATAAATGAGTTGTAATGGTTTAGCGTAGATAGTTGTAGAGTCTTTGAATCGTAGTTGATGATGCTTTCCTGAACAAAAAGCATGACACAAAGAGGACAAGGTTTTGGGCAAAAATTTTACATTGCATTGGTTAAGAACACCAATAACTGTTTTAGTGGAAAGGTGTCCCAATTTTTCATGCTATAATTGAAAACAGATTTATTAGTGGTGAGTACAGTATCAGAAGAGCAAGAATCAACACATGTAGTAGGGGAATTAGTAGAAACATTAGTAACATTGGTAGTATTAACATTTGCATGAATGAAAGAATTACAATCAACATTAGTACTGTTAGTAGGAGTATCAATATTGCCAGTACAAGAATTATTAATAGAGAAAGAACAATGTAAATCATCTAAGAAATAACATTTAGAAAAATGAGTAGTAGATGTTTGAAAATTCTTGATCTTTAAAGGGATAATAGCAGTTTGTGCAGGGAAGTAATAGATGTCATTTTTAGCTAGCCCTTTAAGGAAAATTTCCTGTCTATCTTGTGATTTAACAAGAACATATTTAACATTAAATTCAACTGAGACATTATTATCATTGGTAAATTGGTATACAGTTAACATATTCGTTTTGAAGTTAGGTACACATAATAGATTTCTTAGTAGAACTTATTTATTTGGCAAAGAAGAAGAAAGAAAAGAGTGCCATGTGTGTAATGGGATTACCATCCCCATTACCCATCAACACTTAAGCAGGACCTAAATGCACAAATGAAGAAGCAAAGTTCTTAGGATCATGAGTGATGTGATTCGAAGACCCAGAGTCTGGATACCATAGTGGGTCATTAACACCAACAGGAGTTGCAAGGAGTGGGTTGTGATTGTGAATGAGACAATACGGAGGTGGGGTTTTGGGTCATAGTGATAGTATAATAAGATTGAGGAGTATTAGAAGTAGGTGTGTAAGACATAGGAGTATGATTAGATTGAATGTTAGGGTTAGTGTAGTTGGGGTTTGTAAACACCATATTTTGTTCTAATAAAAAATAAATCATGTTTGATATGATATTAATAATAATAATAAAATCAAAATCAAGCATTAAATTAGATTAGATTCAAAACCAAATCAAACATTCAAACATAGTATAAATCAGAGTCAATTACAATCAATCAAACATAATCAAACTTAATCCTAATAATCACAGAAAATCAAAATATGATCAATCAACATTAATCAGAGATTTGCCATTTACTCTTGATTTAACCTAACCCCCTATAATATGATCCCAGAGTAACAAAGAAAGGGAGAGCCCGAAAAAAAAAATAGTACTCAGAAATCACAAGAGAGAACATGATCAAGGTAAATTCTTCTTATTTTCTTTTTCAACATCAAACCATCATCAAGCATAGTAACGCACCACCACCTTTGCCTCTAGCAACAACCCAACTCGCCACCATCCATCCTCCCTTAATCGCGCCGCCAGGAGGTAGCAAGCAACATCAACAATAGAAGCTACCTCGCGGCGATTTCCTTCCCGCACCGCCCCATATTGCGCTGCCTCCCTGTCGCGATGTCGTGCACGCTCAACGATGACGGCCTCTTGCACCACGACCTCCCTCCTCTCCTCTGCCCTGCCTTCCTTGCCATCTCCCTCTCCCGTTCTCGCGATCGCTGCCTCATAACTCCGCTGCAACGGCGGCCGCGAAGATCGCGGCCTGTCCTTATTTCCTTTCATCGAAGGCGCAGTAGCGGTAGTGAAGCCGCCTCTCCCTCCGGTTCCGCGGCAACACCTTCTCTCCTCCCTCTCTCTTCGCGGCTACTCCTGCACCCTCGACCCCTCTCTCGTGCCACCCCAATCGCACCGCCACCTGATTGCCACGAAGCCGCGGCTCCTCCGGTCCCTTCCCTCTCCCTCTGGTTCTGGTCGCGCCGCCGCTGCCCTCTGTCGCCTTTCTTCTTGGCCGCACAATCCTCTCCCTTAGGTATCGTTTGGCACGTGTCCATGGACAAGGACACTAGGACAAGGAAGGACTGAGACACAAAAATTTGTGTCTTTGCATTTTGTTTGGTGACAATGGATAAGACTTAAAAATTACATCCATCATGTTTGGTTATGAAGGACAAGACACAAGGACACATATAAAATTATCAAAATTACCCTTATTATATTCTTATTAAGTATGGGTTCATGTAAAATAAAGCAAGAAGAAGCAAGAACATAACAACAAAATAACAGAGAAGCAAGACAAGAACAGAACGTAAGAACGGAGAATCGAAGTCGAAAAGCTAAATAGTTAACACAACAACAGATAAAAAATGGAGATGAGAAGACAATACCACAGTGAAGGAAGAGGCAAGAAGCAATGTTATTTGTGCAGTCACGAGGCAGTAAGAGAAAAAATAAGAAATGCACAAGTCAAGTAACCACCTTCAACTATGAAGATGAATAAAGTTCCATGAAAAAAGTGAAGAAAAAAACTGAAGTCCCTTAAAAATAGTGAAGCAGCTGATATTTTAGTTGATATTTGTGAAGGGCAAAATAGTTAATATTAAAAAATAATAAGGACAAAGTGGGAATGTAATTTCATTAATAGTTTTAGTCCTTCCATGTCCTTCACTTGATGGAAGGACTGAAAATTTGTGTCCACTATCTACCCAGACACAATTTTTAGTCCATCATTGTCCATTGTCTTAACTACCAAACATAATTTAGTCCTTCCCAGTCCTTGTCCATGTACATGTACCAAACGGTGCCTATTTCTCTGGAATGAGAATTAAGGTTAGGGGGTGGGCCTTGTTTTGTCTTCTCTCTTTTGGGCCCCCTCCAACTCTGATCCTTTCTTTTCTTCCTTTTGCAGCTTTTTTTAGTTTTTTGTTGTTGTTTGGGCCCCCTTTTCTGATGTGTTTTTTTGTTTTTTTGTTTTTGTCTTTATGTTTGTCTTTTTGTTTACAAATTTTTTTTTACAATTTATAACATTGTTGTATGATTTAATCAACCTCTATATTTTAAAGTGTGGGGTACTTGTGCAAGTCATATCGTCTTGTATCCTAAAAAATAAATCTTTTTTCCTAATATTATCAAATAAATTATTTCCTTTTCAAAAGCGATTTACCTTCTTCTAATTAAAATCAAAACAAATCTATAAAACCTTTTTACGATTTATTCCGTAGTATGAGATAATCATCATCGAAATTTCAAATTATATGGAACTTGTGCGAACTGTATCGTCCTGTACCTAACACTTTCTAAAAAACACACAACACACAAGCATTTTCTACAAGAACGACGTGAGTTTGGGTTCCTCATTGCACCAGAGGCGCAGGCTACAACATGTCAATTCAAAATTAGTTTTTAATTTATTTTGTTTCTTTTTATGCGTTTAATTTTATATTTTAAGGGGAAATTAAATGTTATTAAATTATAAATATAGATTTGCATAATGAGCTCTAGGGTAACCGTATTTATACGGATGTATTAGGGGTGCAATGAGATTAAGTTCTCACCATTCCCTAATCATAATTTGACTGTCGAACCCTAACCTCTAAAAAGACCAGTTTTATACAAAATAAATGTTTTCTAAATTTTCCATAATTAAAATTGGTGGCGACTCCTTTTTTCTCTATTTTTAGTCATGACACCCTCGGGTACGTTGTGACAGGGTTGAAACGGTGAGAACAATCTCATACAGTGTGACCAAATTTGTGGGATAATTGACATTGGTATGTGAATTAGATCGAGAGCGACCTCCATTCCTATTACCAAAACGACCTCTACTACGCCTGCTGAAAGAATTACCGTGACCAATTAATTAATATTCTTAAGGATTTAATTTTCATTCGTCGACAATGTACAAATTTTTTACACAGTCATCCAATCATGTACAACCACGTCAACCATGATAGTGTTTTCTCTCTTACACTACCTTAAAAGTCATACAAATGAAGAATTTTGATTGGATAACAGTGTAAAATATCATTACACTGTCAGTGCATCAAAATTAAATTTTATACTTAATACAATTTAATTTTTTTATAGTATATAATTTATCATATATATATATATATATATATATATATATTGTTAGATAAATATATATATATATACATATGGTTAGATAAGTATTATATATATATATATATATATATAAATAATATTCGGTTGAATCCCATTGAACTGAAATGAACCATCAAACCCATAGTAATACTTTATAGGTTTGATTCAAACCTATAAAGAGTCCGTTTGGGAAAAAGGAAAAATTACTTTACGTAGCTTTTAACTTCCCGAAAAGTAAGTGATATGTGTTTGAAACATTTTTTAACAAAAGCTTGTAACTTTTCGAAAAGTTATTTGAAGGCTTCTAGAGAAGTTAAAAAAACTAACTTCTCCTTGTATAAAAGTAGCTCATGACTGCAACACGGACTGTCACGCTTCTTCTTCCACACTCTCAAATCAAATATTTGATTTGTCCCATCATACTGCCACATGTTGCATATCATTGTACCACTCTATTTTCTAAAAGTATTTTTATTTTATTTTATTTTATTTCATTTGTAGAATTGTAGCTCCATTAAAAACAATGATCCTTACAAATTTTCATATTATGATTTGTCCATTTCAGTGACTTAGCTAGCTTGCTTCACACTCGTAAAATTCAAAGCTATGTTAATGAGCAAAAGTGTAAGCTCTATCCAAAAAATATTATCATATAAGGTACAAAATATGATTACCATAAGAACACCTGCTAATAGTATTTTTGAATCTCACAAAATCCAAGACATTTTATTTTTGAAAGTATTTTGTTTTATTTAACATGTTCTATCATTCTCCCACATGTTGCATATCACTATACCACTATTTTTTGAAAGCATTTTATTTTATTTCATTTGTAGATTTGTAGTCCTATCATGCTTTTTTGTTTATTTTTTTTATGTAGTTATTATACTTGTTTGTTTATTTACATTTATAAATATTGTGTATAACTTGTTTATGTTTTCAAAATATATTAATTAATATGGTTAGACATGCTCTTCCTGAATAAATTAATGAAAATGGCAAGTCTGGAAGTCAAAATATATTACAAGCTTTTTTTTATAAAAAAATTACACTTTTTGAAGTTATTTATTCTAACACTGCAACTTTAAAATAAGTGCTTCTATGACTAAAATACCAAACACAAAATAACTATTTTATAAATTGACTTAAATATCATTTTAGTCCACTAACTTCATATAAAATTTGATTTTGGTCCACTATCTTTAGATTTATCACATTTAGTCCACTAGCTTTCAAATTGTGAGCACTTTTGGTCCACTATTAGTCAATTGATAAGTCAACCGGACACGTCAGCAAAAGTCTACAGTCACGTCAGCAAAGTCAACCGACACGTCAGCAAAGTCGATGTCATGTCAGCTAAGTCAACGTCCACGTCAATAAAGTCAACGTCCACGTCAACAAAGCCAACTGTCACGTCAGCATCGTTAAGTCCACGTCAGCACAGTGGACTAAAATTGACAAATTTTTAAAGCTAGTGGACTAAATGTGACATTTCTAAAGATAGTGGACTAAAATCAGAATTTTAAAGCTAGAAGCCTTATAAATTACTTTTAATATAAGTTCTATCGTTATAAATTTCTTTTTCAGAATAATTTAAGTTGTTTATCCAAACTATAATAAATTCTTCCTTATACGGTTCAATTGTCTGTCCAATTTTGAGAAGATTGCATTTTACATGCAAGTGGTCCGAACCCATCCTTCTCATCATATGAAACCAGGATTGTGTAAATTGTAATGGTGCCACCATCACATCACACATCATAATTGCCGATGATAACATTTACCACTAGTCAATCCCAACTCCAATTGCGAAACACATTGCTAGCACCGAACATCACACACAGAAAACGCAATAGCCAATAGAGAGCAGCGAGGAAAAAAGAAGCCACAACCGAGTCGAGAGAGCGTGCGTGTCTTCGTTTTCTCTCTCTCTCTGAGCCATGGCAGACGACGATGACGACGAGAGCTTCGGCGACTTCACCTTCGCCTCTTTCCCAACCACAACCTCCTCCTCCTCCGTCACCGTTAACGCCAACGACGTCGACGACGATTGGGGCGATTTCATGAACCATTCCTCCGCACAGATCAATGGTGGATTTGCAAAACCCTATGATCCGTTCGGTGGTTCTTCCCTCGATCCAAACGCGAAAAGTACCTCCCACGTAAACGACAGCAACAGTGTTCAAAACGGCGTTGCTGTTCACCCTGCGTGGAAGAAGCCTCAGGGAGCTATTCCGCTTTCGATCTTCGGCGAGGAAGAAGAAGAGAAGCAGGAGCCGAAGAAGAAGGAGAAGGAACATTCGGACATTGTCTTATCTAGCAAGAACAACGGTGATTCCGCAAAAAAGGGATCAGATTCGAACGGGTCCATTGGAATCAATGACGTGTTTTCGAGTTTGTATAATCAGAGTAGCGGATCGGTTTCGAAATTGAACGTTGCTGCTGCTACAACTCCGAATTCGAATGGAAACAACAATTTGAATTCGGATTCGGTGGACGTGGATGAGGACGATGATGGATGGGAATTTCAGGCTGCAGAATGGGAAACTGGAGCGAAAAATCAGAATGTTAAGGTAAATGTAAATTTAGACTAGAATTGAAGAAAATGATGGGACGAATACTGTGTAAGTGTGTAGTATTTATCATCAGTTTTCCTGATAGATCTTTGTTTTCCTTATTTTAAGGAAATTGTTAAATGATCCTTTTTATTATATAGATTTTCAATGGAAAAAGCATTAGGATTTACGTAACTTTGCAATGTGCACTATTGGTATTTATGTAACTTATTTTAGTTGCTGGGGCAAAGCAGTTATTTGATTGATTAGCAGAGAAATAGAGATAAGGGAGCAAAACTGAGTGGGTGTTTGAAGATTGATTATTTGTAGATTATTTGTACATTATTTAGTTTTAGTGCTGGTTTAGTGAAACTTGTGTCATGAAGTCATTTGGCATTGCCATGCTAGGATTTATGATTTGAGAAGCATTTAGAAGCTGTGCTTTTGGGGGATTGATTGTGTAACGAACCCAATTCAGAAAGAGCAAGGGCACAGTGGGAAAGTTACACCTTCACTTACACATATAGGAGAAGGGGTGGAAAAATAACGGACTGAGTGGGAAAGGAGCATGAGTGGTGAGAAGTTATAGGAAATTGTTATGGGAAAAAGGGTAGGAAATCAGTAGATTGGGATTTGGGGGAGAGAGGTAGCCTCTCGAAAGCTACCAACACTTGTTATTTCATTTCTTCATACCTTCACCAGCAGACTTGAGGGATAATCACACTGATTAATCCTTCCTCTGCTTTCTTCCTCTATTCATCTGACTTCTCTATCCTCTCTTATTCTATCTTCTATACACTCTCACCTACCTCTCCTTCTCTCTACTGGTTTGTTATTCACTGTTACACTAGGTGAATTGTTACAGATTGATTTCATTACATAATTATTTACTTCCCTAATACATTGTTAGATTTGGGCTGATTTATTTTTCCTGTGAAGAAGAGTTTCAAAAGCCTGATAATCTGCATTCTTTTTTTAAGTATGAAGTGCCAAAGCATGCTGATGGTACAGTTGATGTTGGTGCCAAATTGGATTCTTCCACCGGGATCTCTGACAAAGCCGGTGGGTGGTACCTGGGGTATGAATTCACTCCAAGTCCTGCTTTGCAAGATCATACTAGTCCACAATTGGGTCGGAAAAGTGAATCGAATGAAACCAAAGCTGGGTTTGCTACATTCAATCAGAATTTTGGGGAGCTAAAGAGTATACTTTCATGGCCAGGGTCAAATCAGATGTTGGTGAGTTTTTTTAACATATTTTCCTCTTATTGTATGACATTGTTCAGATCATTGAGGAATATGCTCTAAAACCCTCTGACCATGGTATTAGGCTGCACAGAAGATGACAGATCCATATCTCGTTAGTGTAGAACTACTCAAATTTGATGCTGGAGCTCCCCATAGTACTATTGGTCCATCTCTTGCCTCAGAATTTCATCAATCTAATGAATGGGATTTCGGCTTTAGTTTCAATTCTGCTTCTCCAGGAAAAGGCAGTCATGTTTCAGAGTCATACTTAAAAACCAATAGCAACCATGATGATAACAACAAAAGCAATGCTTCCCCCACAAATACAAATGTTGATTCAAATCTCAATTTGTTTGAAACAAAGAGTGCAGATGTAGAATTTGGAACAGAAATTGAGGTACTAAATCAGTTTGATGTCATAGTTTATGTATGATGTGGATGTGTTATTGTCACGGTTAAATTATCCACTAAGAATATTCAATCTTGAGCTCTTTAAGTTTGGCTTCAAGGACTCACATAAAGCATAACTTAAGTTTGTCTTGTGGCAAATTGTTTTATTTTACGATCAACTTACTCTTCATACTTTAGAACATATTGTCATAGTTACTATTCTTTCTATTTCCAGAAGCCCCAATCAAGCTCAGAGAATCATAGGGGAGCCTTGCCTCTATCAATTTTTGGTGATGAGATGCCAGATACCGAAGAACATTCTTTGTCTCAGAATTTGTCTTCCTTTGCACCAACATCCCCAATAAAGAACAACTTTAATAGCCCTGGTTCCAACTTATCTATCAATGATATATGGAATTTATATAGTCAAGCTGAAAGCTCTCCCAATTTGACACCTAAAGCAAGTGAAAACATGATTAATGACACACCTGGAGTATCTAGCTCCAATTTGGCTACTGGTGATGATGATTTTGATGATGACTTCTGTGACTATAAGGATGCTTCACCTGGAACTACAATTGCCCATGATTCTTCACAAAAATCTTTTAATCAAGCACCACATGTCACTGAAAATGGGTTGCACTCTTCCCCAACAGTTTCAAATTCTAATTTGTTCAATGGAGATGATGGTTTTGAGGATGATTCTTGGGAATTTAAGGATGCCACCTCTGGAAATTTGACACCTGCTATGGATTGCAGAGATTTACCAATGCAGTCATCAACAAAATTAGAGCCACTGGATTGTGTGGAGTTTTATAACAAATTGAAGGATGAATTGTGCAATGCTGTCCTTTTCCATCTTCAGAATCTCAAGGTAGTTAGCCTTTTGTGGTCTTTCTTTGATAGAAAATGCCAATACTTACTGACACTTAAATCATTCATAAATTAATATTCTTAGAATGCTCAAAGTGTTGCTGCTCTTTCTGGTGAAGATGCAAAAGGAAAGGCCCTTCAGCAGGAAATTCAGGTCAGTGTATGAACTAATATATTCCTATACATATTTCTCTCTAATCATGTTGTTTGTCTTTTTAATTTTCTCATACAATAAGTCTGCTACCTGGGGAAGGATATTGGGGGAATAGGATTCTCTTCATAAGGGTGATGAGGAAATTTCCAGACAGGTCTAGCGGGGTTTGAGCTCAGGCGTAATAGTTTTGCAATCATATTTGTGTGGTTAATACTTCCTTGGTATTAAGTTATAAGTCAATAATGGTTTGAGCCTTATTTCTATGTTTGTTTTGCTTTTTGTAGGAATTCTCCAAGGTCATGCAGCAAGAGAATATCATCCCCAATGAATATCTCTCAGAAAATTATTCACCAAGAAATGTACACTTCGATGAGCTTCTAGAACTTTTGAAGGAATCTAAATTCCAATCCCTTGAATCAGAGTACCAGCTATCATCAAAGTTGTCAATGGTATGTCATTATTTTTTGAAAATATTGAGTGTTGTAATTTGCATGTTTTATTCTTCTGCACTGCTAATATTATTGTGGACTACCAAAGGATTTTGAATTTTTGATAGTTTTAAGCAGAATATATGATGGCATAACTGAGTAGGCACATTTTACCATAATGGATAAGGGTTCTTTTTTCTTGTTTTATTTTACTGATATCTTCTTTCTTTCCTAGACCATTTAGGTTGACGATATTTGTTATTGTGTTGTTATATTTTTGTTTCAATAGGCCGAGAAGGATATGAAATCTGCGATGGAATTTTTGAAAGAGGTTGTATCAACATTAAGAATTCTCAAGTTGGGGTCAAGAGAAGAACATTTTGATTATCTTGCCAGATGGTCCAAAATAGCCTTTGTTTGTTCTCAAGAGCTGAAACATGGTGTTAATATCTGGAATCAGGCCGTACAACAGAATGTTCATAACCATATATTAACTAACCCAAAAGGTATGCTACATGATATTATATCATGCCTGATCACAGTGTTGCTGATGGCATATGAACTTATATAGTCTGAAATAATCTTTTCCTTTGTCTGGTGTGGTGCATTGACACAGGTGTACGGTATGTTCATGCACTTGGAGAAGTTTATAGAGTGGCAGAAATGATTGGAGCTTCGGTCAAATTCTACAAACCATGGATATTATTAGGTTCCATAGATACTACAAGTTTATTTTCCCTTTTGAATGATTGTTTCAGCATATGGTCAAGTGGACTTGAAGAGGCTCTTTTGAGTATATCAAATCAGAACAATTTTGAGTCAGATGGAAGTTTAAGGGACTTATTAGAATCCATCCAGTACATTCACGAGCTTGATGAGCATGCACTTCAGAGCTATGTCATCTCTGGAAAAGAAACTACTTGCCAGTTGTCAGCCTTGCCAGCTAGTCTCATACCAGGTATGTGCGCAGCAGTCTTGGCTGTCTTTGAAGCATTAGTGATAAAATTGGTGTTCTTAGATATTTTTTTTAATGATTTTCGCAAAGTATTAAGGTATCTGTCTTGCCATTATGTTAGAGACCGATTCCCTGCCGAAGGGCTAAAAGTGTATATACACAATAAATATAGGGGTAGCATGGGTATTAATACTCATGAGGCTGATGTGGGTCAAGTTGTGGGCCTAGGATATCCTAACTTAATTGCAAAGTGCGAGTGTGAGCTGAGCTTTCTGTTATAGTACAACTGTATGGCAGAGTGGATATTCATTTTCTTACCTTTTGGTGAATTTTCGGCTAGAGAGTGAGAGCTGCTTAGTGCTCTGATATTTGTATCTCTCCGGTTTTCTTCTACATCAATACACTACTTCTATTTTTCTTTCTAAGCATTATCTTATCATTTGGTATTCAAAGCCCGGTTCTAGGAACTCTATGATTCCACTTGTTGCTGCGATGGAAGGAAGGATGGAGGAATTGGAGGTGTAGCTTGGCCCGATGATGCAGCTGCTAGAGGAACCACGACGCGGATGGGCGAGATCTCGTTCTCCGCCGAGGCAACGATGCCGAGTGGAGCCGGAGGGTCGATGTAATGGGGGTTCTAGGTGGGACGAGGAGTCGCACCGATCTCCTTCACCCCACTGAAGCGAGCGTTTTGAATCAAGGTCAAGGGATCGCAATGATCGGTGCTCCCCCCGTTCATGAGTGGACCATCCGCACCACTGGGACAGGGCGTTGTGGAACTGCCGATCGTCTAATCGATATCGAGAGAATTCGAGGGAGCATTTTCGAGAAAATGAGCGTAAGTTGGATCTTCCTCTCTTTTCTGGTGATGACGTACTTGGCTGGCTTGTGAAGATAGAGCTTTATTTCACGGTGAACAATGTGTATGGCGGTGAGAGGCTGAGGATGGTTCTAGTGGCGTTGGATGGGTGTGCACTCAATTGGTTCCAAACTTGGGAACGCCATCTAGAGTACCCATCGTGGAGGAAGTTTAAGGAAGCCATTACTCGGTGTTTTTCAGCCTTGTTCGACGAAGGGCCGATTTGGGCCTCTACTGAGACTTAAGCAAACAGACCCAGTAATAGTTTACATTGATGAATTTGAGAGAGTTTCAAGCCAACCGATCGATGCGGAACTGGATTTTTTATGAGCTCGTTCATCAATGGGCTGAAAGGGTGCCTTTGAGTTGAGATTAGAAGCCTCGAATTGGGCTTAATGGGAAAACTCAAAGATAAAGCTCTATTATTGGAGGAGAGGAATAAGGAGTGGAGATCTGATGGAGTGAGCCCAGTGGAGAGGTTCGCAGCCCATCTCAAGCCTCATCGTCGTCGCAATGCTCACAACCGCCTCCGCTATGATTTGCGGTGGCTAAGGACGGCGCGATGATTCGCGAGGGTCCACGCAATTGAAACCAACAGGGCCGGTGACTCACACAGGAAGTGATATGAATGTGAGGGGGTCAATAATTTTTGCATAATTTTACAAAATTAAAAATTAAGAAACTCAGGATCCTAGGGTGAATTTTATGAGTTTAATTTATTATTCCGGTTAATTTTTAGTTAAAATAAGCTTTTATAGCATAAAACAATAATTGAGTTTTAATTCTTGTAATTTCTTTATTTTCTAGAGTCAATCATAGGCTGATGACTTTTGGTATTTCTTTGTTAGTTTTATTTCATTTAGTGGGTAGAGTAAGTAGCAATTAAAGACATAAATTATTAGGTCGGTTACAATGTTAGTAATTGTGTCAGTAAATGCTACTAACTTTAAACTTATTGTATGAGCCTATATAATTTGCGTTTTATCAAATAATGGAGATAACTTGGTTTCACTAAAATTGTGAGAGTTTATCTCTTTTTGTTCTTGAGTGATTCAAAAAAATCTAAGACTTATCAAAAGTAGAATTTCATCCTTTGTGGCGTCTAACCCCAAGACTTATCATTCACCTTCCCATCTATTCTTGAGTGTGGCGTCTATATCCTTCTTTTACTAAATTAAAAAAAATAAAAAAGAAACACATCAAAGGCCAATATATTGTGCAATTTCTCAATCTGAGATTGCAAGCTCTTTTCTCTTTATTTTGTCCACTGCTACTCTGTCAGGAAGAGATTAATGAACGAAGTCGCAAGGGATTGTGCTTCAAGTGCGGGGAGCGCTGGAGCAAGACCATGTGTGTAAGCTTAAGCACTACAAGGTGGTTCTCATGGAGGACAAAGAGGATGAAGAGGAGGGACAAGAGGAAGAAATGGAGGTTATGGTGGAGGACGAGCGCGAGAAGGTGGTGCTGCAATCTCTGCATGTGACTACGCTCAATACTCTTAAAGGGTTAGTGACTGTTAATAAATCCTCTAAGGTGAAGGGTGATATTAATGGGGCTGAGGTGGTAGTATTGATAGATATTGGGGCTGATAATAACTTAATTGATGCAAAATTAGTTGATGTTATGGGGTTAGAGGTGGTTCCTGTGCCCTTCCTTGTAGAGATGGGGACTGGTTTGGTCGAGAGAGGGGCTGGGCTGTGGGAGAATGTGCAGCTCCACATCCAAGGAACTCACATCAATCAGCCTTTCTTCAAGCTTCCTTTGGGCAGTGCAGATGTGGTGTTGGGGTATTAATGGATTGCTGGTTTAGGCGATACAAGGAGCAATTTCCAACATCACAAAATTAGTTGGAAAGAGGATGGAGTTTGGAGGACTATACTGGGCGATCCTTCATTGAGAATTGTAGGGGTCACCCTTAAGAAGGTGTACAAAGCTTTGAGAACTGAAGAAGAAGCTTGTTTCATCTCTCCCTGTGATGGGGAAGCATGAAGGAAGCTTGAATGAGCAGAGTACTATGCCTGAGGAAGTGAAACTGTTGTTGCAGAGGTTTGAGGAAGTTTGTAACATGCTTGAGAGATTGCCACCACAGAGAGAGCAGGATCATGCCATCAATATTAGAGAGGGGGCAGCAATTCCATACTGCAGGCCCTATAGATACCCCTACACCCAGAAAAATGAGATTGAGAGAATCATTCGAGAGATGCTTTCGGCGGGAATCATTAGAACCAGCACAAGTCCTTATTCCAGCTCGGTTATTTTGGTGAAAAAGAAAGATGGAAGCTGACGATTCTGTGTTGATTACATGGGCCTTAACAAGATCAATACCCGACAAATTTCCGATCCCAATCATTGATGAGTTGTTGTATGAGTTGGGGGGAGCACAGATTTTTTCTAAGCTTGATCTTAAGTCGGGTTATCATCAAATCCGTATGAAGGCTAGGGACATTTAGAAGACAGCTTTTCGTACTCACGAAGGGCATTATGAGTTCTTAGTAATGCGTTTTGGATTGTTGAACGCGCCCTCCACATTTCAGGCCTTGATGAACCAAATGCTGAAACCATTTCTGCACCATTTCTGCGCAAGTTTGTGCTTGTATTTTTTTTATGACATACTCATATTCAGCAAGGGGATGGAGGATCATCTAAGGCATCTGCAGCAGGTGTTGGAGCTGTTAAAACAGCACCAGTAGTATATAAATAGGAAGAAATATGCTTTTGCTCTGCAGCAGCTGCAATACTTGGGACATATTATTTCTGGAAGAGGGATGGAAGCGGATCCAGCCAAAATTGCAGCCATGGTTCACTGGCCGGTTCCAACAGATTTGAAAGGGCTGAGAGGGTTTCTGGGTATCACTGTATACTACAGGAGATTTGTGAAGGGTTATAGTAAGGTGGCTGGACCTCTAACACAACTGCTGAAGAAGGATAGTTTTCCATGGAAGCTCAAGGTGCTTTTGAGCAGCTCAAGAAAACCATGACTACTCTTCCTGTCCTTGTTGTTCCTTATTTCAGTAAGGAATTTATCATTGAGCCAGACGCGTCTTGGAGAGGCTTGGTGGCTGTGTTAATGCAGGACGGGAAACCTTTGGCTTTTCTGAGCCAGAAACTGTCAGAAAGGGGTTAGCAGTGATTAGTTGATGGCCATTCAGAAATGGAAGCATTATTTATTGGGCAGGCAGTTTATTATTCACACAGACCAGAAAAGTTTAAAATTTCTGGTGGACCAGAAGCTTATGGGAGAGGGTCAGCCGAGGATGGTAGCAAAATTGATGGGTTTTGATTTTGAAATATAAGATACAAGGCGGGGAAGAAGAATGGGGAGGCTGACGCATTGTCAAGGCAGCATTTGGGGGCTATCTCTTCGGTGTCTTTCCATGATTGGGAAGGATTAGATGAGGAGGTGCAAGTGGATGAGAAATTAAGGGGCATCATCCAAGACTTAATTCGGGAGAAGGGCAGCAACATGCTGGATTCGAGTTGAGGAAGGGCAAGTTGTTTTCCAATGGTAGGCTCCCTTGCTCTTACATGAGTTCCATGACTCAGTTCTGGGAGGCCACTCTGTTTTCTTCAGGACAAACAAGCACATAGCTGGTTTAGTTTGGTGGGAAGGGATGATGGTGGGAATGGATGAGGAAAACGATCCACAAATATGTGCAGGAATGTGAAGTTTGCAGGAGAAATAAGTACCAAACTCTGGCCCCCCTGCTGCTTTACTGCAGCCCTTGCCCATTCCCTCTCAAGTTTAGGAGGATATATCTATGGATTTCATAGGGGGACTGCCAAAGGTGATTGGGGTGGATATGGTGTTAGTAGTGGTGGACAAGTTATCTAAATATGGTCATTTCTGAGTTTGAGTCACCCCTATACTGCTAAGGGCTAAAGGTGTATAAATGCAAGAAATATAGGTAGCATGGGTAAATTGGGTATTAATGCCCATGAGGCTGATGTGAGTCAAGTTGTGGGCCTAGGAGATCCTAACTGAATTGCAAAGTGCGAGTGTGAGCTTGGGAGAGGGTAGTATAACTGTATGGCAGAGTGGATATTCATTTTCATACCTTTTAGTGAATTTCAGATTCAGGCTAGAGAATGGAGCTGCTTAGTGCTCTGATATTTGTATCTCTCTGGTTTTCTTCTACATCAATACAGTACTATTTTTCTTTCTAAGCATTATCTTGTCACGTTATTAGCAGCTCAGAACTCGGAAGACAAATCCTTAGTGTGAAGATTGTTTAGTATAAACCATTCATTTGCCTTTACCCTGTAGCTTAATCTTTTACGAGATATGGTTCAAAAGATTACCCATTGATGTTCTTTAAGTATAGATGTTGATATTTCTTTACCTTTGATGTATTATTATGCCATATGTTTAACAAAAAAGGAATAGGTGCATTTGTGTCCTGGATGAATGTTGGAAGAGTTTCTTTTTGTGCATTATGTGCTAATAATTGGTGTCTTCTACTCTAACATCGTGATAGATAGCTACAGGGCTATGCTTCCATTAAAGAAGTTAGAAAATATGTGATATTTTTCATTTAATAATGGGAATCGCAACTGCCTATCATCTGATAGGGTTTTGAGAAAGTATATGAGAGGAGGAGAGGCAGAGCTTAGTGGCTGTTTGGCAGTTTGCCAGCTCAGCCAGAGTCAGTTAGCACATTAAACTAGCATAGATGGGGTTAGTTAGTCATACACTTGTATATAAATAGGAGATTAGGAGGGAAAGGGGGTGGGGTTATTCAGATTTCTGTTTTGTTAGTTGTAACAGATTCCTATTCTCTGTAATTGTTGAGAGAGAACTGGGACCTCCTTTTGGGTTCAGTCTAGGGATTTGTGGGACATTCCCATCCCTAATTCAGCAATAATACTTGGCATCCAGTATTAGAACTTGTGTTCTAACATCATCCTATCCAATTCTAGTCTTCTAATTTTTCTTTCCACATGATTTTTGTGAACCAGGGTTAAAACTGGTGAAATGGAATGAGAAACACTACTTTGTGACTCTTGCAAACTTGTGGGTCAATCTAATTAGTTCAGATCCTCCAAAAAAGTGACTGACACCTGCCAATTCAGTTATGTCATTTTCGTCGAGGAGACAGTGGAGACTCATCATCCATCGTAGATTCTTCAGCGTGTTGTTGAGCCTTTTTTCTCTCAAAAAAAAAAAATCAAAGTGAGAGAACATTGCAGTATCCAGTTTTCTCTTTGGAAAAGTCGGATGACATCGACGCCGGTGGCGCGCACTGGCAGCAGGCACACCTGCAAAAAGATTGTGTGATAGGATGAAAAAATCATATTGCTTGCACAAGCAGCTGGTTCTGATCAGGCAAAGTTACCAATTATGTTCATTCTTTCTTCAACAGGTTACCATTTTTTTCTGTTGAAGCTTTAGAGCAATACGCCAATGTTACGGGTGTTGTATTTTGTAAGTGTAAGATGATGTATTACTAGTAATAAGGAAGATCCACACTATAAGTAGAATTCTTGATACAGTTCAGTTTTGCAGAGGAAATGATGGCATTTTATCAATTTGAATGCTTGTGTTATATTGTAAAATAACTGGGGAATTCCTCCCTTAACAATAATTACACTTTTGGCATGAAATAGAGTCGAAGTAATCTTTATTAGGAAGTGCAACAATTTTCATATCTCCATGTTTGGGTGGGAGCGGACTCTTACGTTATTTTCTTTTCTAATTGTTATGATATGGAGACCCACTACGTGAATAAAATAACTCGTAAAAGACTAACAACATAACATTCATCTTATATAATACGGAGATTAGACAATAAAAGTAAAAAGCACACGTCTCACGGACGAAATTAACACATATTTCAATAGCAAATTGATAAATTTGGTTATCGTAAAAGAACATATTTAAATATGAAAAGTGAACATATTTAAAAAAATCTCAAACTCATTTTGCATTGTATTATGTATTCGGTTAAAATATCAAAAAAGTCTCATGTACATCAAGAATACATACTCCGTATACATGACTCAAAATTAAAGCGTTTTTTCATACTCGCGTTGTTTCCCAATCCCACCCTTTATTTGCATGTCTTTTTTCATTAAAATTCATTTAAATTATTTTAAAACTCATCTCTGTACACATTGGGCCCACTTTGTTTACTTTCTTCTTTTGCGTCATTATTTCTATATTCTCACCTTTCAGTGGCTCCAGTTTCTTCTTCTCCTAATTTTCTTTTGTTATATTGGATCATATTTAACTTAGATTTTACTAGTATTTATATATTTACAAGCAACTATTAGATATTAAATATATTATTATAATAAATACGTACTTATTTTATGGGCATTTATTTAGTACTCAATATTTTTGTTGGGTATCAGTACCCAATTATGTGTTTAATCTGTTATTACATGTTTAGATAAATCTAATTCGGTACCTATGAAGCCAGTGGTCGCGATCGCAGCTTCCTGGTCGAGCCACATTCTCGATCCCACCTTCTCTTCCCCTTTCCCTCACGTGGTGCTCACTCTCTCTCTAATAGCAAGTTATGAGTTAGGTTTTTCATGAACTGATAAAGTTATAGAGTATCAATATAAATTAAATTAATTTTTAAAGATTACATGTCAAATTAAACATGTTATTAGTTATTTAAATTTAAAAATTTTAAATTAATTTTATATATAAGTCAATCCATACTTAACAAATACATTAATTGAGTATCGATATCCTACGTTTTTGTTAGGTACCGAATCAAAATCCTTACTTTATAGGTATAGTTATACATTCTTGATTTATATATAATTTTGAAATTTAAATTAATATTTAAATATATAATCATAAAGATTAGTTGATATTTATTTATGGAAATGATTATCGTACACTAGTTATGTAAAAAAAATTTATGCACTATCAATCAATTAAAATTTTTATAAATTTAACTTAATAATATATAAAATATGTGATAAATTTTCAATTATACTGCGAGTCATATTTATAAAATGTGTGAGCAAATTTATGTACACTGTGTGGGCAAAAAATATGTTAAATTGTAATTGATTTTCTCAATATTTGTGAGCAATTTGTTCTATATTGTAAGCCATATATGTTATATTTGTGATTGTGATTGAAACTTGTGAGCAAGTTATGTAAAATAAGTTAGCAAATTTTCATAATAATGTGAGTAACATTTGTAAAATGTGTGAGCAATCATGAATTGAGTCAGTTATATAAAAACAACAATGCTATATGTACACCATTTTATCAGCCACTTTCAGCCACCAACACACTTTTCAAGGTGGAGCCCACACAAATATTAGTGACAAACCATATATATTTATTATGGGTGGTTTGATAGTGGCAGTATTTTGGTGTACAAGAAGCATTATTGTAATAAAAAAAACTCATCACAACAATTAAAAAACTCATTAAGCAAGCAATTAGAAATGATGTTCAAGACAATAAATCACTTTTTAAAAAAAAAATACCCAAAATGAAAAACAGAAATCCAACAAAAATGATGTAAAAGAAAACAAAAAATACGAAAAGAATAAAGTAAAAAATCATAAAGAAGAAAAAGAGGAAGAAATTACAAATCTGATGGATTGTTGGGTAGGATGAAAAAAAAATGAAGATATAGCGTGCAAGTTGACATGTTGGCTGGAAAAAAAATATAAGAAGAAAAAAAAAAAAGGAGAGAAGAAGAAGAAAAAAAAAATGGAAGGATAGAAGAAGAAGAAAGAAAAGAGAGAGTAGAGTGTGTGTGAATAATTTATGTTTTTTTTATGAAAGCATTTAATGAAAATGAATTTTTCATATGGGTGGCTGATGGTGTGGTAGCACTATCAGTGTACATAAAATATTATTATATATATATATTATAACGAGTGATGCTTCATGTACTCTACAAATACTTACTCTCATGTATTCCTTCTCCTCCCATGTACTCTTTCTCCTTCCTTTTTTTTTTTTTTCTTTCTCTTTTTTCCCTTTTGCGTTGCTACTTTCTTTTTATGCTATTTTTTTTTCTTATGCTATTTTTTTCTTCTCTTTCTCTTATTCTTTATTTTTTAGTATTCAAACTTCTTATTTACTCTTATTATTCTTTTAAATTATTTTATCTTATTTTATTTTCATAACTAATTTTATAATTTTTTCATCAAAATTATTTTTATTTTTTATAGAAATCTTTAATTATGTTTTTCATAATTAAATTTGTAATTTATTCATCAAAATTATTTTTTTTATTTTCTATAAAAATATTTGATTATTTATTTTTATTTCATTTAAATTTCTTAATTCTCTTAAAACCTGAATGACTATTTCAATAGACATATCAATGAATTTCTTTGATCACCGTCGCATTAATAGTCATTCTCTAAATTTTAACGATTATGATAATGAGGCTGTTGAAGCACCAAATAACAAATTGCTCATAATATAATAGAAATTGGTTACACAGTTTATATAAATTGCTCATAATTTTATAATTCAATTTTTATTTTATCACAATGTAACACAATTTTATTTACAACATAATTCACATATTAACACATTGTTACTCATATTATAATGCATGTTTGCTAATTATTTATTACAAATTTGCATATAAATTTCACACAAATTACTTACAATAACATACATGTTTACAATAGCATTGTTGTTTTATATCAATAATGCTTCTTGTACACTAAAATACTGCCACTATCAGCCACCCATAATAAATATATATGGTTTGTCACTAATATTTGTGTGGACTCCACCTTAAAAAGTGTGTTGGTGGCTGCAAGTGGCTGATAAATGCTTCTTGTACATATAGCATTGTTGTATCAATAATGCTTCTTGTACACCAAAATACTGTCACTATCAACCACCCATAATAAATATATATGGTTTGTCACTAATATTTGTGTGGGCTCCACCTTAAAAAGTGTGTTGGTGGCTGCAAGTGGCTGATAAATGGTGTACATATCAATAATGCTTCTTGTACACCAAAATACTGTCACTATCAGCCACTCATAATAAATATATATGGTTTGTCACTAATATTTGTGTGGGTTCCACCTTAAAAAGTGTGTTGGTGGCTGAAAGTGACTGATAAATGGTGTACATATAGCATTGTTGTTTCTATTATTAGAATGATTTTTTTTTTATGTTTGATTGTTATTTTTCTGTTACGAGATTAATATTTTTTATGGATAAAGGTTCTACCTTTAGAGAAAAAATAATACATTTTGTCAATTTTAATGATAAATGTGTTAACTTTAGTGATAAAGATGCTACCTTTAATGATAAAAGTTAAATTTTTAGAAAAAAATAATTCATTTTATGCTATTTTTCATTTTCAGAATACTTATAGTGATAAATGTGTTACCTATTGAGATTTTATGTTGTCTATAATATATATGGAATGCAATTTTTAGTTGTTGTTTGAGTGGGTTTTTTCATTGTTTTAGATGATTTTTTTGTGTTATTTGATTGAGTTTTATATTTTATTAGTTTAAGTTTTTTATGTTTAATTGTATTTTATTGATTATTATAAGTTGGCTTTTTTTTTATTGATAAAGATGTTATTTTTAGAAAAAGAATAATGCGTTTTGTCTATTTTAATAATAATTTGTGTTGTTTTAATGATAAAGGTGTTATCTCTATAAAAAAATAATATATTTTTGTGATGTTTTTTCATTTTTATCATTACTATAGTGATAAAGGTGTCACGTTTATGATTTTTTTGCTGTTTACAGTACATATTGAGCATGCTTTTTAACTGATATTTAATGGGTTTTTTCTATTATTTTGAATGGGCGGTGTTTTTATTTCGCAATGCATTTTTTTGCGTTTTTCATTTTTATCATGATTGGGTTCTTCAATGAGTTATTTTTCACCATGCAATGAGTTATTTTTCAACATACAATGAGTTTTTCAATGTGTTATTTTGGAACATACAATGAGTTATTTTTTTTATCATAGTTTAGGTTTTTAATCCTACAATGAGTTCTTTTTTCGTTATTTAATTTTACTAATGTTATATGGGTTATTTTTCATCATACAATAAGTTTTATTTTATCATACAGTAGGTTATTTTTCAACATATACTGAGTTATTTTTTAAACCTACAATTTGTTCTTCAATGAGTTATTTTGAAACATACAATGAGTTATTTTTATCAAACAATGGGTTCTTTTTTTTTTTTCATTATTTCATTTTACTAGTGATAATATGAGTTATTTTTATCATACAATGATTTATTTTTTCACCATACAGTGGGTTCTTCTAGCCACACCTACAGTATTTTCTTAAAAAAAACAAGCAATGAAAAACTATAAAAAGTTTTCTCATTTTTTACCAAAATCTAAAAATAAAATTTTATACAAATACAAATTTATTCTATACATCGTCTATAAAAATAATATTTACAAACCTCCTACATTAAATTCTCCGCCACTTGTCATTTTCTCATATTTTTCAATTTTTTATTTTTTAAAAAAAATTCACTTAATTTATTTTCTTGATTTAATATATTCTATCATTAAATATAACAATTATTATAGTTATTATATATAGGAGATACTATAAGTTGGATCAATTATATTATGGAAATTAATGACATGAGATATTATAGCAAAATATAATTATGACTTGTTAAAAAAAAGAAAATTTTTTTATCAAACCTTACTATTCCTTTTTTATTCTATTAATGTGTTATATTCGATGACTTAATATATGTATATTTTAGATAGTATATTTGTTTTAAAATCTTCAATAAAGTGGTAACTTTTAATCAATATTTTATTATCCGCTTTTATTTCATCGCTTTTATTACAAGATATACGCATTAATATATTGACCACTTTTGTTTCAAAATTATGTATAGATTGATATTATAATCTATATGGGTATAGAAATCAAAAGTGAAAGAGATTATACGCTCTTCTTATTTGAAAATCACTAAATGTATATATTATACGCATGAATTATAGATATAATAGATTGGATACTTATCTAAAATATACAGTTTTTTTTTTAAATTTACTTAATTTATTGTCTTAATTTAATATATTTTATCATTAAATATAACAATTATTACGGTAATTATAGATAGAGATATTATAGGTTTGATCAATTATATTATGACAATTATTGATAGGAGATATTATAGCTGAATATAATCATGATTTGTTAAAAAAAGGAAAATTTTTTCTTTTTAACAAATTTATTTCATAATTATTGATTGATTGAATTTCACATTAATGATTTTTAAAAAAAATTTATTCGGTTACCTGGTCTGCCTACTAATCTATTATAAATTTTTTGGCTACTCTATTTGAGTGATCATCATTTAGAAATTTACAGTATTTACATTATACTCTAATTTTAGTATCATTTTCCTAATCTTTTAACCCTATACCTTTTTTACGACGATACAATAGTTGCTTGATGTGACCCACTCAAGGGTATCACTCCTATACGAGATTACTGGAGGTTAAAGGTTCGTGTTGTGCGACTTTGGTGCTGGAGGTTAAAGGTCCGTATTGTGACCATATTTTATCTAAAAATATATTCCTTTTTCATATTTAAATATAACTATTTATATGTGTTTGTGATTAAATCCTTCAAAATTTATGTTAGAATGTTCATTGGATTTGATCAATCATTTTTAATGGCAGGAAATGTTGTTCTACAAAATGTGATTTTCGGAACTAGATTGTTATTTGAGTATGATATGTCTGAAGTTGCTAGCTTCAAATCCATGTATCATTTTCTGTCTATTTAAATATGCTTTTATTTTTTTGTAAAATTGTTCTCTGTCCCTCTCATTCTTTCTATCATATTATTATACTAGGCTTTTTAACATGTGCGATGCACGGGATGATACCAATTTTTATGTTTAAAATATTAAATAATTAATGAAATAGAAATATTTTTATAAAAAAAATTAAATGAAAATATATTATTTATAAAATTTATTTTACAAATACAAAAGAAAATACATAAATGAAATTATTCTTATATCAGTAAATACGCATAAAATTGAAATAAAATCTTGATGAAGTATTTAAGAACTACTTATCACGTAAAATAAATATGTAGTTTTTAAATTATTTTGTAAAGAAATCATGTATATTGAATCAATATATACGAAACATAGGAAGTGATTATTGCTACACTCTTTTATCAATCATTAAAAATTACCAAATTCTTATTCAATCATGTAATTATATCTTTTTCAATCTCAAATTCGTATTCATAATATTAGTATTTATTCTCTTTCAATAATCAACTAATAAAAATATTTATAATTTACCGATTATCAATCACTAAAATTACTGAAATCATAAAAAATATTAAAAATTACTAATTATAAATCACTAATAATTACTAATTATTCATAATTATTCCCATCCAACAATCAACAAAAATATTGAAACTTTATTGATTCATGTTCATAATTATTCATAAGTAAAAAAAATATTAAAAGTCTCTAATTATATTAATAATTACTAAGTATTCATAATTATTCTTTTTCAACAATTAAAAAAATTCAATAAAATGATATGTTCATTATTTATATTTTTCATTTCCCGTTTGGAAGTTAATTAATCAATAAATTGATAAAAAATGCAACATCTTCCTATATTTAAAAATTAATTGAATTATTGAGTAAAATGAAATAGATAAAAGTTACTATATTGAATCATTTATAATTAAATAAATAAATAATAATATTTTAGGTGAAAATTTTTATTACGGAAAAATTTTCCTCCATAATAAGCTAAGGTGCATAATGAGAATGGTCAAACATATCACCATTAGCATTTCAAAAAAATAAAAATTATGCATAGAGATTATTTCTTTGCTTAACCATAGCCATTAATAATGATACTCTCATGTTATATCGCAAGAGGCCTCAATATAGAGTACTAAAATAATTAAATTAATCAAAAGTCAAAACAAAAAAGGGAACCACTGACAATTGCTATAACACATAAAGAACAGAACAATAACCTAAATGAAACTACAAATAGGGGTTGTGCAAGACAAATTCAAATAAAAAGAGAAGTTGGAGAAAATTCTGAAAAAATGAGTGAAGAGGAGAAAAATTAAAATACCTTGAAGAAATCATCTTGTGAAATGATATGGTCTCAGAACCAGCCACTAATGGAGCAATCTACACGGTGCCCTATAAGTTGTTTCTCTAGCATGACCTCTCCATTATTCAATTAGATATTCAGAATTAAAGATCGAAAATCATTCATCAAATTTATTTGGGATGAACTGGAAATTGAAGGGATGAGTTCACCATTCGTCATCATCATTCTTCCATCAAAACTAAAAAGAAAAAAGAAAATATTAAACCAAAATAAAATTAGTGGAAACCTAATAGTTATAGTGAATGATGAATAGTTTGGTGATAACTTAAAAGAACATATATAAATTATATATTGAATATAATAGTTAAGAATTAGTGAAAATTAGTGAAAATGCAAGTAAAAAAATGTATTAAAAATAATTGATTATAATTATGATTGCATGTGTAATTTAATTAGTATTAAAATGATTTGCTAATCAATATTATTGATTAGCATTTTTATTGTATTCATAAATAATTGTTAATCAATAGCTTTCATTGCTATAAGATTGATTAACCTTGATTAGAGTATGAATTGATGATGTACAACAATTAGGTGAAAAGATGATAATTTAAAAGTGACATGTGACATGTTCTAAGAGCCATTAACCTTATTTTACAATACTAAGAGAGATAGATTCCCATATTTTTTTTCTCTTAATTCTCATATAAGTTTTTGGTTAATTTTTATATAGTTATCATCTATCTATTGCTAAGAAATATCGAACAGTCGAATGAATTTAGTCCCATCAGATCCTAGAATCCCTCTCAGATTCCAAAGAATGTAATTTTCGGTCACTATCAGTTTTGCTATGACAATCAATAAGAGTCAAAGCCAATCTCTATCTAACGTACGATTATTCTTGCCAAAACCAGTTTTTACACATGGACAACTTTATGTTGTCATTTCAATAGTCAAGACTAAAGTTGGTTTGAAGATTTTGTTTTTAAATGAACATGAAAATATTTGTACATCTACCAAGAATATAGTTTATAAAGAGGTGTTTCAAAAAATTTAATATTAAGGTTAGACATGTTTTATTTGTTTTAACTCATATTTGTGTTGAAAATATTTATACTTGACATATGATTATTTTTGTTGCACAATCATTCTGTCTTTTTTATCATTTATCACACATGTGTCTGACCGTAGATATTTATAGTTTAATTTATTCAACTTTTATGGTGTTTTATTTTAATTATTTTTTATATAATTCATACTAATCTAAAATTTAACCTAAAAATTGAATTATTAATATCATTTCTTTTTATCCCGTAGATCGCACGAGTCAAAATACTAATATTAAAATAAACACAAAATAAAACACATAAGTACCATCATTTCTCTATTGTATCAATTCTAAATGGGGACTACTATTTGTACATATAATAATGTCATCCATCCATTTTTCACTCATTCAAAAATTGACAATTTTTATGAAAATGTTGGCAAGTTGCCAACATATTCATAAAAGTTGTCAGTGAAAAATGGATGGAGGGGTATTGTTGTATATATAAGTAGCATTTTCCATTCTAAATAAACAATAAAGAGTTAAATATTAAATTAGTCCTCCACTTTAATTTTTGTTTAAAGTAATCCTCCACTTTGCAATATGTGAATCAAGTTAATCTTCTCGACATTCTTTTTTATAACTCTGTTAACTTCTGCTAATGTAGACGGTTTAATACCAACTTGATAAGTGACATGTAACCCTATAAATACATATAACTCATATTAGTCCTTCATTTTATTTGTTTTGAATCAAAATAATCATTCACTCTTATTTAAAAAGAACTATTTTGATTCAAAATAAGTAAATTGGAGGACTTATAGGAGTTATGAATTTCTAGGATTACATGGTACTTGCAAAGTTAGCAATAAACAATCTATTTCAGCATAAATTAACAGAGTTATAACATAAAAAATAAATGGAGGACTAACTTGATTCACATATTACAAAGAAGAGGACTATTTCAAAAAAAAAATTAAAGTGAAAGACTAATTTAATTATCGTATCTAAGAGCAATTTGATGTTTAACTCAAACAATAAACCATCAATTCTAAAGAAGCACTGCATGATAGTTTTAATTGAAATTTTGCAAAACCCTCTTCTCCGTCGTTTCATTCTGAAGGCGCCGTCAAGAGTGAGTGCGAAAGAGGCAAAGCAAAGCAAGAATGTTGGACATTAACCTATTCAGAGAGGAAAAGGGTCACAACCCCGAACTCATCCGCGAATCCCAACGCCGTCGTTTCGCTAGCGTCGACCATGTCGATGAAGTCATCAACCTCGACAAAGAATGGCGAAAACGTATTCTCTCTCTCTCTCTCTCCACCGTTACAACAATGTGAATCAGCTCTGATATGCCTTTTCTTTTTGCAGGTCAATTCGAGCTGGAGAATCTCCGAAAAGAGTTCAACAGGATCAACAAGGAAGTCTCCAAGCTCAAGCGTGTTAGTATCTTCCATTTCTGATATTCTAGTTATAATCAGATGCGATTTTTTTTGAAAAAAAGGTATTAAATGTGTTTGTATGTGTGTTTTAGGGCGGTGAAGATGCAACTAAGTTCATTAGTGAATCTGAGGAGACTAAGAAATTGATAGCGGAGAAAGAGGTTGAGGTTAAGGAGACACTGAAGCTGTTGAATGCCAAATTGGAAACTATCGGAAACCTTGTACATGACTCTGTACCTGTCAGTGATGATGAGGTTTGTCCATTTCCTTCAATTCATTTTTTTTTTAAATTTTAATTTTGCTAGTGCTTGTCTGAAAATCTTTTTGTTTTCCCCAAAAAAAATATGTTTTAGGCCAATAATGCTGTAATTCGAACATGGGGGGAGAAAAGAGTGGAGCCTAAACTGAAGAATCATGTGGATCTAGTTGAGCTCCTTGAAATAGCAGATACAAAGAAAGGTATGAATTTATTCATCTACTGTTCAAATAATTTTCTTATAATCTGTTGTTATAAGGGTGCCATTCCCTTGTAATTATAACTGCTCAAATTGTTTGGTCGCACACTCTTTCATGTCTTTGTTTTCTGCCCGAATCAGTTGGTTTTTATTACTGACTTAGCTATTGATGTGATACATGGTTTTTTGTTCAAACTTTCCAACTTTCTGTTCGATGAATATCTCTATGTCTATCCTAATTCCTGATAGTATTGAATATTTTGATTGACAATGTCATTTTGTTTGCCTCACAAATCTAATATGGTAGGATGCAAGTCTTTTTCTTCCTATAATGTTCCTACTTACAAGTCATTCTGTATCCCCATTTTTTTACTGAATTTTTCACCACCAGAAGTCAAGTTAATCACCAATTTAATGCATGGAGTTCTTTTGCTTTTTAACTATGCCAGCCAACATTTTTAGTAATGGCTACATATCTGGAACTATCTTCTCTGAATGAATCCTAATCTTTCATGTCAAGTTGCTTGACACATAATAGGAGCTGATGTTGCTGGAGGTAGAGGTTTCTATCTCAAAGGAGATGGTGTTCGCCTAAATCAAGCTCTAATCAACTTTGGGCTTGACTTTTTGGAGAAAAGGGGATATACTTTATTGCACACTCCTTTCTTTATGAGAAAAGATATAATGTCAAAGTGTGCTCAATTAGCCCAATTCGATGAAGAACTTTACAAGGTAAAATTTTCAATTTAACTTCATTATTTGTCTGTATGTTCATGTTCATCTACAGTTTGGTGCTGTCCAAGTCGCTTCTATATATAATTTATATTCTTTGACTAGAATAATTTTGCATAACCTTTAAGCACTGATAGCTCTTCCGTAGTTTGTCATTTAAAATGATTTTGTCTTTTACTCTGATCATATCAAAATAGTTATTCTTATGCAGGTTACTGGTGAAGGAGATGACAAATATCTGATTGCAACAGCAGAGCAGCCCCTTTGTGCATATCATGTGGATGATTGGATTCACCCTTCCCAGCTACCCATAAGGTAACATGCAGTCTTTTATTTTGTATTTAATTTGAATTTGGAAGGTTTCATTGCCCTTGACTCTGGAAATATGCTTTTGGCAGATATGCTGGATATTCATCGTGCTTTCGGAAAGAAGCTGGATCTCACGGTCGGGATACTCTGGGAATATTCCGTGTTCACCAGTTTGAGAAAGTGGAGCAGTTTTGTATTACTAGCCCAAATGGCAATGATTCATGGGACATGCATGAGGAAATGTTAAAGAACTCTGAGGATTTTTACAAAGCGGTATGACTCTGTACTTCATTAATCAACTAGAATATGTTTTAAATTTGAATTACTTCCTCCAAGTTAAAATTTCAAATGAGTATATAATTTGAAAGCAGTTGATTAATTCCAGAGTACTTACTGTATATGCATCCTATATTTCTTCTAAATTGTTGTATTGTGATATTTAGGACTACATTGTTTGTTCTGGTGTTGTCAGTATTATCCAACTACTCGTTGGTTGGCATCATCTTGATTTTTTTATTTTATTTTTTTGTGGGTTATCATTGTGTTAGAGACTCAGTTAATTAGAGTAGGGGTTTAAATTGTAATTAGAGACTATTTGGGAGTGAGGCATGCAAGGCATGAGTGAATTAAGAGTTTTGTAACTAACTTTGCCTTGCTGGCAAGTTAGTGGGAGGGCAGAGAGAGTGTATTTTGTCTTATTTGGAGGCTGCTGAGAATTATATAAGGGGAGGGAAAGATCAGAGGGGGATATCGAGGAAAATTGGTATAGGCTGGGAGAGTAGCTAAGTCTCTCTAATACTTAGCAATCTTTGTTCTTTCGTTCAGTTGGTGATTAATATAGAAATATATACACACTATGTCCCCTTTGATTCATTCTTCTGGTACCTTGATCCTATCACATTGCATATAGATTGATGTATTGTTGTTTCTGAACTTATCTTTTTCACTCGGCCCACAGCCCACTTCTTGATTTCCTTTCTTATGTGATTGAATTTATTTACCGCAGTTGAACCTTCCATATCAAGTTGTTTCCATTGTATCTGGTGCTCTGAATGATGCTGCAGCAAAGAAGTATGATGTAGAAGCATGGTTTCCATCATCTCAAACATACAGAGAGCTGGTGTCCTGTTCAAACTGTACAGATTATCAAGCCAGAAGATTGGAAATTCGATATGGACAGAAAAAGGTCAGTTATGATCAATGTCATCATAAATTTTGATGACTTCATTGGCAACTTTATTAGCATGATTCAATACCCTAATGATATGTTTGGTTATGGGATAAAAATGGGGTGGAAAATTTTCGTGGATGAGTTTCAGGTGTAACTTTACACATGGAGTTCATTGTAAGATCTCTCCTTCTAAAATTACCTCAACTCAGTATAACAGCAATGATAATAGAACAGTAACAGATTAAGAGAGTAGAAGATAGAAGAGATAGAAATCACAGAGGGAGAATATCAGTGTGATAATTCTCTGCTCAGTGAAGTGTGTATAGAAAAGTATGAGTAATCGAAATACAATGATAATGTGCAACTTTCGAGAGGTTACACTCTCCACAATTCACTATTCACTACTCAATTCCAGCCTAAACTCTGACTTCTTTCCTTTCCCTATTAATACTACTTGTTTTTCCCTCTAACAAACTCCCGCAATACCCGCTATTCCCTCCACTCAATCTGTTATTTCTTTCTTTTCTGATACGTGAATGGAAATAGAGTAATTTTCCCATTCTGCCCTCCGTCCATTTGGTCATTTTGGTCTGTAACAATACCCCCCCCATGAGGAGTCACCTTGTCCTCAAGGTGAAAGAGGGGAAATGTCTCCTTCAACTTCGCTATTGGTTCCCAAGTGCTCTCAAAATCTGGTAGATTCAGCCATTTCACCAGTAGTTCTTGCTGTCCCTCACTAGAAACCCTGCTGTCCAACACACATTCAGGCTGCACAATTAACTCTGCTTCGTCAGATAATGCTTCAGGGAGTGGCTGAGGAGAGTGAGAGGTGCCAACACTCTTTTTGAGTAAAGAGACATGAAAGACAGGGTGAATCTTGGCGGTCTCTGGTAACTTCAGCTTATAAGCAACTGCCCCTACTCGCTGCAGAACTTCAAAAGGACCGTAAAATCGGGCCCTTAACTTCTCATTCACTCTGGTGGCGAGGGATCTCATACGGTATGGATGGATCTTCAAGTAGACCCAATCACCTACCTCAAACTCCACCTCACGCCTCTTTTTATCGGCTTGCTGCTTCATCAAGTTCTGAGCCCGATTTAATTGAAACTGCAACTCCTCTAACATCAGATTTCTCTCAGCCATGAGTACTCTCACATCTTCCACGGAAGACTCCAGGCCACCTCTTAACAGCAGCGGAGGTTCACGCCCATATAACGCACGGAAAGGAGTCATCTTGATCGCCCCATGATAGCTCGTGTTATACCAAAATTCCGCCCAAGCTATCCAAACAGGCCACTGCTTCGGTTTAGAGGCTGTCAAACACCGCAAGTAAGTCTCTAAACATTTATTAACAGCCTCCGTTTGTCCATCGGATTGCGGGTGATAAGCAGAGGACATGCGTAACGTTGTGCCAGCATGCTTAAACAACTTCGACCAAAAGTTGCTCATGAAAATCTTATCCCGATCAGAGACGATGGACGATGGAAAACCATGCAAGCGCACAACTTCTTTAATAAACAGAGCAGCAATTTCCTTGGCAGTGAAAGGATGAGAAAGAGCAAAGAAATGGGCGTACTTGGTAAGACGATCCACCACCACCAGAATAGTGTCAAGGCCCTTACTCTTTGGCAAACCTCCGATGAAGTCCATCGAGATATCCGCCCAAACATTCGTGGGGATCGGTAATGGCTGCAGTAGTCCGGCTGGTTTCAAAGTAGAATGTTTATGTTGCTGACAAATCTCACACCCCCGAATGAACTCCATGATCATACCCTTCATTCCCTCCCAGTATAACAGTGTAGAGAGGCGCTTGTAAGTACGGAAGAAGCCAGAGTGACCACCCAATTTAGAACTATGGAATTCCAACAAGAGCTTTGGAATCCACCTAGACGTTTTTGCTATCACCAAACGCCCTTTGTACAGCAATTTACCATTCGAAATCTCAAACCCAGCAGGGGCTTCTTCCCCAACCAGTAGCTTCTGCATGATGAGTTTGAGTTTGGGATCCTCTAACACTTCGGATTCAATAGCATCCCACTCCGCAGCCAGTGAAAAGGAAATAGAAGAGAAGTGGAACTTACGAGAAAGGGCATCTGCCACCCTATTTTCAGAACCCGCTTTATAACGAATGTCAAAACTATACCCCAAAAGCTTGGACAGCCATTTCTGTTGACCCTCGTCCGCCACCCTTTGCTCCAACAAATACTTCAGTGAACGCTGGTCAGTGAAAACAGTGAAATGTTGACCAAGAAGGTAGTGACGCCACTTTTGAATAGCCAAAACGATGGCCATCAATTCTTGTTCATAAACTGATTTCCGTTGGCCCGCCAGAGACAATTTCTGGCTCATAAATGCCACTGGTCGACCCTCCTACAACAGCACCGCACCCACACCCTTACCAGAGGCATCAGTTTCAATTCTGAAGGGTTTGGTAAAACAAGGAGTTGCCAAAACAGGGACTGAGACCATTGCTGATTTGAGCTGCTGAAAGGCAATCTCTGCAGATTCACTCCATCCGAAACAATCCTTCTTGAGGAGCTCAGTGAGTGGCCAAGCGATGCCACCGTAACCTTTCACAAAACGCCGATAATAGCCAGTGAGTCCTAAAAACCCACGTAACCCCTTCAAGTCTTCAAGTCCGTTGGACGAGGCCAATCCACCATGTCTTGAATCTTTTTTGGGTCAGCCACCACTCCCATACCAGAAATGACATGACCGAGATACTCCACACTCGGACTTTCAAATTGACATTTCTTTTTGTTGACCAATAAATGATGCTGCCGCAACAGCTCAAAGACCTTCCTCAAATGGTCTCGATGACTCTCGACATCCTTGCTGTAGATGAGTATGTCGTCGAAGAATACCAGCGTGAACTTCCTCAGAAAGGGTCGCAGAACGAAATTCATAAGGGCTTGAAAAGTGGACGGGGCGTTTGTGAGACCAAAGGGCATTACCAGAAACTCGTAATGGCCTTCATGGGTTCTGAACGCTGTTTTATGAATGTCTTTGCTCTTCATTTGGATCTGGTGATACCCAGATTTCAGGTCCAGTTTAGAAAAAACCATTGCTCCGTGAAGCTCATCTAGCAACTCTTCGATGATGGGAATTGGGAACTTATCAGCCACCGTAATTTTATTCAAGGCCCGGTAGTCCATGCAGAAGCGCCATCCGCCGTCCTTCTTCCGAACCAAAATGACCGGGCTAGAGAAGGGGCTGATACTAGGGCGTATAATTCCTACCTGCAGCATCTCAGCAATAATTTTCTCAATCTCTGTTTTCTGGTAGTGGGGGTATCTGTAGGGGCGGATGTTCGGAATCTCAGCATGCTCCTGCAATGTGATAGCATGGTCGTGTAGACGGGGGGAGATAAGCCAAAGGGAACTTGGAAGAGATCATCAAACTCCTGTAATAAAGCAAGGGTAGTCTCAGAAACAGGAGAGGCTTCTTGAGTGGAATCATCTTTGAAAACTGGAGCAACCAAAAATCCTTCCTCTTCATTCCGTAGAGCATGCAGGGTGGCCTTCCCATTGGCAGGGCTCCGTCCTAAACTGGGGTCCCCTTGCAAGGTGACCTTACGTCCGTCAATAAACCAACTCAACGTGAGGCTGTTGTAATCACCCTCGAAACGCCCCAAACTAGCGACCCATCCCGCACCTAGCACCACCTCCGAACGACCCAGCTCCATCACCAAAAAATTGGCGACGATTGGAATACCCTGAATCAACAACTGTACATTTTCGCACCCTCCAATGCCTGGCTCAATCGCACCATTACCGACCTCAACATGAAATGGTCGCATCAGACGCAGTTGTAAACCCAGGGAAGAGACCAGGTGGGTAGAAAGATAGTTGGCCTCCGCCCCCGGATCCACCAACACAATCACCTCCGACCCCGCAATCGTTCCTACCACTTTAATTGTGTGATGTGTCGTAAGTCCCCAATAACTGAGAGCAGAGAGATGGAGAGAAAGAGCTTGGAAAGAGAGATCAGGAGGATCTTCAATTACTTCTGTTAAAACTGGTTCGAGAGGCTCCTCTTCATCCAGATCCATCAAAACCAACTGTTGATGACGGTAGCGACATGTGTGATTTGGGTTCCACTTGTCCCCACACTTGTAGCATAACCCCTTGCGCTGCCGATCCAGCCGCTCCTCATTTGAAATCCATCGTAAATTCTGCCTCGGCCCAGAGGGATTCGAATTAATAGGGGCGTTATTAGTAACGGGTGGAGTTACCTTGGGCTGGGAAAGTTTAGAAGCTTCAGGAATGAAATTAGAAGTATTGGGCCTGGCCCAATTGGTGTTGTGCGAAGACCCCACTCCCAAGCGAGGGCCCACCTCCGGTCGTCGTCCCCATCTGGCACCCCCTTCCTCTCGCCACGCTAAGTTACGCGCTTCCAACATTAACGCGCGATCCATCATCGCTTGAAGCGATTCGAATTCTGTCACCGCCATCTCCGATCTAATGGCCGGCTTCAGGCCTTCGTGGAACATGCAGAGCAATGTCTCATTCCCCAAGTTACGATGGGATCTTGCCGCCAACTCAAAGTCCCGGCGGTAGTCCATGACGGAGCTAGTCTGTCGTACCTGCAACAATGGCGCCAAGGGATTGGAAGCCGCCCCCGGTTCAAACCGCTTGAGTAGATCCTGCCGAAAACGGATCCAAGTGTGGAACGTAGATTGAGTCTCCCACCACTCAAACCAAGTCAACGCCTCACCTTGGAGGCCGAGCACCGCATAATCGAGCCGCTCCCCCACCGGAACGCCGTTGATGCGAAAATAACAGTCCATCCGAACAAGCCAACCGTTCGCATCGGAACCCTCGAACGTGGGAACCTCCATACGCCTACCACCATCTCCCCTGAAAGGAGCGGTGCCACGATTCCGACCTCCTCCTCCGGGATCGTCCGCGTTCGACACATTTTCTTCCTCCTCTGGGTGCGTGTTCGGGTTCTGCTGATTGTGCGGAATCGATAAGTCTTCCAAACGTTTCATCATGGCCTCCATCAACCGTGCCTGTTCCTCCAATCGGCGCTCCAAAACTTCGAAACGTTCCTCCATAACACCTGTGGATCGCGTGGTGACCATCAACAGGATGAAGCCCAAGATCGGACTACTGATACCAAATTGTAAGATCTCTCCTTCTAAAATTACCTCAACTCAGTATAACAGCAATGATAATAGAACAGTAACAGATTAAGAGAGTAGAAGATAGAAGAGATAGAAATCACAGAGGGAGAATATCAGTGTGATAATTCTCTGCTCAGTGAAGTGTGTATAGAAAAGTATGAGTAATCAAAATACAATGATAATGTGCAACTTTCGAGAGGTTACACTCTCTCCACAATTCACTATTCACTACTCAATTCCAGCCTAAACTCTGACTTCTTTCCTTTCCCTATTAATACTACTTGTTTTTCCCTCTAACAAACTCCCGCAATACCCACAATTCCCTCCACTCAATTTGTTATTTCTTTCTTTTCTGATACGTGAATGGAAATGGAGTAATTTTCCCATTCTGCCCTCCGTCCATTTGGTCATTTTGGTCTGTAACATTCATCCATGGAAAATTTATATTAAGAGAATGAAACCTTGTCATGTGTGAATATATATATGTGTTTGTGTGTGTGTTGATCTGAGTTTGTTTTAGTCCCTAACAATTTTTTTTTGGTTTAGTCCTTATAATTAAATTGTCTGTATTGAATGTTGAGCTAGTTAACCAAAAATGATGTTATCTAATCCTATTGATACCCAGTAGTTATATGTGGCGTATTGGAACCCATTTTGTGCAAAAACTTGCCTATAAAATGAGTTGTTAGGTTCAGAAAGATAGCTTAATATGTTGCGTTTAATGGGTTATTGTGCGAGTTTTGTCACATATGGTTATGATATACTATATAGGACTAAATAACGTCGAAAATGACACTATTTCTAGGGACTAAACCTAACAAAATATTTATAGGGACTAAAATCAAACTAAACCTTTTTTTTCAGGGATCAAAAAGATATTTAAGCCAATAAAATTTTCATAGAAATTTCTACTCCATTCTTTTCCCAAGATATGTTGTGGTTAAATTTCTATTCCTAATGTGTTCTGTATTGTGTGGATTTATCAGTGAGATGATTTTATTGTTTTAAGTTTTAACTGATTTCAACCCCATCCATTGGTGTGCTTACATAATTTTAACTGCTATCATTTGTATCTATTCTACCATTGCAGAGCAATGAGCAGATGAAGCAATATGTTCACTTGTTGAACTCTACTCTCACGGCTACTGAGAGGACCATGTGCTGCATACTAGAGAACTACCAGAAGGAGGATGGTGTAGAGATTCCCGAAGTCCTCAGACCATTCATGGGGGGAAAGACTTTCCTACCTTTCAAGAACCAACCGGCTAGTGAAGCCAAAGGGAAGAAATCGAAGGCCTAATTGCATTTTTAATTCTGAATGATATTTATCAAGAGTCAGTTCAGGATTTTAGGTTATGACCGATGTTATTCTCCACCCCATGACCTCTTTCCAAACCACACTCCCTTTACCCTAAATAGTAAATGATGAGAAGCATTCACAGTTGTGGGAAAGGACATACTTGGAAAGCTAAACATTATACCTTCATTCACCATTTTCTGGAAGTGTTTTCAAGAGGATTCTTTAATTGTCATATTTTGGACCTCATCAATATATAAACCTTGTGCTTTCTTCATTGTGAAATGTGTAACACCTCGGATTGCAATGTCTGGTTTTGCTTGACATGAGCAAAATGCCAAAAATTCAGAGTATATTTGTGCTTTTTAACAGAAATTAGGTTGCATTGAAAGGAGGCCAATGCTTGGTATCCCCTTTTACTACGATTTGGGGGTGAACTTATATCTATAACATGGCTTATAAATTGTGGTGCGTCGTAGAATGTGTAATATGAAGTGTAACTAAATGCCAAGGGAATTTTGGGCCATGGGTTCTGAAGCTTGTATTGCTTGTTTTGTGTTGCAGGGCATTGAAAAAAGTTCAATTTAATCGAGCTGCTCAAATACTAACTTCAATTACGAAATTCATTGGAAAGAGGAATGCAATTTGGAAAACTGGGACTAGAATATTCAACCAGGCTTTGTTGTAGTGAGGGTAACCTTCTGGCTAGTTCTTTTCGTGTTAATTCGCGAGTCAAGATTTTGAATCTGCATTGTCCTAGTGTCAATAATTATTTTAGAATAAGCTTAATTTTATCCAAATCATTTGTTTGGTTCTTTTCGTTCTTTTTCATTTGATAGCAAAGGAAAGCATTAAGAAAACCATTTATATAGCATCAAAATACTTGATAGCAAAGGATTATTGTACTATAAACTATGATTCGATATTTTTATATCAAGGGCATTTCAAACTTGCAATAATTTTTGAACTATCCACTTAACAAGTAAGTCCAATTTTATAAGAAGCGGTTCTGATATCAAACCATGTTATAGAAATCTAACATCTCGTTCTCCTAACTCGTGTGAGAAAGAAGTATGGTTTTAGGTTAGAGGTTCAGAGGTATTTCCTTGCGAGCAAGAGTAGACAGTTTTAGGTGGAAGGTTTAGGATTTAGGGTATAAGGTGAATGATTCGCCTGCAACAAATAGCCCAACGGGAATCAACTTGGGTTGGTCAATTGGTTAGATCACTTGTTCGCTTAAGCAAGGGTCGGAGGTTCGATCTTCGCCTTGTGTATGCAGCAACCCATTGGCCAGTGGCAAACCCTTAAATAGAGCTCAGATCCACGACGGATTAGTCCTTAACCTTCCAGGCTGAGGGATACCATGGGAAATCGAAAAAAAAAAAAAAAAATAGCCCAACGGATGAACCTCCCGTCACTAATGACTAACCTTATCAATCTTGTTCACATCTACAGAACATGGTTGATGATGAAAGAATTATATACAAATAATTAATAAGTTACATGTATGCTTATAATAAACAAGTTACATCTATGCTTGGAACTTAAGTGAGATATTAAAGCAGAGAATATTGTGCTTCTACTCAAACTTTAATTGTGATAATCATTGAAGAACTTGTCACTCATTTTATTTACTGTAGAGCTCTTCCAAGAGCAAAAGATTCAGCGGCTTGAAGTAACAACCTACCTACCTGTTGTGTAAAGGATCAGGAGAAGAGGGTACTTCCCTATTAACTGTCTTGTAAGACTCTTGAGGTGTTTCAGCATAGGTGACGATTTTCCTCCACAACAGAAACTTATGTTTATGCTCAACTTCTTTTGCATATTCATCACCCAATACTTTCTGGTTTAAACAAGAAATGCTGAATAGTATGAGCAATAGACACCCCAGTTGAGTCCTTGAAATTGACATGACTTTTGTCTCAATCGTCAATGACCATTAATTAATGTTTCATCTTTTAGCTTCTCTCAGCCACAGATTGAGAATTAAGATCAAGATTTGAGATTCCTCTACACTTTTGCTTCTATACTATATGTGTAGCCCACACCAACGGAGGGAGGGGGAAAGAGAGAGGAACTACTTGAGAAGTGGATGGATTGAAGTTGTGGAAATGTTTGTTTGGTGTGTCATATAGAAGGAAGATAAAGTCTTATTTAAGACTAAATACCTTATTTAGTCCTTCGAGAGTAATTTTGAGGACAATTTAGTCTCTCAAGATTTGAAAGTGACAAAATAGTTCCTCAAGATTAATTTTATAGGACCCATTAAATGAGAATTTAGTCCCTCCGTTAAGTTTCTGTTAATTGAGTTGCAGTGATGTGTATGACACATTGTATGACATGTCACCTAAGTTGTGTCATGTTTGTAACTCAGTTAACAGAAACTTAACAGAAGGATTAAATTGTCACTTAAAGTGTCCTATAAAATTAATCTTGGGGGACTATTTTGTCACTTTCAAATAATGAGGGACTAAATTGTTCTCGAAATTAATCATGAGGGACTAAATAGGGTATTAACTCCTTATTTAATATGCCTTGTTTTAAATAGGAATAGCTAAATCAACACATGGTCGATTGAAACGACAGATGTTTCTTTCTGTTAATAAGTAGTCTCAGATTCCAGCACTACGTATGGAAAAATTAGCAATAATTCTTGTCGTACAACGAAAATACGTCCAACTAGTATTCAATGTGTGCTATTTATGATATGGAATGTGTGCTATATGTACGTGTGATATACATATAGCACACATTCCATATCATGAATAACACATGTTGGATACTAGTTGGACGTATTTATGTTGTACGATCATTGAAAAATTAGTATTAAAAAAGTCAAGTTCCTTATAGAATCTCAAATATTTGAAGATGATTATCTTTGATGGGATATGTGAAAAATCCAAAAAATAAAATAAATTAGGAATAGCTGATTCCCACACTTCCATGTTGTAAAACAATCATTCATTCATCATAAAGGAATATCCGGGGAACTGTTGTAGTGAAAAAAATGATCAGATCTATGTGTTAGCCAGTTAGTACTAAATAACATAATTGCACACTTTTAACTTGTGCGTTATTCAAATTTATAGATGATATGCATTCAAATTTACTGGTAGCTTGTGCAAGTAAGAGGAGACATTACGCTGTTATATGTGATTGTTCTTGGTGTATCATTTCTTTGATTGTACTATGTTGTATGGATATTTGTGATGATTTGTTCTCGTTCTCGTGTGTACTACTCTTTTTTTTCCTATAGATTAATTTCTCTTTAGACTAAAGGGATTTTTTAATGAGACTGTGTGCTGAAAAGTTCACAATGTTATCTTTAAAAGTACTAATAAATCATAAATGTTATGTACACTTATCTTTAAAGAATGTCTCTCAGTATTCATTATCAAAGTTACATTTTTAAAAGTATAAGTTAAAAGTGAGTTTTATTATAATGTCACTTTATAAGATACAAAATATATCATGATACTCTAGAAATATATTAATATTTCTCGATTTATAATTGTTGACACCAAAAAATTGATAAGTACCGTTTCGACTAGCAATATCGTGTCAAATAACGAGTGACAAATGAGTCGAGGAACAAGTTGTTTTGACGATGAAGTCGAAATAAAACTTAAAGTTGCTAAAGAACAAGCATTAAAGACGCCAAATTAATGAACATGTCTCTAACTAGAGAGAAACACATGTCAGAACTAGATTGTTGTATTAAACACATGTTAGAAGGAGAAGTTAATCAAGTAACTGTCGAATGATGTGGAAGGCTCTTGTCAAATTACAACGTTCATATTTTGACGTGACAGAAGAAGAAGACAACTCGACTGTTATTTGTTTAAGAAGATTAATTATCACCATAGGATATATGTAACCATCGTTAATTATCACCATAGGATATATGTAACCATCGAAATGACGTGTAAAGATCCGATGGAGGGTTTGAGTTTAGATAGAAGATTGATTTGTAGGGAAAGACATTGAACATTCACTCAAAACTTGCATTCTACACACATGGAGCGTCGAGTCTACTGAGTATGTATCAATTGCCTTTAAGAATAGAAGTAGCCTTAGATTTACATTTTCTTATTTCCATGAATTTAGATTTCTGTCTGTTTTCATATTGATTTTGTACTCAAATTGCTATATTATATATTATGTATTTTGAAATTGCTTGTTATCAATAAAAGCATATATTCAGTTTATCCCTTACAATTTTATACTAGTGACTCTTCTTTGATATCGGTTCCTACACCAATCTTTTCAAAAGCACAGGACCGAATCACACCTTATTTACATTATTTTGTTCTCATTTAATCTGGTCTTGTTGAAGTCGAATTCGGGTAAGCAATAATAAAAAAAATTAATTAAGATTGTAACTGGATGATGAAATGTGTATTGGATTAAGTCATATACCAACCACCCCTTATTTGAAATAATGACAACTCTAGCCGATGGTATATTTATTATACTGTTTAAGAGATCTTAGTAAGTCGAAACTTAACCTAACCCCGTCCACATATAAAACCCTACACTTATTTTGCTTCTTTCTCACCCTTAAAAAGTCTACTATGTTACTGTCTCTTATGATCTTTGAAAGCGTCTTTTTAGGGTAAGTAGGACTTCTTTTTACCTGCTTTCCTGTTCATCAAGCAAAAATTTCAATAATTCATATTTTAATTTATGGTTTTGTTGGCTTAAGTTTGAGATCTATATATATGTATGTTTCTTAATAGGGTTTGTTTTCTCCTCTGTTGTATGCGTCATTATATTCCGATCCCTAGCCTTCTCCTTTAAACCCATCACTACTACATACTATCGAATTATCGACGGATTTTATCGAGAGATGATAGAGTTATCCGTCGATAAAACTAGATATCGATGGAGGTATCGACGAATAGTTGCCCACGATTTGTTGATAGTCGGTAGATCATTATCGACGGATATGCTTCGATATCTGTCGATATAGTATCGATGGATATATCCGTCGATATTCCTCGATAATATCGACGGATGTAACGACAGATACATCCGCCGATAAAGGTTTTTTAGAAAAATTAAAAATTAATAAATAATTTTATCGAGGGATGGTTATCCGCCGATAAATAATTTTTAAGAAAAAAAATTAAATAAAAATTTATTTTTTATCGAGGGATAGAATCCGTCGACAGTGTTAAATAAAAAGTCATTTATTTATCGAGGGAACTATCCGTCGATAATAATAAGGATTTTTTTTTAATTCCTAAAATTAATTATTTAATTTTATAAAAATATTAATCCATAATGAAATCAAATTAATAATAATTAAACTACATCAATATTTATAACAAAATAGTAATAATATCCATAAACAAAAATATAATGAAAAATCATATATCTGTACAACAATATTTACAAAATAAATAAAATCCAAACACTAAAGAAAAGTATAAACATAATGTCTGAACATCCAAAACAAACAATAAAAAAACTCAAATAAACTCCATCCTATCATAGTCACCATCATCATCGTCATCACTATCACTAGCATCTCTGGATGCATCCGGCTGAGTAGGAGGAGTCAGGACATCAGGAGGAGGTCGAGGCGGTGTATGGGCAGGGGCGGCAGCAGCAGGCTGAGGAGGTGGTGTCGTCTGGGCAGGGGCGGCAGCAGCAGACTGTGGAGGTGGTGTATGTAGAATAAGAGGGAGGAGCATAGCCTGGATGATGATATGGAGGTGGAGGAGGTCAGAATGGGTGATAAGGCGGAGGCTGATGATGATACTGTGGGGGAGTGGGAGGGAAGGGTGCTGGCTGAGAAGGTGGTGGTGGTGCAGGGACGCCACCCGCAACTGATGATGACCCTCCAGCAGCAAACATGCCGTAGTACTGCGACATCTGCTCCCTAAGCTGCCTAGTGACCTCGTCAGCAATCTGCTGCTGGCGGGCTGTCCGCTCCTCAACAAGCTGCACCTGCAGCTGTTGGACCTAGGTCTGTAGGTCCAGGTTCAACTGGTGAACCCGGTCACGGACCTCAGCATCGCTGCTGGATGCTGATACTCCTCCAACTGGTGCTGCAGCAGATGCTGCGGAGGAACGAGGATTGGGGTTCGCGACTGCGCCCCGCCCGTATATGCGGCCCTTGTAAGGGCCGCCCACAACCTCGATCCACACCACCTCCTCATCTAGGGGTGGGACGGATTCACTGGGTTGTGATGCCTCTAACTGCTAGGTGCAGACCTCCTCCAAGCGGCGCGTATAATCAGCCTACAATCATAAGCAAACATAATCATGATTTGATATAGTACACAACCATATTATATAATTAATTTAATACATTTATACATGTATGATGAAATATGACTTACATGAGTGCGCTCCGACCACGGTGGTGGGCATCTGAGAGCCACCTGTGGTCACGATCCTTGCCATTCCGGACCCACAAGTACATGTCACCGAGCCTCTTAGCTGCCCGATAGCAGAAGGCACGGTACAATACTAGATCATCGGCAGGACTGACGGTGAAGTGAGACTACATAGACAATTTTAATTTGTTAGTTACCACAACATAAATAAATTACTAATTACTACAATAATATGGAACAATTGAAGATACTATTTAATATTACCTTCCACTCCTGATACCACCGTCGTCTCTCCTCCTCGGTCAGCTTTGAGAAATACTCAACCGGCCTATGATACGTCTTCTGTATCGTGGCCGTGATCTGGTGAGTAGCGAGGCTGGAAGGCACAAAACTACATTGACATAAAGAATTAGTTTCCATTTTATATAATAATCATTTTTACATATCTAAATTATACAAGATTAAAATTTAATTTATAACAATATAAAATACATACCCTAGACCGGATGGATCCGGTCTAATGGAGGGGAGAGGATGTGTGCCTGAACCAGCAGCCGATGCAATGTCGACTGGAACATCATTACTGCCCTCTATGTCATGTGGGGAGGCAGTAATGGGTGATGATGCAGGTCCACCACCAGATGGTGATAGTGATGGTAATGGTGATGGTACTGGCTCCACCGCCGGCTCATAGTCGGGATCCTCATGCGTCTCTGGCCTCGGGTCACGACGAGGGATGTCATATAAGTCAACACCCCTCGATCGATAACCACGAGGTTGGGCGGCCGTCTTCCTACGCCCACGATCTCCTCTGCCTCTGCCCCTGTCATCCGCCATATCTAATCACAACAGTACAAGTTATTTTTCATTCATTAAAGTGTTTGACAAAGTATCTTACATGAATTAGTGTTAAGTGAAAGACAAATTTAATTGTTATAAACCATTTATTCAGAAAGTTGTGGACTGTCTTCACTCTCGTCTTCTGTATCCTCACTGTCGAGTTCATCTTCTTCGTCACTACCTTCAGTGGAGTCATCACCCCGACTTGTTATGTTTTGGCGAGAGATGTTAATAATGTCATCTTCACCAGCATCATCATGTAAAGTAGCAGGGACTCCTGTGTCTACAACCATCCTTGGAGCACGTGTAACTTCGACTTGGTAAGCAATTTCATCCACATCCTCACTTTCAACTCTGCCCCTAGGTTTGGTTGTGAAAACAACCAACCACTTATTCTTGCACTTTCCCGGATACCTTGTGTAATAAACTTGTCGAGCATTCTATGCAATGATGAAAGGATCATATGCACCAAATCGTCGTGTATGGTTAACCTCGATTATGTCGTAATCAGCGTGCTTGCGTGTTCCATCAGGATGTCTAGGGTCATACCACTCATAGTTAAACAAGATAACTTTTTTTGGCGTTGAGTCCTCACCAACATATTCCAACTCCAAGACCTGTCTGAGTACCCCATACCAATTATCCTCCCCAGTTCCAGCATCCCCCCTAACGCATACTCCACTATTGTACGTGGTCTTCACACGACCCTAGTCTAGGGTGTGAAATTTATAACCATTAACATGGAAAATTGGCCACGAAATAGTTACATTGGTGGGACCCCAAGCTAAGCTTTTGATATGAGGGTTTGTGACATTATTGTCATGATTGAGAACCTACGTTGTCAAAAAATAAAATAGAAGAAAAAATAGAGTTTTATGTTCAGATAAATCAAAGTTTGACGATGGTAGGAAGATTAAAAACTTACAAACGAGTTGAACCATTGAGGGAATTCTTCAAGCGTATGATTTGGAATGGTTTGTTCAAAATAGCTGTTGACATTAAGTGGAAATAAAAGAGTTTTAAGGCAACATTCACTACTATGTACAAAAACATTATTGAAATGATGAATTAGATATGTCACTTACGTTCTATAAGGTTCCACTTCATCACAGTTGATGAGAACATGTAGGTGCGCTGCATGCTTTTCTCTATCAGTGAGCCAATAGTTTGTGGGTTTACCGGCACCACATCCAGGTTGATTAAACACAGACAAAGTAGGCGGATATGAAGTTTCACCTCCATCATCATTGCGGCCTACTGCTATTCTTTTCGAATGGACATGCGGCTCAAAATAAAATGAACAGAAGAAAGATGTCTCATTTGATAGATAAGCTTCACATATTGACCCTTCAACACGAGCTTGATTCTTGGCAGTTCTCTTAAAGGTGTCAATATTTCTTTCAAAGGGGTACATTCATCTATATTGAACCGGCCCACATACTTTCGCTTCATAAGCCAAGTGCATAGGTAAATGTTCCATTGAGTCAAAAAAAGAGGGGGGAAATATTCGTTCCAGCTTGCACAAAATTACAGGAATATTTTGCTTCATGACTTCCAAATCATGGGACCTAACTGTGGTAGAACACAAATCACGAAAGAACAAACTAAGCTCGGTCAATGGTTTCCACACATGTAAAGGTAACTCTAGGAAGGAAACCGGAAGCAAACACTCCATAAACACATGACAATCATGACTTTTCATCCCATGGAACTTTCACTGTGCAACATTCACACACATACGGAGGTTGGAAGCATATCCATCTAGCATTCTCAACTCTTGCACCCATTTACACACGGATTGCCTCTGCACAGGATTTAAAACATAGCTTGCCTTCGGCTTAACAACGCGACCATCACATGTCTCTTGTAAATGTAGCTCAGGTCGTCGACAGTACTCTGTTAAGTCTAGTCTTGCCTTGTGATTATCCTTAGTCTTGTCACTGTCCAAAACAGTATTCATGATGTTATCACAAACATGCTTCTCAACATGCATAACATCTAGACAGTGACGAACAAGATTATCTTTCCAATAAGGTAACTCCCAAAATATGCTCTGCTTAGTCCAGTTATGCTCCACACCATATCCTGGAAACTTGACTACTTTACCCAATTCAGTTATCTTAGGCAAATTTTTAACTTTGTCCCAGACCTGTCGTCTAGTAAGCCTAACAGGTGGTTCTTCATATTCAACACTGTTTCGCTTAAACCCATACCTATTATTCCTAAATGCATGATCATTTGGCAAGAATCTCATATGACAATCAAACCATGAGTTCTTGCCTCAATTCTTTAGAGTGAACGATTTTGTATCCTCCATGCAAATAGGGCAAGCTAGCTTCCCCTGTGTCATCCACCCAGACAACATACCATAAGCAGGAAAGTCATTAATCGTCCATATTAGAGTGACTCTTAGCATGAAATTTTCTTTGGTGGACACATCATAGGTCAAGACCCCATTGTGTCACAACTACTTCAATTCATCAATGAGCGGTTAGAGGAAAACATCAATTTTAGCTTTTGGATTATTAGGGCCAGGAATTACACATGTTAAAAACATGTAGGGATCTTTCATGCACATCTCAGGAGGGAGGTTGTAAGGGGTAACAACTACAGGCCAACAAGAATAGGTTTGTTAAATAAGTTATTTGGGGTGAACCCATCTGAACAAAGCCTAATCTAACATTTCGCGGATCATTTGGAAATTGAGGGTGACACCTATCAAAATGCTTCCAAGCTTCACCATGAGAGGGATGTGTCATTATTCCGTCACTTCTCCTATTCTCATAATGCCACCTCATGTGAGGTGCAGAGCTCATAGAGGCATACAAGCGTTTTAACCTAGGGATAAGGGGAAGATAGTGCATCCTTTTGTTGGGAATATGCTTATACCTCCTATTTTCTGCTCTTCTAGGTTTGAACCTGGGGGCCTGACAGAATTTACATTCAACTAATTCAACATCCTCCTTATAGTACAACATACAATCGTTCATGCAACAATCAATTTTCTCTGATTTCAACCCAAGTTTTGAAACTAATTTCTTTGCCCTATAATAGTCCCTAGGAATTGACTATGGTCGTGGATTAGCATCACTCATTAAAGTTGCCCATTGATCAAAAGAACTTTGACTCTGGTTTGCCTCAGACTTGATAGACAACATCCTAACTGCCACTGACAACTCTGAAAGGCTGAACCCTCCCAAATGGGTGTCTTTGCAGATTCTAACAAAGAATAAAAACTCTGCGCTTCAGGATTTGGTTCCTCCTCTCTGGGTTCATTATAATCTTGATCATGTTGCCCCCCAAAGGCATCAAAGATCATTTCCTCATAACCTGGATTATCACCTCCCCAATTTAAATTACTCTCCCCATATTGTTCAGCATCAAACTCACTTGAACTACCTCCAACAAATTGATCCTGTACGGACTCCACTTCCCCATGGAATGTCCATACGTAGTAATTATCCATAAATCCCTTTTTGTACAGATGAACCTTAATCGTCTCAAAATCAGAGAAAAACCTACTACACTTGGCACATGGACACCTGACTTTTCCCTCAGACCTAAATTGTTCAGTCATAGAAGCAAAACCCACAAACTTTTCAACTCCAGCATAGAATTCTGGCTTAATTCCCCCCTATTCGAGTGTAACTAATCATACATCCATGATCTATTTGTTGATGACATTGCCCTTGAATTATTGGGGATTCCTAAAATGAGAAGTTTAATTACGGGTAATTAATAACAGTTTTTTAGTTAATCTAATCTCACCAATAATATGACACTAATGATTTTTACAAGTTTCTTAAATCTTAAAATTTCGGTAGAATTTCCCTTAATTTTAATTAACATAACAAAAGCTATTTAATTTCGCAGAACTTTAACTTCACAAAATTTTGCAGAGTCTCTCCTTAATTTTAAACATACTTCCTCATTTAATTTACAAATCAATCAACCAATATTGCCGGAGTTCAAAGACCGGTCTTAGACTAAGTCATCTACCCTAAGGTTTTGCAACAGTAGCAACACAATCATATCATTTAAAGTAATAAATAAACATACCAAATATAACTATAATCTCCAACCGTAAGCTCCAATCACCGGAATATATAAACAACTGTTCCCATATATATCATTTACAAAATATATTTGTTATTGAAATATTACTAACTTTACATTACATATAAATTTGTTAAATCTAACTATTTTTTTAAGTTTACATACAATGATTATTTTAAAACAGTTTTTACAAAAAACTTATTTTTCAAAAACACATTTTTAAAAACTTTATTTTTTAATTACAGAAATAATAAACTTTCTTTAAAAATAGTTTTTGTAAACTTTTTAATATAATTTTTAAAAAACAGTTTTTAAATTTTTTTTAAACAATTTTTAAAACTTTTGTTATAAAATTAAAAATTTTAATTTCAGAATAATAAAAAAAATTAACAAATAAATAAATTAATATTTATGAATACTCAAATAAATAAATAATAAACAATATATATAAAAATACGAAAAATAAATAAAAAAATAAGAAAAAATACCTTAATGAAGAGGAAGGAGAGAGCACTGTCGTCCCGGTGGCCGGCGGTCGGATGGCGGCGGCGCGCGGCGGTCAGGCGGCGGTTTATGGCTACAAAATGTTATTTCTCATTAGAGACCTCAAACAAAAATTCTAAACCGATTAAAATGTAGAGGAAAGAGAGACTAACCTGTTGGCACTTCCCGGTGGTCGAATGGGCAGTGGACGGCGGCGGAAACTGCCCTTTTCGCGGCGGGGAGAGAGAGAGCGGAGAAGAGAGAGAGAAAGAGAATGAGTCGCAAAATGAGGAAGAAGGAGACGTTGTCTCCTCATATTCGCGGATTATCGACAGATGGTTTAATACATCCCTCGATAACGGGTAACCGATTAAATGAAACGGTGTGTTTCATTTATCGAGGGATACATTTGTAAATATTTGTCGATATCTTCATTCGCTAAATAGGGTTTAGGGTTTAGGTCATTATCGGCGGGTGTTATCCGCCGATAATTAATACTTAGGGTTAAGGTTTAGGGTTTAGGGTTGTATCGACGGATATTTTCATCTCCATCCGTCGATAAAACAACTCTGACAAAAAAAAAATTGGTTTGGGCGGGAACAAGTTATCGAGGGATAATTTCGAACTTATCCCTCGATAATTATTTTTAATAATTAAAAAATCCCACCAATTCAGTATCCGTCGATAAATCCGCCGATAATTGTATGGAATCGTTCCGTCGATGATCCGTCGATAATGTCCGTCGATAATCCACATGTTTCTAGTAGTGCATTGTTGAGATTCCTCACCACAAGATTTTAGTATATAAGAGCATCTTCAATTTTGGGTCCCAAGTTGGATCCTAATATTGGTCCCACCAATTTTCACGTATATATTGTGTCTTAAAATTAAAATGGGATTGGGACTTAGACCTATAGCTCTATCTAATGAAGAATCCCATCTTTGATCTTATTTATGTTCCCACATTAAATTAATATAAAAATTGAAATGGATGCCACTTGTTAATGTTGTTATCACTTTAATTGGATGTTTTAAAAACATGACCGGACATTAAATCGAATCGAAAATGAGTTTAGATTGAGTTGATCGAGGTTCAACCGTATATAATAAAAAATATATAAAATATATATTTATCTAACAATATATATGCAAATGATAAATTATATGCTATAAAAAAATTAAAGTGTATTAAAAATACTAATTAAAAGTTAAAATATAGTACAATTAATAGATTTAGAGGTTTAATAATCCTTAATTTTAATAATAAAATTATATTGTATATTATATTTTATTATAAAATAATTATTAAATTTTTAAAAATTAAAATTTTTTATTTTTAAAAATTAAAATTTTTTATTTTTAAATTAGTTGACCGGCTCAACCAGTTTTTTGCTGATTCACTGGTTTTTATCGATTTTTTCCAGTTTTTTTATTTTTTAAAAACCGATTTTTATACCCACCCGGACCAAACAAGTGTCTGGTTTCCAGTTCAATACCTGCCAGACCGGCTGATCCTATCTAGTATTTTAAAAACTACTTTAATTACTATTTAAGTGAAGTGGTTCGTCTCTCTGTAGTAGGATTTGTGTCAGTTTTCTTACGTTCCAATGCATTGTCGTAAGTTAGGACTATCCTATCTCTCTTTTCAATACATGTTCAATAGAAAGCTCCTATTGGAGATGCTATAGAAACACTTATTTTAAGGAATGCGTAAAAAGTGTTACTACAAGTGTTGACATAAAAATTACTATGTGTATTTTCGACCATCAACATAATGTCGAAATTAAGGAAAGATATACGTTGAAAGTCGTCGAATTCTTTTGAAAGGGTTGCCGGCCGAAAGAAGACACGTGGAAGAAGTACTGTGCATGGAACACGCGTAAGATAGAGAAGCAAGCCAAGTAACCATCGAAGTAAGGTGGAAGACGCTTAGCGAATGACAACGTTCAAATTTTGACGTGGCAAAAGAAGGGAACAACTCGGTAGTTATTTGGATAAGGATCGACAGTTATTCATATCGAAGAATTGATCACCGCCGCCGTAAATTAATTGTAACCGTCGAGATAATGTGTAAAGATCCGACGGAAGGTTTAGGTCTATAAATATAAGTTGATTCCTAGGGAAAAGGCATTGAACATACACTCAAAAGTTGCATTCTACTCAAGCGAAACGTCGAGTTCTCTGAGTATGTCTATTGCGCTTTTAGGAGTAAATGTAAAGTAGATTTTAATTTCTTTAATTTCTTTCCATTTACATTCAGTATTGTTTTATTACTTTCAAGTTCAATATTTGTATTGTTAAACCTTTGCTTATCATCAATAAAGTATCTATTCAGTTCATCCATTTCAATTTCATATTTGTTTGACTCTTCTTTGATATTGGTCCTTACACTATTTTATCAAAAGCACTGAACCGAACCACACTCATTTTATTCTCATTTGGTTTTGCTTAGTCGAAATCAAACTCGAGTTAACAAAATTTGCACACCCAGTGGGACCCAGTGTCAAAATAGTTTATGAAATTGCAAAGTGGAACTGAAGTATCACAAATGTCGCAAACGTCTAATTCGGGAGGGAATAGAGTCGAGTCTAATGACAATGCTAACAATGACGCTTCTCAAAATGTATCCCATACAAATGATGAAAATGTGGCGAATTCACCTCCGCCAAATGATCAAAATCGAGTCCAGCCTGATTAATAAAATTGGGTATTGCCTCTATATGGGTTACCCCCACGGTATACACCACCCGGATACATACCTTCTATAGGGACAACAGCCGAGGCCGTTGGACAAGGTCCTCGACCCGACATGCATCCACAAATGGGTCCGTTCTTCAACCCTTTGTTTGTCTCGAATCCAACCATGCACATGCTTGGCCCGAGTAATGTGAACTCTGGGCCTACAATGCATGCACCAAGACCATTAGGAAATAATTCTCGACCGCCTGGGCCAGTATTTCCTGAAATATCTAGGGATGGAATAAAACCGACCATGCAAAGTAACACTGAAACAATGGCCTTGGTTAGACAACATATCGATAAGAGTCATCATGATTTGGTGAATCAAATGACTCATCAAATGACGGTTGTTCTCAATCCCATCGTCTATGCCATAAATAACCGTTTGGCTAACCCTCAACCTCAACCCAACCCAAACATAGATTATGTACCTAATCAACCAGCAGTGCACCCTCACCAACTTCGAGTCCCTCATGTGATCCCCAGCGGCGTAAATGCCGAAGAGGAGTTACAGAGAATTAGACTTGGGGGGCAAGCACAATATCAACAACAATACCGCCCGAACTTACTCCAAAATAACCAAAACCTAGAGTTAGTTCGAGTGATAGAGCAAGTGTTAAATCGGTGTGGCTTCGACGTGGGGACACCAAATACATCCATTTTTGTATTGGCTCTGCCGGATTTCATCCAACAGGAGGAAGTTCCTCGAGGTTGGAAATCCCCGAAACATTTGTCAAAATTATTGGGTGAAAATGGTGGTCGGACACATTGCTAGATACACAATCGAGATTGGTGAGTTAACATCAAATGAATATTTGAAAATGCGCTTCTTCCCATCTTCTTTAACAAGGAATGCTTTTACATGGTTTTCGAACCTGAGACCAAACTCTATCACAAATTGGGTTCAGTTAGAACAAAGTTTTCATAATCAATTTTACAGAGAAGAAAAAAGGGTCGAAGTAGATGAATTATTTTATATTCAACGCTATCACCATGAGTCGGTCGATGAATATCTGGATCGATTTAGAGGCCTTAGAAATCATTATTATACCCCATTACAAGAAAATGATGTGATAAAAATTGCTATTAATGGCCTAGATCTTGATATTAGACGTAAAGTCATTGGTCAACAATTTTTCGACTTAGCACAACTAGGTGCTAAAGTTAAACAAGCCGAGCAAGTTAAAAGAGAGAAAGAGCGTTTAAGAAAAAAATCATCTAGGCAAGAGAAGGTGCACTATGTCGAAATTGAATTGGAGTCGAGTGAAAGTGACGACGATTTAGATCCGAAAGAAGTAAATATAGCCGAATTAAAGAATGGTCCTCCCTATAAGTGTATATCTCTTAGACCTGCTAAGAATAAAGAAAAGAAAGTAAATGAGTCTAAAACTTATACTTTCGATATCACTAAGGCAGAACAAATTTTCGACGCTCTAGTGAAAGATAAACAACTTATTGTTCTAGAAGGAAAGAAAATGCCTTTGACTTATGAGATAAAGAATAAGTCATATTGCAAGTTTCATAAAATGTTAGGACACTCAACTAATAATTGTGTTCGTTTCAGGGACTTGATTCAAAAGGCTATCATGGAAGGGAGACTGAAATTTGGCGATCGAGATATGAAAATCGATTCCGAACCTTTCAATGCTGATGCTAACTTTGCTGAACCAGTGTTCGCAGCTGTAAATGTGGCTAACATCATCCCGACAAGATGGGGTCCTACTCCAAAGACGCCACCTCGAATGCTGGAGGACGACGTGACTCATTTTGAGTTAATTGATGCCAAAATCTACCCTATTGCAGGGGAAAAATTGGGAGATTTCCTGAATCGGCTGAATGAACAAGGATCAGAGGTGGACCTATGCCCCCGATGCAGTTCTTTACAATAAAATTGCTATTAAGAAGTTTGCTATGAAGCAGGAGAGGAAGAGGGAAGCAATCTTTAGGTGTCGAGCGGCGCAGTACCGTGCAAGGTGAGCTAGGTTCGAAGAGAAGCAACAACAGCAGGCGTTGGGAAACACTGCTCAATACTACAAAGGAAAAAAGGGGCTGGGGAATTCTGTCCAGAACCACAAAGGAAGACAAAACCTGGGGATTCTGTCTAGGAGATAGAGGAAAACAGAACCTGGGAAATTCTATCCAGGTTTATAAAGGAAAACATGTGGAATACGCACCGAGAATTAAGACTCGAATTCCTCCCATCACTCCTCCGAATGTGTGGGTAAGGAATGAGACTCCTGAATCATGTAGGAGCGGACGTTGGAGATTTCGATTCAAGAGAAAGAATAAGGCAATGCCACCAGGCTCTAGAAAGTTTAATGGTAGGGGCTGGGGAAAACACCCCACGAAAGACCTTGGCGCTTTGTTTTGAATAAAGAACAAGTTCAAACAGGTGCTAGTGCTAGCCAACCAAAGATGTTGTCAAACAGGAAAGGAATGGTTGAGAATAAGGAATACCGTCGAGAGGAAGATTTGTCGTCTCCTACTCCTGAAGAAGAATATCAGGTCAGATACCAACAGGCTAAAGACTATACTCCATGTGCGGCTACCTGAACTGACCCCTCGCTGGGTGCTGGCTGGCTGGCTGAAGAAGATGGCACTCCTTGATCCCGTGACCCTCCTGACCACAGTTACAACATCTTCTAGTCCCTTTGCGACACTCTTCTGAACGAAGCTTCCCATAAGTTTAGCATCGGGGATAAGACGATACCGAACCTCCAAGGTACTGTGATTCAGTCTGCTGACTCCCTCTGCTTTGACCCTAAGAGACTGAAGGGCGCACCGGGGTGGGCACTAAGAAGGTGGCCCTAACCGGCTGGTAACCCTGAGACAGCTGCTGCTGCTTCTGACTGTGGGTTGGGGCTACTCCGCCCAAGAAGGAACCTGTCTACTTCACCTTCTTCAGCATATCCCCTCTGGCATAAACATCCACGACTATCGTCTCAACTGCAAGGGCTGCATTCACTACCTCTGTGTACCTCTCTGATGTCAGAAAACTAGTTAAGCTGAATCTGTATTGACTAGGAAGGCCCTAGATGAAACGCTTCACCCTCTCGTTCAGGGTCATAGGGAACTAAGTGACCCCTGCGAGTCGAGTGAACTCTGCATCGTACTCAGGGAACGTCATGGCGCTGGTCATCCTCAGGTTCAGGAAGGTCTGCAGTGCTCTGTCTCGTAAGCTAGCGGGGACGAACCTCTCTCTGAACTCGCGAACAAACTCCTCCCATGTCAAACGTGGAGCATTCGGGTTTCGGCTGTCTCGTAGCAATCCGTACCATGTAGCTGCAACACCTCCCAGCTGGTGTCCATCCAACTCTGCAGTCAACTCTAATGGAATGCGTAAAATCTCTGCCTTCTTTTAGATCCAACCTAGAAAGTTCATCAGATCCTGATCTGCTGGAGCACTGAAGAATCGCGAAGGATTAGACTGGTTGAAACGGTCAATCAGCACATCCTCCAAATTCTTTGCGGATGTAAGTACAAATACATATAGATGTGTGTGTGTGCATATACAGCAGTAAGTACAGATATATACAGATGTGTGTGTGCATATACAACAGTAAGCAATGAAATTTATATTAGAGTTTTATCACACTGGCCTCTCGGAGCCTCTCCTGCTGATCCCGGATGAGCTGCATCGTCTGGCCCACATCGGGATCAACAGAGGGTCCGACTTCATTGTTTCCAGTAGCCGTGCTTGGCTGCTGTTCAGCTTCAGCTCCTCCCGTTTCTCCGAGGAGCGTCTCCTGGTGAGACGGTGGAGGTTGATGATTCGTCTGGTCGGTCTCGTGGACCGTTTCGCAATGTCCTTCCGGTGTGCCTTCCATCCGATAACCTGGTTCTCCTGGACGGACGAGGCGGACGGTCGTTTTAGTTCTAGCCAGTTTTCGGATCTTGCTTCGGTCCCTTAGAAGGTAAACCGACCTCGAAAAGATGCTGTGGTGGGTCCCCGACAACGGCGCCAATGTTCCGTACCTTTGACTGAGGTATGAACTGTTGCCGGAATCTGACTCCTCGCACAGCTACTCTCCAAGGCGCTCGGGGTGTTTTCCCTGAAAGGACTCCGAAGCTTAAGTCAGTGTCAGTGTAAGTATGAGAACTCAACTGAAAGCGTACCTGATACTGTGATGGGACACCCTATTTATAGAGGGGGATTGGAGCCATTTCTGTGCCGCTCACGCCGCACGACTCGGGTTAACGGCCTTCCCGCTTTCCGCGGCGTGCAGAGCCGCCCCGCGTAGTGTCGATCGTGGCTCCGGGTTTCTCGGCATCGCTATCCGCTCGCTTCTAGTCGCCGCCCTAATCGAGGGCCTGATCTTATCCGACCTCGGGTCGGGTCATGGGCCGGTTCCTGGGTCCTGCTCCGGATCCGAATCCTTTGGGCCACTGACGGTTATTGGGCCTTGAAGGTTTTAATGGGCCTCGATCTGGACTCGCCCATCGTGGGGTCCGAGGTCCGACCTTGGGCTTTGTTTGGGCTCACTCTTGGGCCCCTTTTTGGGCTAATCATTAGAATCTCAAACTGGGCCGCCGGATTGGGCCACAATCCGAGGTGTGAACAGAAGTTAAGTAAGCCTCTGAGAAATTCTCCATCTTTCTGAAGAATTATCTTCTAGTTTCTGAACTAATTCGGCCATGCTTCTGAACAACTTTCTCATGCTTCTGAATTATCTCTTTTCTTCTTTGAAGCATCAAATAAGGTTTCCGAAGTGTATCAAAACTTTCTGAAATATCTCCAACCTTTCTGAAGTATCTCCATACTTTCTGAAGTATCTCCAAGCTTTCTAAAGAGTCTACAAGCTTTCTGAAGACTCGTAGACATGATCCACTTACAAAAATATATATATACATGGATCTTATCCTACCACATCATACTAATCTATACTATATTACAAAAACCTAATAATATTACATGACTCTCATTACAAACAAAGACCTATACATATTCTAGAGCTTAAGAACTAAAAACATTGCATAACTTCTCTAGAAATATTTTAACATTAGTTTTGTTATCTTCAAAACCAAAATGAAGGTTGTTACATTAACATTTATAACACTCATATAAGCTCACATACATACACTCACACTTTCCTCTTACAAAAGCCTTACATCTCACATACTTATTTCTCTTTGAGCCCTCTCACACACAAATTTCTCACAAAATCCCTATCTTCTTCATACTTTATTTTCTACTATGTTTTACCCTGTTTTTCATTCTCCTTTAATAATCTTCTCTCATTCACCTCACTCACAAATATATCATTCTCATTGTCCTACCATATTTAATCTGTCTAAAATAATTTGTTCACTCTTACCATATAACACCCTTACACATGATCTTTGAGAAGCAAGGAGAAACTTTGAGCAAACATTTAAGCGAGAAGGAGAAAATGAAGAATCTCTTACTATATTCATCAAGCAACTCAAAGAAAAAGTAGAAGTTGCTGAGAAGCTACTATCTATATAGCAAATGTTGTTAAATACCAAAGGAGAATCTTCAGAAGCCGAAAAACTACTTGTGACTTTGGAAAATCAACATATTTCCAAACAAGTAAGTCTAATTATGAATAAATTATTACATGAAAGGGTTGTCCTCATTGTTCTTGGGCTGGGTCTCCTCGAAGCGTTCCCGTCGAGATCGATGGTCATGCCTTGACCTGGAACGCCTCTCCGAGTTCCCATGTTCGGAAGCAGACAAATGTCGGTCTTCTGACTCACCTCTCTAACCTCTCCCATGATGGAGGTGATCTTCACGCTGCTGTAACCTCAGCTCGTGGTTAAGCTCTTGGACTCTATCCATGAGCCCACACACCATCAATTGCTTCTCTCTCAGCTATTCCTCCACCTTTTGAGCATATCGTTTCTCTCTCGCCAGTATTTTTCGGGGCTGGTCCTATGCGGGTCATTTTGCTCTCCAAGGCGAATATGCCTCTGATTGCCCCTTCATGATCCTCATTGCATCCCCGAGAACCATGGGCTCCTCCTGGATCGGTGTAATGACAAACCTCAACATAAGTTCAGTTGGCCCCACATGGATGCTCAGGTCCATCTCCTGTTGGTTCACTTTCATCCCCAAGGCTTCCATCTTGGAGTCACCCTATTTGGTCCTTAAAATAAATATCATGGGATAAATTATTCCTTCAGAATTTAAAAGTTTCAATTTAGTCCATCAGAATTCAGAATAAGGGTACAAATTAATCCCTCAAATTTCAAATATCCCAACTTGATCCCTCAAAATTCATGAAATGGGATAAATTGGACTTTCTATAGTCCTTTTTTTTAATTGTGAAGAACTTATTTTTCCCATATTTATGAATTGTGCAGAACTGATCTGAGACTTTAAAACCTGAGGGATTAATTTATCCTTATTTTTGAAATGTTAGGAATTAATTGATGAATTTCAAATTCTGAATGACTAATTTATTTCCTAATATATATATTTCTAGAAACTAAATTGAGTATTTAGTCAAAATAAAAAAAAATAATAGTAATTGTTTCTACTTTCTAGACTTTTCTCTCCCTTGTTATTTACACGGTTAGCGTAGAAACGACTAAAACTTTATACGACAATCGTTTTGGTGAGCCAGTTCTCTGCTACACTCTGGTGCAAGCAAGTCAAGTTACGCTGCCGCTACAAATATTAACCGTGAAACTGAAATCCACTCTCCAAGTTTACACACACCGCCCTCCATTTCTCGCTCTGACGGTCACCCACTAGCGCCGGTCACGGTAGCTAGGGTTTTTACCTCTTCTCACTCACTCCGTCACTCTTCTCCTTCACCACCACACAGGTTCGAAAACGAAATCCTCACATACTCTTCTCAATTTAATTTTTCTGATTTTTAGCATTAATTTGGTGTTATTGATTTGAGGCTTTGGGAAATTTTTTTATTAATTAGGGTTTTGGTTGCGGAACCCATCGATGGCGAAAGCTAATGCTGGAACGGTGAACCTGCATGTAAGAACTGGTGTTCGGATTGTCGTAGCAGGGGACAAGGGGACCGGAAAATCGAGCTTGATTATTACCGCCGCCGCCGAGAACTTCCCGGTAAATGTGCCGCCGGTGTTGCCTCCGACGAGGTTGCCCGAAGATCTATACCCGGATTGCGTGCCCATTACCATCATCGACACCTCTTCACGGTACGGAAACTCTTCTACGCTTTTTTAATGAGCTAAGACGACGCTGGTTGTTTATTATTTTGAGATTTGAGTAATGGATGATTTGTTTTTCGGTTAGTGCTACCTACTGGGTTTTCCAAGTTGAGATTCGCTCACCACGAAAACCGAGAGTTGTTATGTGGAAATGTGCTTTGAGTAGCACTATTGTTGTTGTTGTGGTTCTAGGTTATTATTGTTAGACAAAACCCCCAAATTAGTCCCTCAAGAACAGAATGAGAAAGTAAAAATTAGTCCCTGCACATGTTAGACGTCGGACTTATTAGTCCCTCTGTTAATTTTCTCAAACTGGGATGATAATTTGGCAGTAACGGTGATGATGTGGCACTGTTAAATGACACATCATCATCACCATAATCTAAACGACGCTGTTTCGATGTTCCAAATCATCAATTCACTTAACTTAAGTGAAGTGTGGGAGAAAAGAGATGTGAGGTGTGGTTAAGTGAACTGATGATTTGGAACATCAAAACGACGCCATTTAGTTTACGGTGATGGTGATGTGTCATTTAACTGTGCCACATCATCACCGTTACTGCCAGATCATCATCTCCGTTGGAGAAAATTAACAGAGGGACTAATAAGTTCGACGTCTAACATGTGCAGGGACTAATAAGTCCGACGTCTAACATGTGCAGGGACTAATTTTTACTTTCTCATTCTAGAGGGACTATAATGTCCGATTGTAAATTCTGGAGGGACTAATTGGGGGTTTTGTCTTGTTGTTATTAGTTTAATTGTTGAAGTAAACACGTGTGCTTGGATTAGTTTATTTTGGGTGTAGAATGGTTTTTAATTAGAAGCTTCCTGAGACTGAATATGGTAAGAAAAAAGCTAGTATTTCTCCATGATAGACTTTAGCCGAACATTTCTTAAATCGACAATGTCTTTTGGTGTTAAGAGTCGAAGTTTCATTTTAGAGCAGGTTTGTTGTTGAGCATTAATGTCTTACCAGTTGGACGAGTTTGGCAGTTTGGTTTCTGAGCTTGCTGATCATGGTCATGTAGTTGTGTGAAACTGTGAATATAGTTGCTTCAATAATTTTATAGTATACACTTTGCAATCTTGGAGAAATGCAACTTCATTAGTTCATTTCATGCTTATAGGTGCAGCTTTGTATGATTATGGTTCATATCTGAATATTCTCCTCCTCATCTCATTAGTATACTATTGTTATTGTTCTTGCAGTTCAGAGGATAGTGATAAAGTTGCTGAAGAATTACAGCGGGCTGACACAGTCGTCCTCACTTATGCATGCGATCGTCCTGAGACTCTAGAAAATCTTAGCATATTTTGGCTCCCACATCTTCGTAAATTAGAGGTTATGATCTTGTATTGCTGTTTTTTGTATCTACAGGGACTATATGTTCAACCGTAGCCCCAATTTTATTTTAAGTAGTGAACTGAGAATAACAAGAAGACTATAAATGCATTTTCCTTGCGTGTGTGTGCGTACAGACCCAGACATATACTTGTCCTCCTTTTCTTAAAAGAATTTTTTGCTGTGGTATTAATATTTGAACGTAATGAACAGGTGAAAGTCCCAGTTATTGTTGTTGGTTGTAAGCTTGATTTGAGAGATGAAAGTCAGCAGGTGAGCCTAGAACAGGTGATGTCACCAATAATGCAACAATTCCGAGAGATTGAAACTTGCATTGAGTGTTCAGCATCTAGGCATATCCAGGTATATTTATTCATTCAGATTAAAATCAAATCTCTTGTTTTGACTTATTATTTTATAGGTGCTGATCAATTACTTCTGGATTTTCTTTTTCATATGATTGTAATAAACCTTCCCTTTTGAAGGTCCCTGAAGTTTTCTACTATGCACAAAAGGCTGTTCTTCACCCAACAGCTCCATTATTTGATCAGGAGTCACAGACTCTAAAGCCTCGATGTGTGCGGGCATTGAAGCGGATTTTTATTCTCTGTGATCATGACAGAGATGGTGCCCTTAGTGATGCTGAGTTGAATGATTTCCAGGTTCACTTTTTTTCTCCTTTTAAGCTTGTTTTTTTAGCTGGGTATTATTATATGGCACCTTGGAGCTGCATTCTAAGGTTGTTTCTATATTATGTTGTACTTTGATGATTTTCATATAAGTTTTGTGAAAATCTAACAAAATTATTAACAGGTCAAATGTTTCAATGCTCCTTTGCAACCATCTGAAATTATTGGTGTAAAGAAGGTTGTACAAGAAAAGTTGTCTGAAGGTGTGAATGAGCGTGGGCTTACTTTGACAGGGTTCCTATTTCTTCATGCTCTTTTCATAGAAAAAGGGCGTCTTGAGACAACATGGACTGTGCTCAGGAAATTTGGATATAATGATGATATCAAGCTTGCTGATGATCTAATTCCCCCTTTGAAAAGGGCTCCTGATCAGGTATTTCTTTTGGGATGAATTCTGACCTAATGTGTATTGTGCATGACATGTCTTTATATCTCATGCATTGAGATCTATATGAAACTCCAGTTTTGTGTTATCCTGATTGACTTTAATATTTGTAGAGTGTGGAGCTGACAAATGAAGCACTTGATTTTTTGAAGACAATCTTTGAGGCATATGATGGTGATGGTGTATGTTATTTATGCTTCTGACCTTTGGATAATTTTACTTACCATGCTGTCTTTCATGTTGTTTTCAAACATTTTGTCAAATGATTTCAGTTGATGTGGGTTACAAATTTACAATTACAAATGGTAACTTGGTAACTCATTGACGTTGGCCATTCCTCTTCTCTCTTCCAGGATGGAATGTTGCGACCTCGTGAACTTGAAGAATTATTTTCCACTGCCCCTGAAAGGTAGATTGTATCTCACATTTTGTGCTAGATAGGCTTACTTTACGATCCACATGTAATGGTTGATTGCTTTGCGCTATTTCTTTTACTGAATTGATAATGGGTCAGTGAGCTTGTCGTTTGTTGTGTTATTTTTTATAGACATCTGCTATGAGGCTCTGGTACATAATTCTCATATTGTTTCGGCAATGGTTCTACAAAAATGTAGTCATGGCATGACATTTTTTACTGTATATGCCTTTCCTGAGTCAAAATGTCTGTAACAACTCTTGCCATGGGTTTTCCTATTGCAGTCCATGGACTGGAACTCCATACGAGGATGCTGCACAAAAAAATGCATTTGGAGGACTATCACTTGATGCATTTTTGTCCCAGGTGTACAATCCTTAATTTTCTTCTATGTTCCCCATCCCTGTATCTTTACGTATTTAATTTGCTTAAGTTTAGTGTACACCATTATCACTATGTATTTTCTTGGTTTAACTATGCAGATATCTAGTTTGTGCACCATGTATTGCATACAACATATATCTTCATTTCTGATGATTATCAATTATCTACCTGTTTTATTGGACAGTGGGCGCTTATGACGCTTCTGAATCCAACTTTTAGTGTGGAGAATCTGATATATATTGGTTACACTGGTGATCCGTCATCTGCAATCCGTGTGACAAGGAGGCGGCGTTTAGATCGCAAGAAGCAACACTCAGAAAGAAATGTTTTGCAGTGCTTTGTTTTTGGGCCTAGGAAGGCTGGAAAATCTGCACTATTGAATTCTTTTATTGGAAGGTGTTTTAAGTTTATATGTTACCATGAAGCTTTCTAATGATATAATTTCAATACTGTGTATCATATACCTTATTGTTGTTGAACAAATAATGCAGGCCTTATTCTGAAAGTTACAGTCCAACCACCGAAGATCGTTATGCAGTAAATGTTGTTGATATTTCCATGGTAAATTATACTGTATTGACATTTGACAATATCTTGTGGTTACTGTGCTAACCATTTTGTTGCTCTCACTCTTTCCTGCAATAGAATGTTCTTTTTTTGTCAATTCATTTTATTTTATTTAATTTTTGCATACTTTCTTCCTTGAGTAAATCTTGTCATTTTTTAAGGTAAATACATTTGATAATTGTTTGCAGGAAAACAAAAAATATCTTGTACTGAGAGAGATTCCTGAAGATGGGGTTAGAAAGCTTCTATCCAATAAAGAGTCTTTGGCCTCATGTGACATAGCAGTCTTTGTTCATGACAGGTGACCACTGAGTAAAATAAAACCATTTACACAGTAGAAGTTATTATCTTTGTCACATGACTATCTTGCCAAATACTTAGGCTGTATTTAGTTCTATTGGAAATGATTTTATGTTTCTGATGAATCAAAATTAGATAAATAAGCATGAAATAAAATGTTTTTCTTGTAGAGCAATCAACATATATCCTTTCTGCTTTTTCTTTCAATATTTGCACCATATAGAATGAGTCTTGCAGTTAATTAACTTATTTTAATTACTTTTTATAAACTGCTGTAATTGCTCTACTCATTTCCTTGAATTCAAATTTGATTTTTTCTTATAGTCTGTTTTAGTATTTTTAGCTTTTAGGCCATAATTCAACATCATAAATTCGTAATTCATAAGCAATTAGAACAACCTGTAGTGCATTTGGATAAGCCTCCAATAGCATCTTATAGGCTGGAAGAAACAATTACTGGCTTGATTTTACATTCTAATAACAAACCTCTGCAGATAACTCAAAAAAGGTGCTTAAGTAACTTCAATTTACATTGTATTGTATTCTAAAAGTACTGATTAAATTGGCAACTCATCAATGTGCATCTGAATTAACTATCATTTTCTGGCCATGTAGAACGAACAACTCATTACTTGGAAAATTGTTGGCTGTATATAACTGACCAAATATTTATTCTAGGTCGGATGAGTCCTCATGGAGGACATCGTCTGAACTCCTTGTAGAAATTGCTGGTCATGGAGAAGATACTGGTTATGAGGTGCCCTGCCTTATAGTTGCAGCTAAAGATGACCTGGATTCATTTCCAATGGCTATACAAGAGTCAACTAGGGTATTTTCAATTGTCTTGTTGCTTTACGTAATCATGTATATGATTGAGTGTTCATATTGCTCGTGATTTTATTTTAGTTTAGTTTCTGCTTAGTAGGTACTTCATAATTATCAGATGATTTAGCTTTTGATTATAAGTAGGACACCCTACTTTGAAATTTCTTTTAAATTAGTACATCCAAACATACAGATGCATTTGGATAAGATTTTTTTGGTTAACAATAACTTATTTAAAAACTCACTTTTTTTGGTAAAATTGGATAACTTTTTAAAAATAATTAGAATTGTTTTTTTATAAATCTGTTTTCAGACATTTTTTTTGTTGAAGACTTGAAGATGAAAATGTAGCTTTTTAAATAAAAATTGTTTCTTTTTCGGTTGAATATAAAATTTAAATTTCATGATCTGTTACATGCCCTAAATAGCAGCAAAACAGGAGAATAATTATTAAACAGGGCCTACACTAGGGCGTATTTAATTATTTAATTTATCAAATAATATGTTTGTTAGAGGAGAGATTTTAGGAGGTTATTTAAATAGGAAGAGATGAGTAATCTTAGGGATTTATGATAGGATCTTGTTTTGGGAATCTTTTAGGAGGTAATTAAGTAGGTGTTAGAAAGCATAAGAGAGAGACTTGAAGTAGTCTCGATAATTGATAAGATGGTGGAATCTCGCCTTAGATTGTATGGTCATGTAGAAAGAAGACGAGAAGAACATTTGGTCAAGAGGGTGGACCAGATAGGAGATACCACGATACTAGAGGTAGAAGGAGACCAAAAAAGACTATAAAAGAGGTTATCAAGGAAGATTTAATGGTTAATGGCCTAATTCCTAGCATAATTCACAATAGAGCGCAATGACGTTGTTTAATCCATATAGCCAACCCCATATAGTGGGATATGGCTTGTTGTATTTAAGTAGGTGTTAGTGAGTCTTAGGATTAGGAATTATTCAGAATAGGTATTAGAGACTAGGAGAGCACCAACCTCTCGAAAGTTTGGTTCTTTCAATTAATTTCAATATGAAATCTGCATAGTAGAAGCAAAACCACATTGGTTCTATTTCATCTATGTTCATTGTTCTAAATTTTGTTTTATTCTTTTTCTCCTAGTACCATTTGTTACAACTGGTATCAGAGCACCAATTTTGGGAACCTTGTGGATGGTGTCCACAATGCGTGCATCTGCTGCGATGGAGGCCATAATGGAAGCTTTGGAGAAGAAGGTAGAGGAGATCCAAACAGAACAAGCAAGGAACATGGAATTAATATTGAAACAGTTGGCAGATCTGAACCAAGGAAGAACTGTTGATGGGGATAAGGGCATCAAACAAAATAGAAACTGGCGGGAAGGCGACCTACAAATCCCAAACCCCAATAGGGATTAAGAAGAAAACAAAGTGATTTTGCCACCCATGGTTGAGATGAATCGAAAAGTGGTATAACCCACCTTCGAGGGAGTGGACGTGTGCGGGTGGCTGGTCAGGATTGAACGATACTTCCGGGTTGCTCAGATTCAGATTGCCGAGAAGATTGAGTACGCAGTGATGGCAGTTGGAGGAGAAGCCTTGACATGGTTTGAATGGTGGGAGGAACAAATCCCATTTCATTCCTAGACAAGATTCAAGCAAGATTTACTGATGAGATCCAACCGGGAGCAGCCGCAAATCCCATGGGACCTTTGCTGGATGTGAAGCAAGGTGGGACAGTGATGCAATATGCCAATACCATTGTGAGTTCGAGTTAGCAATGAGAACTAACATAGTTTGGGGAATGATACGTTGATGTGTATATTCATTAATGGTCTGAAGAATGAAATAAAGGTGGAGGTGGTGGTTTTGGATTTTGAGAACCTAATGGAGATGATGGATTGAGCTCTAGCTATAGAAGCTCGGAACCTAACGTAGAAGGAGGGTGGAATTATTCCAAGAGGATGAAGAAGAGAGATCGAGTATGGGGGTAACAATCTTGGGCCTAATAGGGCCTCGATGTGGGCCAAGAGAAACCTAGATGGAGGCTGAAAAAGCGAAATAAGGACGGAAAGCAGGTCCAGTAACAACCAAAACATGAGGCCCAGTACTGGCAGTAGCATTGGACTAGTAGCAACTAGCTCCCAAAGGATGTCGGTCGCGATTCATGGAGGTTATCAATACAGGAGTGGGTTGAGAGACAATAAAAGGGCTTATGTATCAAATCTAGAGAAAAATGAGACCCAGATCGTGTGCAAATTGAAGCATTATCAGATTTTATTGTTGTGAGAAGAGGAGATGGGCCTCTTGAGGGAGATGGTGATTTGGGCCCAGTTCTGGAACAAATAGAAGAGGAAGGGACCAGAGATGGAAAAGTCTGCAGAGGAAATTCAGAAAGCTTTTCCTTTCCACCTTGTCTTAAGGTGGCTCTTGAAGGGGAGGGTATTGTTACATACCCTAAACAACAGCAAAACAGGAGAATAACTATTAAACTGGGCCCACATAAGGTGTTATTTAATTATTTAATTTATCAAATAGTAAGTTGGTTAGAGGAGAGATTTTAGGAGGTTATTTAAATGCAATAGATAAGATGTTAGGATCCTTTTTAGGGGAATCTTTTAGGAGGATATTGAAGTAGCTGTTAGGGAGTCTGAGGATTAGGAATTATTTAGAATAAGAATTAGAGAATTATTTACTTGGTACCCTTTTGTTCTTTCAATTTAATTTCAATAAGAATTCTGCAGAATAGAAGCAAAACCACATTGGTTGTATTTCCTCTGTGTTCATTGTTTTAAACTCTGTTTTATTCTTTTACCCCTCATACTAGTTGTTACATAATCATTTTTTAAAATTGAAGAAACTCATCCTAAATTGGTTTTTCATTTATTTTATGAAAAAAGCAATTATTGAAATAGTTGAGTATATTTATAATGAATTATTTAAATTTGACAGCCATGCATTTGTGTATTGTATTGTAGGTTAGTCAAGATATGGGAGTAGAGGCTCCTATACCAATCAGTGTGAAGTTAGGTGATTTCAATAGTCTGTTCAGCCGAATTGTAACTGCTGCTGAGCACCCTCATTTAAGCATTCCAGAAACTGAAGCTGGGAGAAGCCGCAAGCAGTATAACAGGCTTATCAATCGTTCTCTCATGGTTGTTTCAGGTATGACACTTTCAGTTCGACTCATTGACTACATGTGTCTTAAGCTGTTTGGTCATGAATGCTAACTAGAATGAGTTGGGCCTTTTAACTTGTTTGATCTTTGGTTGATGTTCTTAATCTCTTGGTTGTGTAGTTGTTCATTTCAATTTTAAAAGATTTTAATACTTATGCAAGTATGATGCTTATTGGTCTTACCCAGTGGGTTCTTTTTCTTCTTGGTATTATCATTGTTTTAGTCCCTTAATCTGAAACTTGTTTCTCATGTTTTTTATCCCTTTTAGTTGTTTTGTTCGATGATCTTGGGGTTTTGAAGTTGGGTGGATTTTCCTTTAATTGGAATTTAGGGATTAGCTAGCCAATGATAATATGAGATCAGGTAGAAGGAAGATTATCAGATAAATTGGAGTTATCAAGTCCAGATTAGGAGCCCCATTTCTGGTTACTACAAAATGCCAAGCCAAAAGATTATCATATTACTCTCTCTGTTGTTTTATATCTGTCCATTTTTAAACGTGCATATGGATTAAGGAAATGATTAAGAAAGTCTTGATCTTCTGATATTATCTTTAATACTAATTATCTCTTTTCTTTAATTATTTTATCATACTCACTCTTTCTCTTCCATTAATAAAGGGTATAACTGGAAAAAATAAATAAACGCTGCCTAAAACTTCTAAGTGGGCACTTATTTATGAAAAAGTGAAATATTAAGAGTGGAAGAATATTTAAAAACCGGAGGAAGTATTGGATGTTCAATTTGCCGCTCTTCAGAATACTTGCTTCAACTCATGACCAGTTTTGCTTTTTGTTCATTTAATAGTCATTCTGTCATTTTATTTCATATTTCTGCCACTTTTTGGTTCGATGTTTATTGATTTTATTACGTTAACTTATCGCAGTTGGAGCCGCAGTCGCCGTTGTTGGACTGGCAGCTTATAGGGTATATTGCGCAAGGAAGAATGCGTCTGGTTAAAAAGAAGGCTATGCCACCTTCTACATTTAAGTTGGCTTTTTTTGTGCCATCTGTTGTAGAGTCTGCGAATGGTCTCATTTTACTTTAAAACATCTTAAAACTCCAATTTTTCTTTGTTTTGAATTCAGTTAACATAAATTTTGTATTCAAAGATTGTATGTTTCTTCTTTTTGCTAGTTAGGGTCTTGGTTAATACAATAATTTTTACTGTAATGCCCAGTTATTGCTGGAAACTCGAAAAGAATGAGAGAATTAATCCTCTATCTATTTTAGATTGGAATTATAGACCCTTTAACTTGCACGAGGTTGCCATAGAATCCTTGAGTTTTTTTTATCTCAGAGTCGCTGATAGGGATGGCAACCGGAGACTAGATGGAGACTATATAAAGCGATGAAATCAGGACGTGACCCTTAACGTGACCCTTAATAATTGACGTGAGGTGATTTAAGCATGGTGATTTAAGCATGGATAATTAAGTGGGGAGTAGTCTCCTGCCCCTATCCGGAACAAAGGAAAGCGTCCCTATTCCCATCACCAATCCTTGCTGTGGGGGAAAGATTCCTCCCAACCCAACCCGATCCCTGCAGATCCTTAAATACGCACGGACTCTTGAATACAACTGATCCCCGAATTGGGAGTAAGAAAAAAAAATTAAAGAAGACCTGTTTGTAGAAAATTAAGAAAAAAATTCCATTTCTTCAAATTATTTCAATAATTCAGCTTTAATCATATCACAATTGTTTGATGGGATTGTTAGGATGTTATTTTAGATTTTTTTTAATAAAATTCTTTTGAAAAAGTGGAAGTAATTTTATGTTTGGATATAAAATTAATCTATGTTTAGATGTAATATAAAATGGTCTTTATTTAGTCGTAATATGTTATATAAAATGTATTTTTCTAGATGATGAAAATTACAACTTTTAAAAAAAGATATTTTTTGCTTTTTTTAAGAGATTATATATTTATTGAAGATTGACACCAAAATATATAAAAAATTCAATAAAATTACTTTTAATTAAAAAAATTATTTTAATTAAATAACTAGTGCAATGACTTGTACCATCTATGAGAATTATCAAAATATTAACAATGTAACTAATTAAATGTATATAAGATATTGAATTGAATTATGGTAAATTAATTTCATAAATTTATTGAACAATTAATTTTATTCATATGACTCAATAACTCCTGTAATAACTTGTGGGATGCACATGAACACATGAAATTACATGTTTTTAAAATATTATAAAAAGAATGAAATAGAAATATTTTTATAAAAAAATGAATTTAGTAAAAATTGGTTACTGTTATAAAATTAATAGTGAATATCAATAAAATCGAATGAATCCCAGTGGAGCATCCAAGAACTACTCATCATATAATACAAATATATAATTTTTAATAATGGAGAATATGATAAGTTACATAAATGGTATTCTAACTACGCAATATTCTAAGGAAGTTTAAATCAATATAGGTATCATAAATTTATTAGAAAAAACTACAAATTTTAACAAAAAGAGAAAATACGTTAAAATCCAAAACGTAGATATACATAATAACAAATATCATTAAATATAATATGGTCAAAATTAAAAAAAAAAATACATGAACAATATGTCTAAAATTTAATTTTATTTCCTCCACCAATCATCTAGCTTTACTTAAAAAATGAGAGTGAGTAACAAATGGTAGTATAAGCACACTGCACATGAAGGTCATGAAGGTGTTATTAAGCTTTTAAGTCAAGCGGTTAAGGAAGGAGGATTGAAATGACCTAATTTTGGGGACTAAACTAACATCATATAAGGTTAATGAAATCAACTGCCATGTAGGATGAATGTTTTGATTGTTAAGTAATGTAATAAGAACATAACAGATCTATCATGGGGAGAGACAGAGAGATTAGTGTGACTCACATTTTCCAAAATAAGGGACCAAATAATCAATTTTAAAATTTGAGGGACTAAAGTGACCTTTACTCTACAAATAGATGATACTTATAAAATCTCACATTAATTTAAATTTATGTTCCTCAAAATCAATATATATCTAATATGATCATAGGAAAATTAAAAAGTGTATGAATACCATTTCTCTAATTGGAATTATAGTATAGATTTCAAAATAATTTGAATCATGGATAAGATATTATTTTTTTAAAAAAAAAGTCCAAAAAGATTATACTAAGAAAAAATATAAAAAAAATAATAATAAAAAGAAATAGAAACATAAAAAATTGAAAAAATAACAATAAACCTCTATTTCAATCATTAAAATATTTCTTTACACATGACTAACCTCATTCACATAAAAAAGTTTGTAAATAGAGAAAAATTATAATACAAAAATAAATAAACTTAAAAAATATTAATAAATTGAAATAAAATATGAACATCTTCAATTCAAAAATACAGTTTTCCCCATACCATAACTAATCTGTCCACAAAATAAAAAAACTCACTCTCACCATACATACATTTGATATTCTTGTTGTAGTAAATCATAAAGCACATATGTGAAAAAAAAAGATAAAAATAAGCACAATAAAAATAAAAAAGGTACCTTATCAAATATTATGGATAAATTAAAAATAAAAACCCATACAAAGAATAAAAATTATTAATCAAGTAACATGGATAAATTAAAAATAGATATAAATAATGAAAAATATTATAATGGTACAAATAATGAGTAAATGAAGAATGTATTATTTTTTCAAAGAAAGAGAAGGAAGGTTAGTTTTTGAGAGAGAATGAGAGAGTAACTTGAGCTCTTTGGATGAAAGACGAGTACAAGTAATAATTTATATGTGAATAAGTTGGGTAAAATAATATAGAATAACAAAAAATAATGAATAGAGATTTCTATGGAAAATTTGTATCACAATAAATATAAATTTTGAATAAAATATTTAGATAAAATTACTCCTTGACTATTGATTTATTCGGATTCCAATCAATAATGTGCATATATTATTATAATCAGTATTATTTATTTTATTTTAAATTTTTTTTTTAAAATATAATTTGTTGTTTGTAACATCCCAAAAATCCCAATTTTTTTTGTATATATATAACGTATAGCATAAACCCGTGTCGTGAATAAATAAAAATGTTGAAACTCGAGACTCAAGAAGCATGACTATCAAAATCGCGCACGAATCGATACCCGGAATAAGCATCTAAAATAATAATGAAGGATAACTAAAATATAGGGGAAGACCCATACATACATGGCCTATATATGTCTGTATTACAAATACTTGAGAGTTCAAAAACTCAGTTCAATAAATACAAGATATTACGACCAACAGATGCTCAGAATGACAATAATGGACAATAAGGACCTTGGCCCAGAATATACAACAAAAGGGGCTCCAAGGTTGAACTGAATAGAAGTATTCATACAAAATATGCAAAGCTCCTAATACAATAGATATCCACTAAAAAAGGGGAATACGACATCGTCCCTCAAACTATGCCACTGGTCCTCCTGGAGTGGAATCCATCGCTACCCCCGAGCCGGAGTCCTTCATTTCACCTCCCGCGAACTTCGCGTCCATCTCTAGGGATGCCTCTGCGGTCTCGTCGTCCCCCTGGTTGAGATCTGGAATAGGCTCGTCAGACGAAGGTCTGAATACTTGTCTTGGTGGTGAGAAAGATGCCCGTGCCGAGACGAATGCCGGGACAGGGATAAGACCTAGAATCAAGGCACAAAAAGAAATAGAATAAGACATTGAAGTCTTAGTGAGTTACTCGGAGCACACAGACCTACGTGCTCATGCAATCGATTCTAGCCAGTCAAAGCAATACTTTGTGTCGTAACAACTCTTTTATTCCAGATTTAAAAGCAAACACTAAAGTCCTTACTTTGACTGGTCACACATCTTACTGGTCCGTTTCTAAGGGGACCTAGGGTCTTTCTAAGTTCTCGCTTTTCTAGCAACCTACGTAAGTGTTAAGTGTATCTTGCGTTCAACGAGTTCCTAATAGGTCATACTATAAGTTCTTTGGCCCACTCATTACACTTAAAACTTCTTCGTCTTGTTGAACCAATGGTTTAGTCGTTCTCCACTTTATCATGTCTCGGGATCCACACCCGAATAAACAACTTCTCGGGATCCACACCCGGATCAATAATTTATCGGGATCTACACTTGGATAAATAGTTTCTCGAGATCTACACCCAGATAAGGAATCTCTCGAGATCTACACCCAGAGTTCTCAAAAAGGACTAAGTGTCCCATGTATGCTCTAAGTCCCGAATGAGGAGATCCTATCACCGGTTACAACTCTGTCCTCGCCTAAGTTGCGGGTCATTGATCCAGAGGCATTCGTGCTAGACAATCCACCGTCACCCAGTCCCTTTGCCCACTGTAACCCCCTAGTGTAACACCCTACTAGATAGCCCTTAATGCTTAAGTCATTTTAGGCCATTTCATAAGGGTTACATCCTGTTATCGATCATGTTTTATCTTTATATTTAAAATATATATACGCGGAAAATACGTGGGAGAAATTTTCATAAATTTTTTGCGGAATAGAAAATAAGGGCCTTGCGAAGTAATACAACGTATATAGGTGCAGAAGCAAATAATTCTGAATAAATCTCAAAATAAATAAATAACAAAATCATAGTCTCCCAGAACATACATCAGGAAATAATAATAATAGGTGTAATCTCATGAGCCCAAAACCGAGACTCACAAGATTCCACTAATACAATCAATCAATGTAAGTACTTGCCGACTAACATAGGTCCGGACTAAGGAAAAGTAAATGGAAATAAACAATAAATCAGAGAGTGGGTTGCGGTTAGGGAGTGTGGTCTCTCTATAGTTGTGCATAGTGTCTTGGGAGCTCGGAGTGAAACGGGACAGGACGTAGTCAAGGAATATCTTTGGTAGCTGACAGTGAAGGGAATCTTAAGGGTGTAAGGGTTCGTATGTTTTAAGATGTGTGAGGAGAACAATGGCTTTCCTAAAGAGAGGGGATCCAACTAGAAGAGCAAAACCTTCCCTAAGGGCAATCCCATCGAGGCTTTGAAAGAAGTCGAAGCGAAAAACACTTGTGTTTACTGAAATTGGTTTTTGCAAAACGTCCTTTCGAAAACATAAGCGGAAGACAAATCTGAAAACAAATCCTTTAACTCGCGTGCAAAACCTTTTCAAAACACTTTTTATTTTCTAAACCAAACCAGGGTGCGATAAACGCACAAGAAACCATATAGAGGCCAAGACATGCATCACATAACGCCCACCGTACACACGCACTAAATGGGTTCCAAACAATGATGATTAAGGCTAGTCATCACCACAAACATGATAAAATCAAACTACATATAACACACATACTCAAAAACAAAAGGCTTACCCCTGATAAGATCGTCTGACCGCTCTGTATCCTCTGCACAGACTGTGATCACACGTCCCTGCTGCTGTGGCCTAGAGAAGGATGACTGTGGACCTTTGCAGTCTCTGGCTAGGTGACCTGGCTTACCGCAACGATAACAAACACCCTTCCCAAAGAGACACTCTCAGCCGTGACCCTTGCCACAAGTGGCACATCGTGTTGAGGCGGGTAATGCCCATGATGCTACTACGGCTGGGCGCTTCTGCTGCTGCTGTGGTCGGGGATGAGACTTGGTCCTTGGTGACTGACCATAAGGCTGAAAACGGGTGCGGGGTGGCGCCTAGACTGTGAGCTCTAGCCTGGTGGGTATGCGCTTGCTACCACTTCTTCAGTCTCGGTGTACTTGATCACTTCCTGAACGCTCTCCAGAGCACAACACCCTGCCACCAATTCGGGGAACTCCTGAATCTCCAAGGGAATCACCATGCTCCGTATCTCAGGCCTCAACCCACATAAGTACCTGCTGCATCTGGTGGCCTCAACCAAATCACTCGACGAAAATTGGGAGAACTTAATCAACTCGTTGAACCTCTCGGTATACTCCGAGACTAACATCGTGCCCTGTTGTAGTGCGAGGAACTCCCTCTTCTTGGCGTACATGATTGATTCCGGAAGATACTTCTCGTGAAAGAGGACCTTGAATTGTTCCCAACCAATGGAGGTACCGACAACCTCCAAGACATTGCACACATCTGACCACCAAACTCCAACTTCACCTACTAAGGGCGGCATGCGCAACCTTCCGTTCTTCTGGATATGACATATATGTAGCCACCTCTTCCATCTTGAGGATCCAGTTGATAGTCACACTCGGATCGGGAGACCCGGTGTACATGAGGGAATTAGGACCGGAGACTCGTAGGTGTTGAAAACCCTCTTCCTGACTGTAACAATCAGGCTGCCTATGATGACTCTTGCACTGCATCACATACTTCTTGCCATGAGATGTCCTTGCTGGGGCACCTTGGTCCTTCATGGTGGAAGAAACGTTCCTAATACGTCTGCTAGGTGCCATGTCCCTGTGCACACAAAACAATGAACAACGAGTTAATCAGGCTCCATATCAATGCTAAGTATGCACAATTACTCAGACAGTCCAGCAAAACGATCATGCACCTCAACACTAACTAAGACACATAAGAGGTTATATGCATGATATAACTACCGTACATGCCATAATAGCATACAGGTCCATTACCCCAAGCCCTGTAGGATAGACCTGCTCTAATACCAAAATGTAACACCCTACTAGATAGCCCTTAATGCTTAAGTCATTCTAGGCCATTTCATAAGGGTTACCTCTTGTTATCATGTTTTATCTTTATATTTAAAATATATATACGCGGAAAATACGTGGGAGAAATTTTCATAAATGTTTTGCGGAATAGAAAATAAGGGCCTTGCGAAGTAATACAACGTATATAGGTGCGGAAGCAAATAATTCTGAATAAATCTCAAAATAAATAAATAACAAAATCATAGTCTCCCAGAACATACATCAGGAAATAATAATAATAATAGGTATAATCTCATGAGCCCAAAACCGAGACTCACAAGATTCCACTAATACAATCCATCAACGTAAGTACTTGCCGGCTAACATAGGTCCGAACTAAGGAAAAGTAAATGAAAATAAACAATAAATCTGAGACATAAAGTCCATAAATAAAATAACTCAAAAGACATGATAAAGTCTAATCTAAGGCTGTTCGGGCTCCAAGCTCGCTCCATCGTCCTGCTGATACTCATCATCTAAAATGGGGGGAAAAACGTGGGGTGAGTACTGGGAAGTAACTCAATAGGGGAGCCGCTCCGGGTTTATTAATTAAATATGTGTAGCATGAATGAATTCAATTTCAGTTATAAGTTCTAAAATCATCTTTCCCGGAACGACTTACCTAAATGCCTCTTGTTCATTTTACATCATATATATGTCATACATAATTATATCATTCGTGTGTGTGCTCTACGTGCCACCTAGTCATATAGGGAAACTTAATCATACATCATACTATGTTTACTTAAACTTTACTGTAATACACTTTCATAACATTTTATCTCTTTATTATCTCTTTTCCCTATCCACCCTTCTGTAAACCTCCGCTGCACCGACCCCTAGGCATGAGCTCATCCTAACGAAATGGGGAAAAAAGGGATATTCACCAACTGCAAGTGAAGGACCTGTAGCGCCGAGGATTCCAACCCCCTCCTACAGCCTCTCAATCACAAGCCGAAGGCTACTATGTATTCTTGCGCCACCCAGTGACGTCTTTCTTATCTACGCGCCACCCGGTGACGTCTCAAACAATGTTTATGCGCCACCCCGTGACGTCTTAACAATATACATGCGCCACCCAGTGACGTCTTAGTTCACAACACAACATACACATACACATACACATACAACACATAATCCATATAAACATCTTATTAACATCATGTATCTCATGCAATCAACTCATATCAACATCCAAACAACATCTAAACTCGCATACAAACCATAATTAACTCATACATATCATCTATACTGGTTGTAGAACACATTAGGGTGCATAAAGGGTCAAAACAGTTCATTTTCGCACTAACAGCACTGTCGTCATCGACTACACGGGCTGGTAATCCATTACTGTAATCGATTACACAGACTGGTAATCGATTACTGTAATCGATTACGCAGCTCTGTAATCGATTAACAGAGAGCAGCGTTTTCTCGAGATTGGAAATTCAGACATCGTAATCGATTACGAAGCCGTGTAATCGATTACGAAGTCGTGAAATACGATTCTAGAGTTCCAAAACACGATTTTCAATAACCATTGGCAAAAATATGAACCTAACATCGTCCCAATCGATAGAAAACATTGCCATAACAATATCAAATATGAAAATACGTTTAAAACACTTTTCAATTCGTAAAACCCTTTCTTTTTCAAAATCAATTTCATAAATCAACTCTTTCATGAACCCTAATGGGAAAAACAACAACATCATTCCAAAGCTTCATAAATTCATCAACATACATGCAATTACATGACATTTAGAATGCCTAACCCCTACCTCTTGAAGACAATCCTTGTTCTAGATGAAACCCTAGCTTCACGAACGGCCCGACACCAACGATGACCCTTATCGGAGAAAAGCAATCGGTAGAAACGTCCGGCTCGATGAGATGATTAATAATATGTGATTGTTTTCGGGATTGGGTGAGTATTTGTGGGTATATTTCTTGGCGTGGAATGGCTATGGCTATGAGATTTCTTGAGATAAAAAGCTATGGAGGTTTAGATATGAAGAAGAAAGTGTTTCTGAATTGAGGATTAGGGTTTCTCATGTGGTGGCTCGGTTATATATGGTTTAGAGTCATCGTGGGGCCCGAACAACACTTAAAACGTACTAAAAACGCACTCTGCGCACATCGTAATCGATTACGGTAATCGATTACAGACAGGATGTAATCAATTACGGTAATCGTTTACAGACAGGATGTAATAGATTACCGACAATAAAACCAAAGGGCTGTAATCGATTACCATCCCGTGGTAATCGATTACTGGGATGAGAAGTAGCCCCAAAACACCTCAAAAACGTCCCGACTCGTGCTATAAACATCCATACATCATTCATAACCTCATGCATCATCTAATCATCAATTAAAACACATATATACACCTAAAACACTCCACATGCAATGAACACTCACATAGCTAACATAATTAACATAACACATAAGAAACACACGTAAATCAGATAGCATATAACAAATCACATATAGTTACACTTAGATCACATAACACATAGTAAACACACACACACACACACACACACACACACATATATATATATATATATATCACCTAACACATAATGATTATTAGAAGAAACTTATCCACCCAAACCTAATTAAATCCTAACCAAGGTCAATTACCCTTAATCTCACTTAATTAGGATTTAATGAAAGTCGGGGTGTTACTCCTAGTAATTAGCCCTTAATGCTTAAGTCATCTTAGGCCAATTATAAAGGGTCACGTCCTGATTTCATAGCTTGTTTTCTTTTAAAATAACATATGCGGAAAATAGGCGAGAGTAAAATTTTCGCAATTCGCTTACGATATTAAAGTACGGGATTTGCAAAATACATAATCGATAATAGATAATCATGCAGAGATATACTGAATAACCTCATCATATAAATAACTCTCATCAATCAATGAACATAAAAAAGAACATAAAATAAATATTAGGCTTTACCCCATAAGCCAAAAACAGTGACTTATGAGACTCCATCATCAATACATGTCAAATAAATAGCTGCCGGCTAACATAGGTCCGGACTTAAAACGATAAAACAAATGACTGAAACGAATCCATAACTGAAATATAAATCAAGATATAAGTCTATAATGCGGAAGACTGTAAAATAATCTAAGATTGCGCTTACATCATAAAGTAACATAATACAGCCATCAAAAAAATTTATCTTGCGTTAATCTTTGGCCTGTGACCACCATCCTGTGATCCTCCAACTATATCGACCCCTAGGCATGAGTTCATCCTTAACATAACGGGGAGAGGGGGTACCGTCATTCTTTTACCAATGAGATTATTCACCAAGGTTTCCATCCCTTGGTTACCATCCCCATCAGTAGCCGAAGACGAGAGTTTTATTATACTTTAACTGTGTCTGTGTGCCACCTAGTGATATCTTTGTCTTTATTACATGTTTTACATAATATATATATATATATATATATATATATATATATATATATAACATCAATAACATCACATAACAACATGTAAACAAACATTACAGATCATATAAACATATATAAATCATACATAAATCATATATAACACTTATACGGGTCGTAGAACATATTAGGGCACATAAAGGGTCAAAATAGTTAATTTTCGTAAAATCTGCAGTACTGTAATTGATTACATTGGGACTGTAATCGATTACAAAGCCTCTGTAATCGATTACCAACATACCATGTTTTCTCGCGATTGGAAATTCTCAGCTCGTAATCGATTATGAACGCGAGAAATCAGATTCTAGGGTTTCTAAAACACGTTTTTCATAAGCCAATGACTAAAACTTTAATCTAGAATCATTCCAATCGATAGAAAACTAGGATAATCATAAACCAATCGGTAAAACACTTTCTGAAACACTTTTCAATCGGTAAAACACTTTTTCAATGGAATTTAATCGGTAAAACATAACCCTTTTATGAACCCTAATGGGAAAAACGAACAACATTAATAATTTCATCAAACACACATCATATGATGCGCGAAAATACAGTGAATAAAGAATGTCTAGAACCTCTACCTCTTGTAGACCTCCTATGCAAAGCATAGAGAAACCCTTTCCCGACGTAGAACACGTTCTCACTTTCTCTCTCTAGCCCGACGAACGGTAGGAATACAAAGATCGCTCATTTTCAAGAATTGCAATCGGTAGAAAGGTTCTATTTGATGAGATGATTAAGAATGTGTAATTTGTTTTGTGATCGGGTAAGATTTGATATGAGTTTGGTGTTTTGGAAAGGCTATAGCTTATGTTCTATAGAGAGAGAGTATGGTGGAGGCACAATGGTTTAGAGAGGCCGCCAAGAGTGTTTCAGAAGATGGAAATTAGGTTTTCTTAGTGGAGGCATGGATGGGTATCATATAGAGACGTTGTGGGGCGAACACATGACTAAAAACGCACCAAAAACGCTAACTGCGCAGTTTGTAATCGATTACACAAATCTGTAATCGATTACAGCCTGTTAAAATGCACAAATTCGAAAATTTGTGCAGTGTAATCGATTACCACGTCGTGGTAATCGATTACTGAGCTCTAAAATAGTCCCAAAACACTTCTAAAATGTCTTAACTCGTGTTATAAACATACATATGTCATTCCTACTCTCATGCATCATTAAAACATCATATATAACACATAAATCAAACACATACAACACATAAGGGTTATCAAGGAGAAACTTATCCACTCAAACTTAATTAAATTCTAACTAAGGTCGATTACCCTTAATTTCACTTAATTAGAACATAATAAAAGTCGGGGTGTTACACCCATCATTTGGACTGGAACCACTATGTGGGACAGAATGCACCACCACCTATCCTCTCGGTGGCTGGATCCTGGTCGATCATAGGTTCAACTCCACGGCTATAATCATACAAGCGTTTATGCATACCGCTATCACCCCGTGTGATACCGTTGATGCTTCCCATAAACAACTATATAAAACAGCTATGCATGCCGCTATCACCCCTCGTGACACTGTTGATACACCCTAGAACGTTTAAATTTACCTCTAGTTGCTTCTTGGATACTCTTCGGGAGTTTTCCTGGCATGTACTTCAGGAGTTACCCGACATTCTCCACAAAACCAACCTATTCATACAACCATATCAATAAATCTCTATCTAGTTCTTTTCGGGGTACTCCTCGGGAGTTTCCTGGCATATACCTTAGGAATTACCCGACATTCTCCACGAAACCAACCTATCACCATTCTGAAGGTGAATATGTGCACGAGAATGGGGGGGGGGTTGAATCGTGCTTTTTTTAAAAATTATGTTCTTAAAACTTTTCTTAGAAAGCTGTTTTTACTCAGAAAGCATATTGAAGAGTTTGCAGTGGAAAAGGCTTTCTAAGAAGGTTAAGTTTCTGAGAACTTAGACCTTTCTGAGTGTTTTAAGAAACTGTTTGATGTTAAGTTTTCTAAAACACTTTCTGATTTTATCTTTGTGAGTTTTTTACTTTGAAATGTCAGTTAAAATCGTGTTTATAGTTTTTCTCAAAGCTTTACGAAAGTAAGAGAATAGGGAGAAATGCTTGACACAAGAGATTTTTATACTGGTTCGGTTCTAACTAACCTACTCCAGTCCTCAACCTTTTAGTTGAGAGTTCCCTTAGATATTCTTCTTATCGTGCCTTCTCAGAAAACACTGCCTTTACCACGTAAAGGACTTCCACCACTTCACAACCCGAAGTGGATTTCCTTGCCTCAACACCAGGACTTCCTTGCCTTAACACTTAAGGACTTTCACTTGCCTCAGAATAGAGGACTTAACTTGCCTTAACAATTAAGGGCTTTAACTTTGCCTCAAACAGTCGAGGACTTAAAACAGCCTTCAACCAGCGAAGGACTTAACGTTTTTGTGAATGAGTTTTCTTTCGAAAATCACTACTAAGATTAAGATACAAATTTAATTTCTCTCTTAGTAGACTTCAAGGATTAACTTACAATTGTAAGAATTTACACCAATACAAAACTAGAAAATTTTTCGCAAAGTGAAGAACAACATAAGTTAAGTTGCCTATCTGAGAAAGTTCAAGTTTTCGCAAAGATGATTTCAATTCAACAGAGTTTTTGCAAGTTTAATCAAGAGTTTTGAGCGCAAAAATTTTTCACAAACTTCTGCAATTGAATTCATATTTATAGGCACTTAAAATGCCGCGAAAAAGAGCTTTCACTTTGCTGATGTGGCTGTGTCCTTCTCAGAACGACTCTCTGCTACAGTCAGCGCGAAATGAGGAACTTGTCAGACGTGTACAGTGCACAAGTTCCCACATGTCTAGCTTGTCATAGCGAGCTTTCTGAGAGTGATTGCGAATCCATTGAGTGTAGACGTTTGGTTGCTTCTGAGTCCCACTTTCTGAGTGATGTACGGACTTCTGAGGCGAACCTTATGAGGGAAGACCCTTCTGAGAACCACTGATCACGAAGGTCTTCTGAGACCTTTCTGAGGCGACAATGTTCTTTACTCAGAAACACACTTTCACCTTCTGCGTTTCTTAGATACCCTTTATGAGATCTTTAACGCGTTGATTTATCATTTGATCTTGAGATTACTCGTTGTTGTCTTGTTCTTGCTCAAGGAATGCAATGAATTTAAAGCTTTTTGAGACACTTAAGCACACATATTAGCCAACACTTAAGTAAAATTTTTATACTTATGGCTTACTTTGTTATCATTAAAACTTTTGTAATCCGTAGAGAAATATAAACATTTTTCTCAAAAGGGTTCTTGAGCTTACACATTCGTGATTCATCACTTTTCTTAACAATATATAGATGCATAATTTTATCATTACAGCAACTATCTAAATCCAATATTCAACTATTCATATAATCATCTTTAAAACAAACTATTCAAACAAACATAAACATTGAAATCAAACACAAGTAATAAGCATATCTCTCGTTTCATCACTTCATACACTTATAACTTCTTTTCATACAAGTATATGCAACCATAATCTCATTTCAACACACAATCATCTTTTCATCACCAGCATATGCTTCATCATTTCTCATTATGTCACATAACATACTTTAACATTCAATCATAGCACCATGTAATTGTATATACTTAACATCACATCGTCATATCACATGAGTATAAAATTCTAACTTTCAATTCGGCCTAGACAATCACAATTCTCACTTCATACTCTTCATCTCTTTATGATAAACATATAACTTAATTATGTTACGCTCACATATTCATTTCATACTTTGTCATCAAACATAACATTATATGATTACACACAATACACATAACTTATCATATCATCATCATGACATAATTTATTATCATCTCATATAAAGCCTCTTTTCCTCATCACAACATAGCATGATCCTTTATTATTTCTAATTAACATACTATAATTCATCATCATAATCCCTTATATAACTCATCACCATCTCATTTTGATTAAACTTGATTTATCAACTCATTTTGACAATGCATAAATAATCTCCTATTAATTCATAGATCATCTTTCCATGTCACATATACCATTATCATCTTCTATCGCATTCACATAGTACAACTTAACATTTCGTCATAGCATCATATCAATACACATAACTTAACATTTTAACATGTTAACATATTTATACATCACAATTTGTCATCTTCTCATATCAATCATCTCATCATACAGTCATATCAGAAAATACAATCACTATCTCATTTCAAATCAAGTGTTGAACTAAAATCACACAACCCAGATCAATTACATATATATGTGGTTCTGAAATAGCATTTTCATATACCTAATTGACCTACCTCCTTCCCATATTCAATTACTCAAACATTTGCAAACACACCAAGAGATTTGTCCATTCTTTAAATAATAAACCCACTCACAAAGACATTATCTCACAATGTTTAGAGGGAGTTCCAATGTCCCATAACATGTTCCCTCAAGGTTTAACACATATATATAAATGGGGATTTAATTTCAAAGAAAACAGGAACCGTTTGGCTGCAATACTGCCCAGGACAGGGAGCAGACCGCCTGGGCGGTCATGCTGACTGCCTGGACGGTCCAGACCACTGGGGCGGTCCTGATGACTTCTGGGGTGGTCTCTGCAGTGCTCTCTTGCCCAGTTTCAAGAGGCAGACTATAACACCTCGACATTTATTAAGTTCTAATTAAGTGAAATTAAGGGTAATTGACCTTAGTTAGAATTTAATTAAGTTTGAGTGGATAAGTTTCTCCTTGATAACCCTTATATGTTGTATGTGTTTGATTTATGTGTTATACTTGATGTTTTAATGATGCATGAGGGTAGGAATGATGTAGGTATGTTTATAGCACGAGTCGAGATGTTTTAGAAGTGTTTTTGGGCTATTTTACAGCCCAGTAATCGGTTACCACGGGATGGTAATCGATTACACTGCACAAATTTTTGAATATGTGCATTTTAACATGCTGTAATCGATTACAGATTCGTGGTAATCGATTACATATTGCGCAGTTAAGGTTTTTGGTGTGTTTTTAGTCACGTGTTGGCCCCACAACGTCTCTATATGATACCCATCCGTGCCTCCACTGAGAAAACCTAATTTCCATCTTCTGAAACACTCTTGGCAGCCTCTCTAAACCCTTGTGCCTCCATCATACTCCCTCTCTCTCTCAAGAACATAAGTCATAGTCTTTCCACAACACCAAACTCATATCAAACCTTACCCGATCACGAAACAAATTACATATTCTTAATCCTCTCATCAAATAGAACCTTTCTACCGATTGCAATTCTTGAAAAAGGAGTCATCTTTGTATTCCTACCGTTCGTGGGGCTAGAGAGAGAAAGTGAGAACGCATTCTACGTCGGGAAAGGGTTTCTTTACGCTTTGCATAGGAGGTCTACAAGAGGTAGGGGTTCTAGACATTCTTTATTCACTGTAATTTCGTGTATAATGATGTCTGTTTGATGAAATTATATGTCTTGTCAGTTTTTCCCATTAGGGTTTATAAAAGGGTTATGTTTTACCGATTAAATTCCATTGAAAAAATGTTTTATCAATAGAGAAGTGTTTTAGAACATGTTTTACCGATTGTTTTCTGTATATCCTTGTTTTCTATCGATTGGAATGATTCTAGGTTGAAGTTTTAGCCATTAACATATGAAAAATGTGTTTTAGAATCCTTAGAATCTTATTTCTCGCATTCGTAATCGATTACACGAGTTCGTAATCGATTACGAGCTAAGAATTTCCAATCGCGAGAAAACATGGTTCTCTGGTAATCGATTACAGAGGCTCTATAATCGATTACAGTAATCGATTATAGTCCCGATGTAATCGATTACAGTATTGCAAATTTTACGAAAATTAACTGTTTTGACCCTTTGTGTGCCCTAATGTGTTCTACGACCCGTATAAGTGTTATACATGATTTATATATGTTTATATGATATGTAATGTATGTTTACATGTTGTTATGTGATGTTATGGATGCTATATATACATGTATATTATGTAAGACATGTAATAAAGACAAAGACGTTACTGAGTGGCGCACAACCGCACTTACACAATTAAAGTATAATAAAACTTCCGTCTTCGGCTACCATTGGGGTTGGAAGTCGGGGGATGGCAACTTCGGCGGACAACCTCTTTGCTAAAAGAATGACGAGGCCCCCTCTCCCCGTTATGTTCAAGGATGAGCTCATGCCTAGGGGTTGGTATAATTGGAGGTTCACAGGAGGGTGACAAGAGGCCAAAGATTATAACAAGATAAGGATTACATGATGATTGTATTATAATGTTTATGAAGCATTTATGATGTATGTGTTAGGGGCACTAGTACACCACACAACGATGTTTATTTATTTACTTATTTATATGCATGTTAAAAGTGTTGATAAAATGGAAAAGACGCACTTAGGTAAGACGTTCCAGGATAAGATTCTTTTTGAACTAATATCTGAATTGAATATATTCATATTTCGCTTATTTCATAATTAAACTCGGGCAGCTTCCTCTATTGAGTCACTTCCTAGTGCTCACCCTACGTTTTTCCCACATTATAGAGGAGCAGATAGAGTAGGATCATGGAGCTAGCGAGGAGCAGACCCAGTCTTAGATTATTTTAGAGTCTTCCGCATTATAGACTTATATCTTGATTTATATTTCAATTATGGATTCGTTTCAGTCATTTGTTTCATCGTTTTAAGTCCGGACCTATGTTAGCCGGCAGCTATTTATTTGACATGTATTTATGGTGGAGTCTCATGAGTCACTGTTTTTGGCTTATGGGGTAAAGCCTAGTATTTGTTTTATGTTCATTGATTGATGAGAGTTATTTATATGATGAGGTTATTCAGTATATGTTTGCATGATTATCTATTATCGATTATGTATTCTGCAAAGCCCTTATTTGTTATATCATAAGTGAATTGCGAAAACTTTACTCCCGCCTATTTTCCGCGTATATTATTTGAAAAAAAAACAAGCTATGAAATCAGGACGTGACCCTTTATAATTGGCCTAAGATGACTTAAACTTTTAGAGCTAATTATTAGGGGGTTACACAGACCGCCCGGGCGGTCCGGGAGATCGCTGGGGCGGCCCAATTCTGCAGAAATTGCAGAATGGCTCTCCAAAACTCCATTTTTGCGCCTCTAACCTCAAGCAACCTTTCCAAATGATCAAAACTTGTCAATCTCGTTCACATACATATTTATCCAGCAACCTCAAACCACACCTCAAAATTTAATACGAGGGAAACACATTATTTCATACATGCATCCATTAACAACAACACCTACTAGCATTATTAAGCCCCAAGTATCAACTCTCAACCATGGATGCACCATTAAGTTTTATGCACGAATTTTAGGCCCTAGCTCAGCACAAAAACAGAAGCTAACAAGCACATGCAATATGAGAAATCAAGGATTTCGAGATATAGGGAGGGTAACTCACTCAAATCAAGAAAGAAGTGATGAATTGGGAGCAAATAGAGTTGATTTTTCTTCCTCCTTCAAGGCTGGCCGGGAGAGACTTTGAGAGCTAAGAAGATGGAGTTCTATTGTGTGTGAGGTGTGTTTTGAGAGAGTTAGAGTGAAATGGTGTCTCTCAGGGGTAGTGGTCGAGAGTTTTAATGCCTTAGGAAGGTGTTGTGTTATTTTTTGTGTTGTATGTGTTTAGGTGGTGAGTAAGAGTATGTGCGTGAGTAAGAATTTGTAAATGAGATTAGGTGGTGAGAGTGCAAACCAAATTATTTTGGCTCTCAATAATGATTTTGTTGGGTTTAGGATCAAGCGTAGGCTCTTTCTCACCTTATTCACTTACTCAGTAAACTCTCAAATATAATATAACAATGGCATATGATCGTCATAAAAATTTCTATAATCATATGAGACTCTCAATGTGATCAAAACGATTAATTTGTCATATTAATTTCACATAATTAATTCATTAGAAAAGATTATTGATTAAACATATTTGAGCGGAAATTAATAATAATTCAACATTATTAAATTCTGACATCGGTGAAATTATTTCCAAAACATTTTCTAGGCACCGAACGAATATTATTTAGAGTCTTATCTTATTACATACCAAATTTTATAACGATCATTCGCTTCTCTCTATATATGGTCCTAAAACTCACTTTAAATCTCATTCGTATCTTGCTCTCGGAGCAACACAAAATCTAACATACATGCATATCATATATTCATCATCAAAACAAATATTAATATATCAAGTTATCCCGATATATTTCACGCAAATTTTATCTTAATTAAACAATACCAAAACTTTACTTGTCGTCAAGTGAAGTAAAAACCAGCTAAAATTAATATCATAACAATTCGAATGTAACAAATACATCATCTAATCACATTAAATATCTTAAGTTATCATAATCAATTTACGCCAATTAGGTGTATATCAAATACACATCATCCAACCATATGTAAATACGTGAACCCTTTCGAGGGATTCAGATCAACACTCAACAATTAAGCACATAATTAATAACGCCATAATCAATCACGTTATTAAAACACTGCACACAACACCAAACACGACCGCAGCGGCGTCACGTATAAAATACGAATTCAGGTTGTTACATTGTTTCTATAAATAATATAAATGTCATGACCCAAATCGGATCCTGACCGGCACATGGGACACCAAGTCCCATGTCAGCCTTAACCTGTAATTCACGCCTTAATCCAGCTAACCAACAACAACCACAACTACTATAACATGCATACATGCATAAAATCCATACATATAATAGGGTTCTCAAGGTATCACCCCATAATCCATAATACATACATTGATCCAACCGACAGGTAACAAGTCTTAATTTGACTTACAACACATACATAACTTAGACAGTCCTGTTTGTCAACCTATGGAGCATTCTACTGACATAATAGAAATAACATAATGCCTCCAGACATTGAGGCTCACCAAAGCTAAGAGCTTGGAGGGACAGAAGGACTCGCCTCCTGATCTGCACCTGAATCTTAAAAATGGTTTGTATGAATGGGTGAGTCATACGCTCAGTGAATAATAGATTAAAACAGTTTATGCAGCAATATTATAATTACATATACAGGCATAACAATCCATCACATAATCGCCATACCACACATTCCGCAATTCGTCCTACGTATAATTATTTTAGTGTATTCATTATTAGAGATCCCGGGAGCCCAGCCCCTTCTCAGATCTTTAGTCCCGGGAGCTCAGCCCCTCCTTAGACTTCATCAAACTCGACCCCGGGAGCTATACCCCTCCTCAGGCCGAGCCAACCAACATTTAATCATTCTTTAATTAATATCGTTTCGTAATCGTACATCGCATCATTGTCATAATAACATCATAACAGTCCAGTATCAAGTTTGGGGTAGTGGTGAACATATGGATTTGAAAACACAACTTAAATGTATAAGGATTTTGAGTTTAAGTCTTAAAAATAGTGTTTTTGTATTGATGTAATCGATTACAGGCCTCTGTAATCGATTACCAACCCGTGGTAATCGATTACAGTAATTGATTACAGGATCTTGGTAATCGATTACAGTAATCGATTACCAATTCGCTGTAATCGATTACAGCCTGGGTAGAGACGAAAATCTGCAGAAAATCACGCGAAATTCATCTCCAAATCCACATTTTCACCACAACCCATCCAAATCAAACACAGCCAACATACAATATCAGTTATATATCAACCAATCTCAGTCCCTATCAACTATCATAGCAAGAAATTCACAAAATCATTCAAAATCAAACATAAACCATAAATAACCCATTACTCACAAACTACTCCAATGAGCTCCAAGACACCACCCGGAGTTAGGATGAGGTACCCTGAGCTTCTCTAGCTAGTTGAGAACCTAGGGAACACATCATAAACCTCAGATTCTCAACAAAATTAAAAATCCCCAAATACAAACCCTAAAACCCCAATCCGAAAATATAGAGAAATAGACATCAATGGAGAAAAAGAAATACTCTACACTTACCCACAATACACTAGTTGAGCAAAGCTAACTTGGATCTTGAAGATTAAGAAGTGTGGGTGAGGGATTTTGAGAGAGAAGAGAGGTGAGGAAGAAGATGGGGAATTTGGGAATGAGAGGGAGAGAAGTTACGAGAGAGTGAGGAGAGAAAAGAGAAAAAGAAAAGGGAAAGAAGAAAAAAGGGTGGGGAGGTGGGACCCACGTGGTTCTATCTCCCCGGTGTTCCGTGATCTCGTACTCAATCTAACTCAAAATACCTGAGGTATTACAATCTTCCCCCTTAAAGAATTCGGACCCCAAATTCAAACACAGAATGGAAAAGAGATTACCTTAATCATGAAAGAGGTGCGGATACTTGACCAGAGTGGTTCCTCCAAACCACCTTCACTGTAACCACCTCCTTGGAACGGAGTTTTCTCACCTGCCGATCAACAATAGCCACCGGTTCTTCCTCGTATGCCAAATTCTCATCCAACGGTAACACTTGATACTCGATCACATGAGATGGATCCGATAGGTACTTCCTCAGCATAGACACATGAAAAACGGGATGGATTGAGGACATCTCGGGTGGAAGTGCCAAATGATAGGCCACTGCCCCAATCCGATCCAAGATCTCAAAAGGTCCAACATACCGAGGACTCAGCTTTCCCTTCTTACCGAACCTCATAACTCCCTTCATCGGAGATATGCGGAGAAACACATGATCTCCGACCGAAAACTCCAAATCTCGCCTTCGATTGTTAGCATAGGCCTTCTGCCTACTCTGGCCGCTTGGAGCCTCTCCCTGATCAACTTTACCTTATCCATGGCATCCTGTACCAGATCGGGTCCTAGCAGTGCAGCTTCACCACTCTCAAACCAACCTATGGGAGACCGACACCTCCTACCATAAAGAGCCTCAAACGGTGCCATACCGATGCTGGCCTGATAGCTATTATTATAAGAAAACTCCACCAACGGAAGGTACGGCTCCCAACCATCTCCAAAATCCATCACACAAGCTCGGAGCATATCCTCCAAAATCTGAATGGTCCTCTCTGACTGACCGTCGGTCTGAGGTGAAAAGCTGTGCTGAAGTTAAGGCGAGTCCCCAAGCTTCTTGAAAGGATCGCCAAAACCGGAGGTGAACTGAGTCCCTCTGTCGGAGATAATAGAGGTCGGAACACCATGAAGTCGCACAATGACCTCGAGGAATAGCTGAGCATATCGCGGCGCTCCGTATGAAGTCTTGACCGGAATGAAGTGGGCCGACTTGGTCAGTCGATCCACGATCACCCATATGGAGTCAAAGCCTCGAAAACTACGGGGTAGCCCCGTCACAAAGTCCATGGTGATCCTCTCCCATTTCCATGTCGGTATCTCAATCGGTTGCAACAACCCTGCAGGTCTCTGATGTTCAGCCTTCACTTGCTGACACACCAAGTACCGAGAAACAAAGTCTGCCACATCCCGTTTCATACCTTCCCACCAAAACAATTGTTTCAGATCCTGATACATCTTCGTGCTACCTGGATGGATGGAATACTTGGAGTTGTGAGCTTCCTCTAGTATGAGCCTCCTCAGATTACCCGCATCGGGTACGCACAACCGCTGCCCACACCGTAAAACACCCTCTGAGTCTAGAGCTAGCTCCACGTTCTTCCCTTCACTGACCTTTAACACTAGCTTAGCAAGCCTTGGATCATTCCGTTGAACAGATTTAATCTGGTCCACCAAAGAGGATTGAGCCCGCACATGAGCTAAGAGTACTCCAGATATCCCTAACTCGAAGTGCATGCCCTCTGACTCCAGCCTATGGATCTCCTCAACCAACGGTCTCTTCACGACAGCAATGTGGGCCAGACTACCCATAGACTTCCTACTTAGTGCATCAGCAACAACATTCGCCTTCCCTGGGTGATACAGAATCGTGCAATCATAGTCCTTGAGCAACTCCATCCATCTCCTCTGCCTCAGATTAAGATCCCGCTGCTGAAAGATATACTTCAAACTTTTGTGGTCGGTGTAGATCTCACAGGATTCCCCATAAAGGTAGTGTCTCCATATCTTAAGAGCAAAAACGACCGCAGCCATCTCTAAATCATGAGTCGGGTAGTTCTGCTCGTGAGTCTTCAACTTCCTTGATGCATAAGCGATAACTCTTCCATGCTGCATCAAAACACAACCAAGCCCAATCCGAGAAGCATCACAGTACACAGAATACTCTCCGGAACCCGAAGGCAAAACCAAGACAGGAGCGGTGGTCAAGGACTCCTTTAACCTCTGAAAACTCTCTTCACAAGCTTCCGACCACTGGAAAGGTACACTCTTCTGGGTCAACTGGGTGAGAGGGGCTGCTATCCGGGAGAAATCTTTAACAAACATCTGATAGTAACCAGCAAGACCCAAGAAGCTACGGATCTCGGTCACCGTCGTAGGCCTCGGCCACTTCTGCACTGCCTCAACTTTCTTTGGATCTACCATGATCCCATCCCTAGATACCACATGCCCAAGAAAGGTCACTCGATAAGCCAAAATTCACACTTGGAGAACTTGGCATAAAGACTATGATCCCTCAATGTCTGCAACACAACTCTGAGATGGTGCTCATGCTCCGCCGCATTCTTGGAGTAAACTAAGATGTCGTCAATGAAGACGATGACGAACCGATCTAAGAATGGTTTGAACACTCGATTCATGAGATCCATAAAAGCTGCAGGGGCATTGGTCAACCCGAAAGACATCACAAGGAACTCGAAATGTCCATACCGGGTGCGGAAAGCTGTCTTCGGAACGTCTCCCTCCTTAATCCTCAACTGATGGTAACCCGATCTCAGATAAATCTTAGAAAAACAACAAGCACCCTGAAGCTGATCAAACAAATCATCGATCCTGGGAAGAGGGTACTTGTTGCGGACCGTCATCTTATTGAGCTGCCGATAATCCACGCAAAGTCTCATAGACCCATCCTTCTTCTTAACAAAGAGAACCAGAGCACCCCAATGAGAAGTGCTCGGACGGATAAATCCCTTATCCAGAAGATCCCTCAACTGATCCTTCAGCTCATTCAACTCCTTCGGAGCCATACGGTAAGGGGGAATAGAAACAGGTTGAGCTTCGGGGTTTAAGTAAATCCCGAACTCTATCTCCCTATCCGGCGGCATTCCCGGTAAATCCTCTGGAAAAACATCTGGAAACTCGCTCACAATCGGAACTTGATCCAAATCCGGCACTCTAGCCTCCACATCCACAACTGATGCAAGAAAACCTTGGTTCCCATGATCCATCAACTTCATGGCACTCAAGGCCGATATCAAAGAAGCGGGGGTCACACATCGATCCCCTTGAAACTCAAAGGTCGAGCCATCAGGGAGGACAAAACGGACCAACTTAGTGTAGCAATCTACGGAGGCATGACAGGAAGCCAACCAATCCATGCCTAGGATCACATCAAAATCCACCATCTCAAGAAGCACTAAGTCGCCCAAAGTGTCCATCCTGCTCACCGAGACCACACACGACCTACAGACCAACTGAACCAAAAGGGGTTCTCCCACCGGAGTACTAACCCAAAAAGGATCCTCCAAAGCTGTGGGTTGCTCTCCAAGACGAGACGCAAAGAACGGGGACACATATGAATGTGTAGAGCCCGGATCAAACAACACGTAAGCTTCAGAAGAACCAACTTTCAAAATATCTGCCACAACTGTGTTTGATGCCTAAGCATCCTGACGAATCAAAGCAAAGACCCTCGGCTGAGCTATCCCTCCTCCACCTTGACCTCTACCTCTGTTTCCTCTGGTTGCACCCCGACCTCCTTGCCCGGAAGAACTACCCGGAGACATAGCTGAATGAGATGGTGCAGGAAAGGCGGGTGCCTGATGCCCAGTAGCTCCTCCAGCAAGGCGAGGACAATCTCTGATGAAATGCCCTGCATGTCCACATCCATAGCACACATTCTGATTCGGGCGACACGCTCCATGATGAAATCTCCCACACTGCTTGCAATGAGGGCGCTGAGGACCTTGAGGTCCAGACCACTGTGCGTTCGAATGGGAAGCACTGCTAGCTTGGGGCCTCGTCCCAGACATGGCCCTAGGGGTGGTTCCTGAGGAGTTAGAACCACTCCCCACGGCAAACCTCTGCTGCTGATAACCTTGGGACCCACCAGAACTGGATCCTCCGGAGAATTGCCCTGTAGTCTTCTTTTTCTTCTCGAATCCCCTATTCGGCTTGTCATCTTCCCTTGAGCTCTCAATACCCACAGCTGTATCCATGACCTGAGAGAAGGACTTCCTCCCTATCTCATTATGCAGAATGGAACGCATCGGTTCCCTGAGCCCCTTCACGAACCTTCTCACCTTCCTGTCCTCAGTGATGATCTCATGCGGCGCATATCGACATAATCGAGTAAATTGTGTAGCATACTCGACTACAGACATGCCCGGAGTCTGCTTCAGCTTCAGAAATTGCTCCACCAAGAGCTCCCTTCGGTTTTCAGAAAAGAACCTTGCCCTGAAGGCTTCAGTGAACTCCTCCCATACTGGTGACGGCCTCCTCATATGAGCCCTTTCCATCAACCAGGTCTCATACCAGTGAACAGCAGTCCCCTGAAGGGTGTAGGTCACCAGATCCACGGCCCTCACATCATGGCATCGAAGGGCACGTAGAGCTCTAGTGGCCCGATCCAAGAAATCCTCCGGGTCTTCCTCCATGGATTTCCCCGAAAAAGTCGGTGGGTTCAGCCTCAGATAAGCCTCCAGTGTCACCTCATGAGTCCCAAAAACCTGAGGTCCCGGCCTAGGTGGTTCGTAGTCCATGTGCGGAGGAGCCTCTTCCCTCCTCTGGTTCTGTTCCGGATTCTGATTCTGATTCTGGTTTTGATTCTAGTTTAGCATCATCTGCATCAGAGTATTCAGAGTCTGACGAATATCCCGGATCTCCGCATCGCGGTCATAATCCGTGTTGCCCCCTTGGGGTCCCACATCCTCTTGCTCAGGAGGAGGGCCCCTGTTGATACGAGGTCTACCTCAAGTGCTTCTCTTAGGAGGCATGGTCAGAACAAGATAGCTACACAAACAAACAAGCGTTCAGAAAACAGCAGAAGAGATGACCCTGAACAATAAGGGATCACCACACAGAAACATCAAGACAAAACCGTAAGACATCCTATAAAAGCTTTCACTAGAGTCACAATCTTGTGAAAATGGGCCGGCAACCATTTACACTATTGTCACCCTATTGAAAACAATTTGCTCCATAAGTTACAAGACTCAACCTAGGCTCTGATACCAACTTTGTCACGACCCAAATCGGATCGTGACCGGCCCATGGGACACCGAGTCCCATGTCAGCCTTAACCTGTAATTCACGCCTTAATCCAGCTAACCAACAACAACCACAACTACTATAACATGCATACATGCATAAAATCCATACATATAATAGGGTTCTCAAGGTATCACCCCATAATCCATAATACATACATTGATCCAACTGACAGGTAACAAGTCTTAATTTGACTTACAACACATACATAACTTAGACAATCTTGTTTGTCAACCTATGGAGCATTCTACTGACATAATAGAAATAACATAATGCCTCCAGACATTGAGGCTCACCAAAGCTAAGAGCTTGGAGGGACGGAAGGACTCGCCTCCTGATCTGCACCTGAATCTGAAAAATGGTTTGTATGAATGGGTGAGTCATACGCTCAGTGAATAATAGATTAAAACAGTTTATGCAGCAATATTATAATTACATATACAGGCATAACAATCCATCACATAATCGCCATACCACACATTCCGCAATTCGTCTTACGTATAATTATTTTAGTGTATTCATTATTAGAGATCCCGGGAGCCCAGCCCCTCCTCAGATCTTTAGTCCCGGGAGCCCAGCCCCTCCTCAGACTTCATCAAACTCGACCCCGGGAGCTATGCCCCTCCTCAGGCTGAGCCAACCAACACTTAATCATTCTTTAATTAATATCGTTTCGTAATCGTACTTCGCATCATTGTCATAATAACATCATAACAGTCCAGTATCAAGTTTGGGGTAGTGGTGAACATATGGATTTGAAAACACAACTTAAATGTATAAGGATTTTGAGTTTAAGTCTTAAAAATAGTGTTTTTGTACTGATGTAATCGATTACAGGCCTCTGTAATCGATTACCAGCTTCAAATTTCGTTCTGAAGGAAAATTTTTGCGAAAATAGGCAGTCTGTAATCGATTACCAACCCGTGGTAATCGATTACAGTAATCGATTACAGGATCTTGGTAATCGATTACCAATTCGCTGTAATCGATTACAACCTGGGTCAGAGACGAAAATCTGCAGAAAATCACGCGAAATTCATCTCCAAATCCACATTTTCACCACAACCCATCCAAATCAAACACAGCCAACATATAATATCAGTTATATATCAACCAATCTCAGTCCCTATCAACTATCATAGCAAAAAATTCACAAAATCATTCAAAATCAAACATAAACCATAAATAACCCATTACTCACAAACTACTCCAATGAGCTCCTAGACACCACCCGGAGTTAGGATGAGGTACCTTGAGCTTCTCTAGCTAGTTGAGAACCTAGGGAACACATCATAAACCTCAGATTCTCAACAAAATAAAAAATCCTCAAATACAAACCCTAAAACCCCAATCCGAAAATATAGAGAAATAGACATCAATGGAGAAAAAGAAATACTCTACACTTACCCACAATACACTAGTTGAGCAAAGCTAACTTGGATCTTGAAGATTAAGAAGTGTGGGTGAGGGATTTTGAGAGAGAAGAGAGGTGAGGAAGAAAATGGGGAATTTGGGAATGAGAGGGAGAGAAGTTACGAGAGAGTGAGGAGAGAAAAGAGAAAAAGAAAAGGGAAAGAAGAAAAAGGGGTGGGGAGGTGGGACCCACGTGGTTCTATCTCCCCGGTGTTCCGTGATCTCTTACTCAATCTAACTCAAAATACCTGAGGTATTACAATAAAAAATAGGATTTTTTCCCCATATAAAATAAAAAAAATCATTAGTTCTATAAATGCAGTGAGATAAACATTAATTCCACTTTTCCTAGAAGAAATCGTAGGATTGCTACGATTTCACTTTAATTGGATCACGTGTCTGGAAATCGTAGCAATCCTACGATTTCCATGTAATTCAATTCTGTATCTAGAAATCGTAGGTGTGCCACGATTTTGCTTTTTTTTCCACCATTTTCCATGAAATCGTATAACTTCTACGATTTCTTTGTGTTATTGCTTGTTTATGCAACCAAGTCCCACCATATTAATTAATATTATTTTGTTTAAGTATTTTTATTGTCCAGTTATACAACCATGCCTAAATTCATGTCATGAACTAACTCAGGTTATATATTATATCGGTAATAGTATAGGTACAATATAAAATCATCCAATTTCCATCCAACTTGTAATTATATGTTGATGGAATTCATTAACAAACAAACCCTACGATTGTGTTTAATAAGTTGGATGCTGATTGGATCAATTTTAGTTGTACAATAAACATTTCTCTATATTTGTACATCACATTCATCAACCATATCACTCTTATAGGTAAAAAAATTCAATTAAACAAATATAAAAACTCACTCAAATAAATGAAAAAACTCAAACAAATTAAACTATAAAAAATAATCTTAATGACAGTTAAAAATACACTAAATAATCAAATAAATTCACTTTAAGTATGACAAAAATAGAAAAATAACAAAATATATTATTTTTTACTTAAAAGGTAGCACAATTATCATTAACTTATCACTAAAACAATACATATTAACACTAAAAATGGATAAATATCTTATTTAGTTGATTTGTAGTTGTTATTAAAATTATTTTTATATTATTTGATTGATTTTTTTATTTATTTGAGTGTATTTTTTAACTTTTAAAAATGGTGGCGGAATATATATATATATAACTATTAATATCTACAATGAAAAACAACCAAAGCAGTCAATATCTCATGTGCAATAAATATTATCTAATGTACACAATATATATTACATGATGTATCCAAAGTATATCATATATTATGCACAACATGTATCACATTTATAAAAAAAATGATGTTGCAATATGTGATATAAGTTATGCATAACATGTTATATATGATGTATATAATATGTAATATATGTTCGACATATTATATATTATATATTGTATATACTATATAGTATATTAGTTGTGTTTGACTGATTATTTATTATATATATATATATATATATATATATGACTTAAACACATGGTAAAAGTGCACTGCAAATCCGCTGGACAATAAAACCCAAACTCAATATGAATATTTTAATTAATATGTTGGAAACTTGGTGACATTATTGATATAAACAAACAATAACACAGAAATCGTTTGAGTTATACGATTTCTAGAAAAAAAAGGTAGGAAAAAAAAAAGGCAAAATCGTAACACACCTATAATTTCTAGACACAAAATTGAATTACATGGAAATCGTAGGATTGCTACGATTTCCATACATATGTGGTCCAATTAAAGTGAAATCGTAGCAATCCTACGATTTCCTCTAAGGAATGACAAAACAGGACACTCTGTGGAATGAATGTTTATCTCACTGCATTTATAGAACTAATGATTTTTTTTTTATTTTATATGGGAAAAAATCCTAAAAAATAGATAAGAAGTCACTCAAGGAATTATTAAATATAATAATACTAGTGTTTGACCCGTGCACTGTACGGGTCCATATATATGTATTTTTATTTTATAAATTAATAAGTTAAATTATTAAAATATATGTTTATAAATTTAAAATATTTATTATTTAAATAATAAAAATTAAAGTTATAACAATAAAAATATAAAAATTATAATATATTAAATTCATATATAAAAAATAGTTGTGTCATGTACTTGTATTTACATTGGTTTACGGATAACGTACTTGTATCATTGTAACCTAACTTTATAAATTGTTTCTTTTTTTTTATCAATACAAAAGATAAGGTTATTGAAAATAATTAAGATATTTAAATTTAAAATCATTAATTGATTGAATGAGTTAAACTTCAATATATATCAATCAAAATAATAATGTATCGATATAAGATAATTATGATTATTCAAAAGTCACCACAAATGCAAGACCAAATGCCATATAAGATTTAATTTTTCATCTTGGATAGGAACACCTCTATCAACATCAAATGAAGATCATTTTTAAATTATTTGTAGATTTATAGAAGATACAGATTTCTAATTAATAGTAATTATTCGTAGAGATTTATTATATCATATTTAATATTAATAAATGTAATGTAATGTAATTTGAATTCAAAATTTGATAACGTAAATAGAAATTTTAATTTTTATTCAAATGTAAATGATATAAAATCATATATTGAAATTGAACTCTAATTTGATCATATAATAACACCAATGCATACTGAAACTTTTTAAATAAAAAAATATAAGTTATTCCAAAACATATCTTATTCATTCTCAATTAGTGTTTTGAGACACAATTTACTTGATACTATATATATATATATATATATATATATATATATAGGAGATGTATCTAGTGAGAATGCTAAAGTTATATGAGAGTGAGAGGAGTAAATCTTGACCATAAAATTATCCATGGATGGTCAAGATTAAAAGATTTTAAAAAGTCACATGACCACTTAAAAAAGTCACATGACTCTATGTTCTAATCTTGATCATTTAAATAAGATCCAATGGTTCATGTTTATTCCTCTCACTCTCATCTCTCTCACTTGATATGTCCCCTATATATATATATATATATACTAGTATTTTATTACCAGTGCAATGCACGGGAATTATTTTTTGGAATAATAAAATATAGAAATCAAGCTATTAAATATTAAATTAAGATAAATATATTATATAATGATTAATTATTAATGATAAATAACTTTGTATTTAAAATATTCAAATAAATCTATTAAAATAAGTAGATAGAAAAGAAAAGAACACATTTCTATAATTTTATGTGATCTCAATAATTATATGAATCAAAAAATATAATGATAAAAATATTACCAAAGATGAAAAATGTGGACTAAATCAATTAGTATAATACATCTTTATAACTATTAAATCCTAATATATCAAATTTTAATGTGCAAATCCTTTTTTAACTTGGCTAATAGGGAATTTGCCAACTGAATTAAGGTTTGCTTAATTAACGCATGATTAGGTCCCTAGAATTACATGATCGAACCGCATAGAATTGAAGAATATAGTAGCTATCATGTGCTCGGTTTCATCCAAAGGTGATTTTTTCTTGCAGAAATGAAGGAAATGGAATGCACTACTAAATAGTTTTGACTTTAGAGGGACAAAATAAATTGGTTCAACTTGGAAACTGCTATGGATTAAAAGTCAGTAATTATGAGTCGTACTCTATATTAAGTACAAAAATTTGCATAAAAAAAAAGCAGTGCTATATTTTCTTTTTGGCAAAATTATATTAAAATGTCCCTTATTTAACATGCTTAATCCCCAAATTTACTTAGTAATACAATATTAAACTTGGCAACATATTTCTAACTTCTTCCGATATAATGATATATATTGACATATGAATATATATATATATATATATATATATATATATATATATATATTTGTATGATATATTATTTTAATCAAAGTATTCATATTTTTTTTTATTTTTTACCAAGAATTATTTTAGTTTGTTATATTATTTAATTTTGTAATTACAATCATTGAAACTATTATATTATATACATCAAGATCTGTGGTAATGGAAGTTGTATCACTGTATTACATGTCATAATTTTTATATATAATAGATGATAGACTATAAATTTATAATTTATCTTCCTAGATTCTACATTTGTTATTACATGAATTCAGAATAATGACTCAACTCTCCTGTCAAGCACTCTTTATAGAAAGTCTTGATTTGTACTTGATTGATGCAATTCCATATGTTTCAGCATCCATATTAAACCTTTGAGAGATAACATCAATTTCACCTATAAAAAACACGCAAAGACATATAAATTAGTTGATATAATTAACACATAAAAATAAAATTGTTGAGAGGAATAATAAAGAATGATGCCAAAGAAATAATATTCAAATCATGGTACAACAAACATAACCTTGTGTTTGTCCAGTGCACATGATCCGCTTACTTCTCACAAATTGCAAATGATTTAACCTGTACTCGCCATGTGAAATGGTCCATATAATGAATTTCATTAGATTAAGAGTAAATGCCGAGAATGAAAATAAAATCTGCTCCACTCCAACATTATAAAAATGTCAAGTATACAAAACTTGTCTATAACTCAAATAAAGCAAAACACACGTAAATAATAATCATGGAAGACAATATTAATAATAAATAAAACTTATATTAAAACGAATAACACACAAAAAAAGTCTATGCCACTAAAGGCAATAAATTCTCACATATTAAATTGTTTAATCCAACTGAAACTTCAAAACCTAAATAGTCCATAATAGAAATTATAGTCTTTAAGAAAAATAAAAAATTAAACCCCAATATTAAGAATAAAAAATGTCTATAGAAAAATCTTATTTAATTCAATTAGTCTTTTTCCAATTTAATGGTCTTCATCTTAGTGCTTAAAATACATCCATCTTCGATTAGTTTAGAATCAGGTGCACTTCTCTTTGTAGAAGTCAACTCTATAACATCTCCTTCATTAAACTCCTTAAGTAGGTCCTGTAAGATAAAACAATGAAGTGATAAGAGTGTGTGATATGTATTTGCTTTAAATAATACATTACTTTTGAATTATAAAAGCATAAACAACCTTTGCAACAGAGTTACGTTGGAAGGAATATCATGTAATTCTATACTAAGTGATGACTTCCCAATAGAGATATAATCAGCATGATTAGCCTGCATAAAGAACAACAAAGCTGATTTAAAATAAAATGATAAGAAGAGGAAGTAAGAATATTATTTAAAAAGCAAAACAGAACACAAACCTAGTATCTTTTTTATTAGGATATGTTTCCTTAAAGTTTGTTACAGCAATTGCATCTTTGCAAACATCAATAACTTTAAATAAAGGCCCCAAATCATTGACGTCACCACGATTAACTTTAATTTTGAACCAAAACTCTCTATCATGAAGACAATTATTGAATTCAGGAGGATATTCAGATGGAGCACCATTCTATAAAGGTGCAAGATAATAAGTTTAGAATGCATTTATACTAATAAATAAAAGTTCCAAATAAAAGAAACAGAAATTTGTTTACATTGTTCATTGAAGTCAACGCATCACCACACGACTTATTAAAAATTAAATAAAAGACAGGTACCAAACATCACGTTCTGCAGAACAATATCTCCTTGAAAATTAAATAAAATATTGTCAGATACACTCTCAATATTGTAAGAATAATAATGATTAAATATTAAAGTTTACATATAAAAAATGTATTACCCTTGAAAGTTTTGATCTTCCCAAATTGTATAATAACAATTGGTCTTTGAACATCGCTATTAGCAATAAAGTTATTAACTTCATCGACAAAATTTTCAAAAAGAGCAACATCTAACTTCAGGCTGAAACCAATATTATAAAAAATAAAAAATAAGTATGAAATAAATCTATGTCTAAAATAAAAGTTAAGATTAAAATTAAATACCCATCTGATTCAAGATGAATGACAATCATTCTTGTCTTTTTCCCATTTGTCATACTCCCTCTCTGTCCCAACAGCAGTAAGAACACCCATTGTATTTGTCCAACACAACAATGTATAAGTTATATGTAAGATATCAAATTCAAATAAAAAAAAATTTTAGGTCAGAATTTATAATTATTACCAATCAAATAAGAAAATTCAGAATCAGATTCAAGTATGTTAGCAAATGAAAACAACTTCAAGCCATAAATCGGAATAGCCAGATTATCAGCAGATTTAACTATAGTCCTGAATTGAAAATTCAGACGAAACTCATGCCTGGTGGTGCGGAAGTTTCCAACATTACCACCTACTCCGAAATAGGCTAAAACATAAATTAGCCCCTCATAAAGCAGTGGTTTAAACTTGTAGTCCAACGTTTTTCCGTATTGATGCGTGTATCGTAGTGCCCTAAATTTTATAATTCAAAATATTATTTTTAAAACAATGAATGTTGTTAAGTGTCAAATATCATTAAAAAAAACTTACAAATTCATCCATTAGGACCATCTCTAGACTGTTCAAAGAGTCTTGGTTGTTGAAGGATGGGAGACTCTACAACCTAACAATACGAACTTTGATTCTCCAATATCTCCGGACTGGAGTGATCTCAGTCAGTCTATTAATTTGTCCTGCCATGCTCATCAAAAATGTTAAAACCAACTATTAAACCTCAAAAGCTACAGAGAGTAAAGATTAGAGAGACAAAAATAATGAATTGAATAGTAAAACAACACATAAATATATAAATTGTGAAATGTAAAGAGCAAGAGATGAAAATAGAAGTAAATATTCTGATTAAAGATATGAATCAGATTTAGTATTGGAAATTATAAATTGGACTATTTATATTAATTACAGAATCAGATTTTACTTATCTTTTCAAGCAAAACGCTTTATTATTGTTCTCTCTGTCTATTTAAATCTTACCATGATTATAATGTTTATAATCAGATTTAGTATTAGAATAAATTCGATAGTATCTAAAAATATAATTGATTAGTATTATAAATTGATTAGACGGAAATATTGATTTGTATTATAATTGATTAGTATTATAAATTGATTAGACGGAAATATTGATTAGTATTATAAATTGATTAGTATTATAATTGATTAGTATTATAAATTGATTCAAATCTAATAAAATTAATTTAAATTCTTATTGTATCAATTAACTTATTTATTATAGTAACTTCTAATGAGACACTGATTGTATATCCTGAATAATTGGAAAATAATTTTGATTGAGAAAAAAAATACCTGAAATATCTCATCCTTGAATGATTAAGAAAAAAATTACATGCAATCACATTTCCTGATTGAATCAATTAGAAAATATTTATTCCAAATTTATTTATGAACTAAGTAAATTGATTATAATCAATCTTTCTTAAATAAAATTGAATCAATATTTAATTGAATTAATTCCTATCATCAAATGCTATAATGTTATATTCCTTGATTGAAGCAATTATAGATTATGTGAATTAAGCAATTATAATGTTTTTCAAGGATTTGTGCTCAACAATGTTACAACTGGATGATTTATTATTGATGGAGCAGAACATTGTTGTCATAATATGTAAATTGGAGCGGATTTTTCCACCTGGGTTCTTTAACTCTATGGAGCATTTGCCTATTCATCTGCCATATGAGGCAAGAGTGGGAGGTCCTGTTCAATATCGATGGATGTATCCATTTGAGAGGTGAAAATTTGTGATATCAAATTTTGACAAGTTAAAATTGGTAATTTTATTTATACTTATAATAATTACATATTATTATATTCTGATAGGTACTTGAATAAACTAAAGCGGATGGTGAAAAATAAAGCACGGGTTGAAGGGTCCATATGTGAGGCATATTTATGCCAAGAGACCTCTCATTTTTGCTCATATTATTTTGAATCTCATGTGCAAAGAAAGAGAAATACTGTTGGGCGGAATTATGACGGGGGTGTTAACGAGACGATTCAGCCAACTCTATCAGTATTTAATCATTCTGGTTGTTCAAGTAAAGCTTGTAAGAGTCGATATTTGGATGATCGAGAACTTGATGCTGCACATTTACATGTTCTACTTAATTTCAAAGAAGTTCTGTAACACCCCTGAAAATCCTAATTTAAATATAGCGTGCATTAGAATAATTCGAGATTTAATTTATTATTCTTTTTTACGAATTAGTAATCCGATAATTTAATAATGACGAAATAACCCTTGAATATATATACATGCATGTTTAATATGATGATTTCAACCCATGCAAAATTATAATATTTCATGCATGCATAAATACCATGTGACATCACTATATACAACTTTCATGCAAAACATGCAAATTTTAATACTTCCATGCAAACCATGCAAAAATCATACAATAACCATGCAATCTTTAATAATGTAGAATCAAAAATATTTTTATTCAAGAATGAAATATTTTTACTCACCATATTATAATTTCCTGGACCGAATACTTAATTTAGAGCCGAGAAAATTTAGTACGTGAAATTACCAAAATACCCCTACTCAAACCTAGACCTAAACTACACAACCTAGTATCAAAATTTGAATTTTTCCTAGCCCAAATAGCCTCATGGCCGAACCATAGGCTTGGAGACCAAGAAATGGTCTTAGCCATCCTCATTAATCCTAAGACACAAGCTTTAGGAGACAAGGTCATTAATAAGGCTCCTAATTAAACTCTAACTCATCATTATGCTTCTTAACCATCCATTGGCCCATCCTAATCACCCTTGGATCATCATCTAATGGCTAAGAATGCTTCCCTCCCTTTCTCCTCTAGCTAGCCGTGGCCATGCTCCCTCCATTGGCCTTAAATATGAGCTTCTTGGTTCACATTTTGGCACTTCAAACAACCTCAAGGCTATGTCAAGACTATAGCAAAATTTCTCTAGAAAATCTTTCATAGAAACCTCTCATTTCCCTCATACATTCGGCCAACACACCACCACCTTCAACCTCCACCATTTTATTTACAAGTTCTCATTTTCTACATCAAACACCATTAACCTTTACAAACAACCATCAACTCTCAAACAAGAAAACACCACCCCATTCTAAGGAAAGCATTCGGCCAAGAGGAGAGGAGGACAAGCTCTTACAACTTCAACTCCAAATATCAACATCCTTGAGTTCATTTTTAAGTGAGTCATCTTCTTTAAAAAGCTCTATTCTTGAATAAAAGTGTTTTTGAGTAAAAATAATCAGTGAAAATATTTTGTCTTACTCAAAATAATATTTTTGAAGTATATATGATATTCTCTAAAATATTTACCGATTAAAAAATATATTTGCATTGGTTATGTGTTTGTATGATGAAAAAGCTTGCATATTGAAGTGTATTTTGAATATATGTTGCTTGAAAGTATTGAGACTAATGTGTTGCTTATTTTTGTCACTCTTGGAGTACTATACCCACGGCCTAGTGAGGAAAGAAATGTGGTGTTGATTATTTCATGTGTTAAAAATGATAAGGTGGTTCAAAGATTTAAAATCTTGAAGAAAGATGATAATATATGAAGTCTTAGTGAAGTAATGAACAAATATATATTTTACTCCATAATATTCAGAATAAAAATATGAGGTTGTGATGAAAAGTGTTGTTGAAATATTTCTTCTACTCAAAAGAAAATAGATCTAGAAAGTATAGTAGCAAAAGTCACCTTTTGTCAAAATAAAAATGGTTTTTATGAGAAAATTAATATAATAAAATATGACCTCTGAAATAAATAAGTTTTTAAGAAAATAAAAAGTTTAGGTTCTGATTTAAATATATTTATTATTTATTTGACAAGAAAAAGCTTTAAAAGTACATAGTTTTGTGAAAATAGGCACTAGTAAGTATTTTAATGTAATAAAATGTGGTTTAAAATAATTAGAATCTTTTATATGGTTAAAAAGTAATATTTAAGATTTATTTAGGTTCTTTCCAGAATTTAAAAGTGACTTAAAAATAATTTAAAACATATTTTCTAATAATAGGACTAGTCTAAAATAAATAGTAACTACTATAGAAATTTTGGGTAATTTTCCTAAAATTAATAAGACCTGGCCGAATGGTTTAGTGTAATATCAGTAAGGTAAAAATAAATATTAGTAATAATAAAGTGATTAGAAGGTTGAACTATGTATAAAATAACTTAGTTTTTACGTATTCGGGTAACACTGAGTAAGCTTTGGAAAATAGAGAAAAATATAATAATAAGTTAAAGATATTTCTGAAATAAAAATGAGATGAAAATATTTTGAATAATTATATTTAAATAAAGATTTATTTGTAAAATTATAATTACTTAGTAATTAGTTTAATTAGAGTATAGACTCAGAGAAGGATAAATAAATAAATAATATTTAAGTACTTAATTAATTATGACATAAATAATATTTATAAATAAATAGTAACCATAAGAGAATATTAGAAATGTTATCTCTTCATAAGACTTTAAAGAAATTATAAAAGATGGACTATTTCATAATATACGTAGAATCTGAGAAGGAAGTACGTAACAACGTTTTAAGTGTTTACATGCGATGTGAATGATGAATGCTATTGTTGTCACGACCCAACTCGGATTGTGACCGGCACATGGGACACCGAGTTCCATGTCAGCCTTAACCTGTAATCCACACGACAATCCAGCTAAACAATACAACCACAATTACAATAACATACACACATTCATAAGATCCATACATATAGTCTAGTCATAACCTTCAGCTTAATCCATAAACCATCATACACAATCCCTACATCTAAATATGTATGTCATACATATCCATAAATAAGTCTAACAACATCAACACAACAACAGTAAGTCTTACATAGACTTATACAACATCCATCCACTATCCTAGTTCAAGGAAATCCTGTCTGTAACATAAGGAGTATACACTAGATATGAAATACATAATGCCTCTAACACATGAGGCTCACCAAATCTAAGAACTCGGAGGAACGGATGAACTCGTCCCTTGATCTGCACCTTGATCTGAAAACATATTGTATGAATGGGTGAGTCATACGCTTAGTGAATAAACAGGTTATAAGCAGTGTATGTAGGATACAACAGTACAAAGTAGTTACAACATAAACCAAATATATATAAATCAATTTTCATCGTTCTTATACAGTCTCTTTATCTTGGTAGCTTTTAACCTATGAACACCTGGAGCACAGCCCCGACTCATGTTCATAGGTAGTATGGATGTCCCGCGAGCTATGCCCCTCATCAGACACCACACTGGGAAACCCCGCGAGCTATGCCCCTCCTCAGGTCGTTTTACCATCTCCTAATTCATTCAATTTTTATCTTACTTAACGCTGTTAGTGGCACATATCATTCATAATCACTCATTCATAATCACAGCATAATCAATTCATCCTCATCATTACAACAGTTCAATATCGAGTTTGGGGTAGTGGTGAACGAATGGATTTGAATACATAACTTAAAAGTATAAGAATTTGAAGTTAAAGTCTTAAAAATAGAGTTTTTGTACTGATGTAATCGATTACAGGCCTCTGTAATCGATTACCAGCTTCAAATTTCGTTCTGAAGAAAATTTTTGCGATAATAAGTTGTCTGTAATCGATTACAGAGTCTTGGTAATCGATTACAGTAATCGATTACCAATTCGCTGTAATCGATTACAGCCTGGGTCAGAGACGAAATTCTGTAGAAAACTTCGCGAAAATCATCTCCAAATCCACATTTTCACCACAACCCATCCAAATCAAACACAACCAACATGCAATATCAATTATATATCAACCAATCTCAGTCCCTATCAACTATCATAACAAGAAATTCACAGATTCAATCAAAATCATACATAAACCACAAATAACCCATTACTCACAAATTACTCCAATGAGCTCCAAGACACCACCCGGAGCTAGGATGAGTTCCCCGGAGCTTCCCTAGTTGGTTGAGACCCTAGAGAACACATCACAAACCTCAATCTCTCAACAAAAACAAAAACCCCAATCTTGAGCCCTAAAACCCCAAATCCAGAAATTAGAGAAAATAGACATCAATGGAGAAAAAGAAATACTCTACACTTACCCTCAATATACTAGATGAGCAAAACACACTTCAATCTTCAAGATGGGTGAGAGATTGAGAGAGGAGGAAGATGAGAAATGAAGAAAGAAAGAAATGGAGAAGAGGGGGAGAGAGTGTTCTGCGAGAGAGAAGAAAGAAAAAGGGAAAAGGAAGGGAAAAGGGAAAGGAAAAAGGAGGGGTGGGGCCCACCTGGCCCTATCTCCCTGGTGTGCACCGTGTTCTCTTACTCAAAATAACTCAGACTACCCCAGGTATTACAATCTTCCCCCTTAAAGAATTCGGACCCCGAATTCAAGCACATAAGGGAAAAGAGATTACCTGAAACACGAAAGAGGTGCGGATACTTGCCCCGCATGGCTTCCTCGGGCTCCCATGTAGCTTCCGGACCTGAGTGGTTCCGCCAAACCAATTTCACTGTAGCATCTTCCTTAGTTCGGAGCTTCCTCACCTGACGGTCCACAATCGCCACGGGTTCCTCCTCGAAAGCTAAGTTCTCATCCAGAGGCAACACTTGATGCTCAAGCACATGAAAGGGGTCAGATAGGTACTTCCTTAATATGGACACATGAAAGACGGGGTGTATAACAGATAACTCAGGAGGAAGTGCCAGATGATAGGCTATAGCTCCAATCCGATCCAAGATCTCAAAAGGTCCGATATAGCGGGGACTCAACTTCCCTTTCTTCCCGAACTTCATAACTCCCTTCATCGGAGAAATGCGGAGAAACACATGATCACCAACCGAGAACTCCAAGTCTCGTCTCCGGTTGTTGGCATAGGCCTTCTGCCTACTCTGGGCCGCTTGCAGCTGTTCCCTGATCAACTTCACCTTCTCCATGGCATCTTGAACCAAGTCGGGTCCCAACAAAGCCGCTTCACCACTCTCAAACCACCCAATGGGGGAGCGACATCTCCTACCATACAAAGCCTCAAACGGTGCCATTCTAATACTGGCCTGATAACTGTTATTATAAGAGAATTCGATCAATGGAAGGTATGGATCCCAACCATCGCCAAAATCCATCACACAAGCTCGAAGCATGTCCTCCAAAATCTGAATAGTCCTCTCTGACTGCCCATCGGTCTGAGGGTGAAATACCGTACTGAAATTAAGACGAGTCCCTAAAGCTTCTTGAAAGGATCGCCAAAATCGGGAGGTGAACTGAATACCTCGGTCCGAGATGATGGAGACAGGAATACCATGGAGTCACACAATCACCTCCAAGAACAACTGAGCGTAGCGAGGCGCTCCTTAAGACGTCTTAACCGGAATGAAGTGGGCCGACTTGGTCAATCGATCCACAATCACCCATATGGAGTCAAAGCCTCGGAAACTACGGGGTAATCCCGTCACAAAATCCATGGTGATCATCTCCCACTTCCACGTGGGTATCTCCAACGGTTGCAACAACCCTGCGGGTCTTTGATGCTCTGCTTTCACTTGCTGACACACCAAGCACCTGGAAACAAAGTCTGCTACATCCCGCTTCATACCTTCCCACCAAAACAATTGTTTCAAATCCTGATACATCTTCGTGCTACCTGGATGGATGGAATACTTGGAGTTGTGAGCTTCCTCTAGAATGAGCCTCCTCAGATTACCCACATCGGGTACGCACAACCGCTGTCCACACCGTAAAACACCCTCTGAGTCTAGAGATAGCTCCACGTTCTTCCCTTCACTGACCTCTGACACTAGCTTAACAAGTCTTGGATCATCCCGCTGAACAGATTTAATCTGGTCCACCAAAGAGGATTGAGCCCGCACATGAGCTAAGAGTACTCCAGATCTCCTTAACTCGAAGTGCATGCCCTCCGACTCCAACCTATGGATCTCCTCAACCAACGGTCTCTTCACAACAGCAATGTGGGCCAGACTACCCATAGACTTCCTGCTTAGAGCATCAGCGACTACATTTGCTCTTCCAAGATGATACAAGATGGTACAATCATAGTCCTTCAGCAACTCCATCCACCGCCTCTGTCTCAGATTGAGGTCTTTCTGCTGAAAGATGTACTTCAAGCTCTTGCGGTCGGTGTAGATCTCACACGTCTCTCCGTAGAGGTAGTGTCTCCAGATCTTGAGAGCAAACACCACTGCTGCCATCTCCAAATCATGAGTGGGGTAGTTCTGCTCGTGATTCTTCAATTTCCTTGAGGCATAAGCTATCACCCTCCCATTCTGCATCAAAACACAACCAAGCCCAATTCGGGAAGCATCAGAATACACAGAGTAGCCTCCTGAACCGGCAGGCAAGGCCAAAACGGGAGCGGTAGTCAAAGCCTCCTTCAGCCTTTGAAAACTTGACTCACAAGCTTCCGACCACAGAAAAGGCGCGTTCTTCTGAGTTAACTGGGTGAGAGGTGCTGCTATCCGGGAGAAATCTTTGACAAATCTCCGGTAGTAGCCCGCAAGACCCAAGAAACTGCGGATCTCCGTCACCGTTGCAGGTCTAGGCCACTTCTGAACTGCTTCTATCTTCTTCGAATCCACCTTGATACCATCTTTAGACACTACATGCCCCAGAAAGGTTACTTGATCCAGCCAAAACTCGCACTTAGAGAACTTGGCATAAAGATTGTGGTCCCTCCGAGTCTGCAGCACAACCCTGAGATGATGCTCATGCTCCTCAGCACTCTTAGAGTACACCAAGATGTCATCAATGAAGACTATGACGAATCGATCCAGGAACGGTTTGAACACTCGGTTCATGAGATCCATAAAAGCTGCAGGGGCATTGGTCAACCCGAAAGACATCACCAGAAACTCGAAATGCCCAAATCGAGTACGGAAAGCCGTCTTCGGAATATCTCCCTCCTTAATCCTCAACTGATGGTAACCCGATCTCAGATCAATCTTAGAAAAACAGCAAGCACCCTGAAGCTGATCAAACAAATCATCAATCCTCGGAAGAGGGTACTTGTTCCGGACCGTCATCTTGTTGAGTTGTCTGTAGTCCACGAAAAGTCTCATGGATCCATCCTTCTTCTTAACAAAAAGAACCGAAGCACCCCAAGGTGATGTGCTCGGTCGGATGAACCCTTTGTCCAAGAGATCCTTCAGCTGATCCTTCAACTCGTTTAACTCTTTCGGAGCCATACGGTAAGGGGGAATTGAAACTGGTTGAGCATCAGGAGCTAGATCAATCCCGAACTCTATCTCCCGATCTGGTGGCATACCTGGTAACTCCTCCGGAAACACATCTGGGTACTCACATACCACTGGAACTTGACCAACATCTACAACACTAGCCTCCATGTTCGTCACTGACGCCAAAAAACCTTGACACCCGTGGTCCATCAACTTCATAGCACTCATAGCCGAGATCAAAGTAGCAGGGGTCATACAATGATCCCCTTGAAACTCGAAGGTTGAACCATCGGGGAGGACAAACTTCACCAACTTGGCATAGCAGTCCACCGAGGCATGGTAGGAAGCCAACCAATCCATGCCTAAGATGACATCAAACTCCACCATATCAAGGATCACCAGGTCGGCCAAAGTGTCCATCCCGCCCACAGAAACCACACACGACTTGCACACAAGATGAACCATACGAGGTTCTCCGACCGGAGTGCTAACCCAAAAAGGACCCTCCAAAGACACAGGTTGCTCGCCAAGACGAGAAGCAAAGAACGGGGACACATAAGAATGTGTGGAGCCCATATCAAACAACACATAAGCTTCAGAAGAACAAACTTTTGTTATACCTGCCACCACAGCATTGGATGCCTGAGCATCCTGACGGGTCAAAGCAAAGACTCTAGGCTGAGCTCTTCCTCCACCTCCCTGACCACGACCTCTGTTTCCTCTAGCCAGTCCTCTACCCCCATGCCTAGAAGATCCACCCGGAGACATAGCTGAGAAAGATGGAGTGGGTAGAATCGGTGCCTGAGGCCTAGCAGCTCCACTAGAAAAGCGAGGACAATCCTTGATAAAGTGGCATGTCTGACCACATCCATAACAGGTGTGAGGCACAGCACGACAGGGTCCCTGATGATACCTTCCACAACCCTTACAATGAGGGGCACGAGAATCTGGCCAATGAGTACTAGACTGAGAAGCACTGCTAGACTGGGACCTCGTCAGCACATCTCTAGGAGTGGATCCCGAGGAGTTGGAACCACCCCCAGGTACAAACCTCTGATGTTGGTAGCCATGAGATCCACTAGAATTGGATCCTCCAGAGAACTGCCCTGTAGTCTTCTTTTTCTTGTCAAACCCTCTACTACGCTTGTCTTCCTCTAGGGAACCTTCAATCCCCACTGCAGTGTCCATGACTTGAGAAAAAGTCTTCCGCCCAATCTCATTGTGCAAAATGGATCGCATCGGATCCCTGAGCCCCTTCACAAACCTTCTCACTTTCCGGTCCTCCGGAGTGATCTCATGAGGTGCATATCGGCATAATCGAGTAAACTGCGTAGCGTACTCGACTACGGACATGCCCTGAGTCTGCTTCAACTTAAGGAACTGATCAGCCAACAGCTCCCTTCGGTTCTCTGAAAAGAATCTTTCCCTGAAGGCGTCTGTGAACTCTTCCCATACCGGTGGTGGTCTCCTCATGTTTGCCCTTTCAATCCTTAAGGTCTCATACCAGTGGGCTGCAGTGCCCTGCAGAGTGTAGGTAACAAGGTCTACGGCCCTCACATCATGGCATTGGAGAGCACGTAGAGCTCTCGTAGCCCTATCAAGAAACTCCTCGGGGTCTTCATCCATGGAATATCCAGAAAAGGTTGGCGGATTAAGCCTCAGATACGCCTCTAGCGACACCTCTGTAGGTCCAAAGACTTGCGGCCTCCTTCTTGGCGGCTCATATTCAGGGTTAGGGGGAACTTCTTCTCTTTCCTGATTCTGATTATTCTGATTATTCTGATTCGCCATCATTGGCATCAAAGTGTTCAGAGTCTGACGAATATCTCGGATCTCCGCATCGCGGTCATAATCCGTATTGCCCCCTTGGGGTCCCACAGCCTCTTGCTCAGGAGGAGGGTCCCTGTTGATACGAGGTCTACCTCGGGTGCTTCTCCTAGGAGGCATGGTCAGAACTGTAACACCCCTGAAAATCATAACTCTAATATTACAGTAATAATTCTTGAATTTATCTGTTAGAGTAATTTTTAGGAGTTTAAGATTTTTGTGATAACATGAATGCGTCCTTGTATTTCCATGCATGAGCTATATGATTTTTTTTTAATGTTCAAACATGTATATATATATATGAGGAGGGATACATTTACACCGGTGTAAGATATAATATTGATCTTACACCGGCTCTAATTTTTTATTGAATATGTTTTTTTTAAAATCTACCGTTGGATTGAAAGCTCATATACTATAGATTATCTGTAATAAATTTTACATTAATCAGAAATCATTTGATACATTTTTTGTATGGCTATAAATCGACGTAATAAATAGTTCGCAAATGTGTGTAACTTAGAATACTTTGATCACAATCTTATAGTTGTTCAATTTATTTGAAATTTGACACATACAATCACTTTGATATATAATTGTAATTCAACGGTTGGATCGACAAAAAATATATTGTATCAAAAGTTATTGCCGGTGTAAGAGTACTAAATCTTACACCGGTGTCAATTTATCCCTCCTCTATATATATATATATGTGTGTGTGTGTGTGTGTGTGTATATATATATATATAACAACATAATTCACTACAACACGTGTGCATGTGCGACATGTGGCACTTTCATGCAAATCATGCAAGATTAAACCATACAACACCATACAATATTTAATTAAATGCACCAAAAATATTTTTACTCAATGATGAAATTTTTGGACTCACCATTTACTAGTTTCCCGGATCATATATTTTACTTTCAAGCCGAGACGTTTTTACGAGTGAAATTACTAAAATACCCCTACATGACCCTAAGACTACACCACATAATCTACACATAAAAAAAAATTAAAAATACCCTCACCCTAGCCTAGGTAGTGTCGCGGCCACATGCTAAATGTGGAGAAAGAAAATGAAATTTCCAACACCTAATTAATCCTAATTGTGCTCTTGGGAATATAGATGTAATTAACTCAAAGACCACTTAATACTAGTCTTGCTCAGGAAACACAATTGACTCAAAGACCACTCTCCCATTGGTCACCATGGAGGCTCATCCAAGGGCCAAGATTTTGTGACCCTCCACCTATTCACCTACCACCTTATTCCCTCTCTATTTATTCTAATCTCACACAACAAGTCACACACACTACAATCTATCTCAATCAATCCCTCACACAACCACACACTCACAAAAAATCAACCCCATTTCCTTGAGGAGCCCGCGGCCAAGGGAGAGGGAGGAGCAAGCTTCAAGAGCTCCGCCACCATCCAACCATCTCTAGTGTTCAACCTTGAGTGAGTCATTCTCCCCGAAATTCTTATTTTTATTTATTAGGAATACTTTTATTGAAAACAATCGGTGAAATTATTATGTTGAGCAAAATAGTATTTTTCCTAAATGTTCTTGAGTCCTCAAATGAAATCTACCATTTAAAATGAATTGTGATATCATTGGTGCATTATTTGAATATAATGATTTACTCTTGGTGTTGTAATGGATGTATACATGCTTATAAATGGTGCTATGATTAAAATGCGAATTTTGGGTCCCCTTGATGGAGGAACCCGCGGCCTTGAGGGTTTGAAAGAGAGAGTGGGTGTGTTTCATAAACTAAAAGTGCTTGAAAAAGAACCTTAATGAGTTATAGAACTTGAAATAAAATAGGGATATTCAAGAAACTCATATATAAATATTAAGAACACTATTTGTTTCTGGAAATTACTCAAATAATTCAGATCTTAGTAAAGAAAAATAATGGTGTTGGTGTACATTAAACATGAGCTAAAAAGATTAATATTTATGTAGAAATATGTCTTTTAATGTATTAAAAATAGCTCTAAAAATAGAAAATCTGTAAATTAAATTAAGACTCATTAAAATAACTCTCTTAAAGTAAAAATAAAATTATTTCCTCAGATCTGGAATTTTCTTGATTTTATTTGAATAAAAGATGCTTTAAATAGTGTAGTTTGCTAAAGATAATGCTAAATAATAAAGTAAACGATATAAAAATTATTTTAATGGTTTGATATTCTGAGATGTTTATTTTTAGCCTTAATAAAATAAATATTTCAGTTCTGGAATTTTTATTATTTATTTTTATTTATTGGAAAGAAAAGGGACTTAAAAATGGATAGTTTTGAATAAAACGGTTACTTAAAAATACCTTATGATTAGAAATATTATTTTATTATTTGGGGATTTTGAGATACTGATTTAAAGTGTTTTTATGAAATAAAAATGGTGGGTTAGGTTCTGGAAAATAATTTAGTAAAAATATTAATAAGAAAAAGCTTATTTGTGCATATAGTTTATGAAATATTAGGAATAAATACTTCTGGAAACATTTAGGAATTTAGTATTCTGGAATAATAAGTTTTGAAGTTAGAAAAATAACTTTGCTAATTTTAAAAATTATTTTTGTATTTTATTTGACAATAAAAGGTATTTTCTAGTGCATAGTTTTGTGAAAATACACTTAGAAAATGTTTTTCTTAAAATAAATGTTCTAGTAAAATAATTATGAACTTTAATTACTATTTTACTAATTAAAATACACCCTTATTATAATCTGTCCAGATTTAAATAATAATTTAGAAATAATTTGTTACCTATTAATTAATGCTAAAACTAGCTAAAGAATAGTAAATAAAAAGAATAAGCATTAGAGAAAAATAATTTGAGAATATTCTGAGATAACTAAGTGGACCCACATGGGTTGTAAAGATAATGATAATTTTAGAAAAATTTTAAAGGGATTAAAAGTTGAGTTTACTAGTGAAATACTTACTAAACCATAAAATGGCTAATACTAGCTATATTGTTCTAAGATAAGAGAAAATAATGGGATTATTAAGATATCACATCTGAAATAAATATTATTCATAAGAGGCCAAAGTTAAAAGTCTTAATTAATATTTTAATAGGAATTGAGACTTTAGGAAAAATGAAATTTATGTGCTAGTTAGTATATAAAGAATAAAAGTATAATTAATTAAGTTAATTACTCAAATCCCCTAAGAATTAAATAAAATCAGCAAGGTAATGATTTAATAAATATTTATGATAAATAATATTAGTTCGGAAGGATTCATAAAACTTTAGAAAAGACTTTGTAAAGAACGCTTCATAATACGTAAAAGAGAATACGTCTTGAGAAGATGAAGTACGAGTAAACGTACCTTATGCATGATGACCGAATTTATTATGTTCTGTGACTACGAGATGTGGAATTGACCGAGGAACAATAAAGTGGTGATGAGAATGATCTAGATAGTTGACATGAAATTCAATGATAATTATGATTGTCGTAGTGCACTATGTTATGCTAATACTGAGATTGACCGATGATATCCTGAGACTGAATGGGATGGGATGTGTTTGACTTTGATTGTTTTGTTTGGTTGTTGTTTGTTGTGTGTATATTTACCGTTAAGTGGAACTCTCGATTAGCCTAGATCCAGCCGTTCTACTGAGTGAACGGTGGTGCATTGCGCATACTCACGGGATAGGGAGACCTATGGGGTGAGATGTGGTTTTCATGCATTGGACACTTAGTCCTATTAATGATATGGTGATTGAAAGTATATATGTATATTCCGGGGTGTTCCCGAGGTTGATGATGAATTGTGTAAGCGTACGCTCATGAAAATGGAAAACGCCTAATCCCTAGTTCCATGTAGACGAAGAGGTTCTAAGCCGACAGAGCTACCTAGGAGATCATTTTAGTACGGCCTATGGAGGACTCTAAGGTGGTGACGTCAGATAGAACTTGACGTAGGGTGCTAGTTACGCGATAACTTAGAAGAAACCTTAGACTCCCTTAGTACCGGGCAAGTAGGATGTTTGATTGTTCAACATAACGCACCTCAGTTCTTTTAAAAGATGATACATAGTTTTTCTGAAAATGGAGGGTGTTACTTTGAACAGCTAGAATTGGCGTAAGCGGTACCAAGCCCGGGTATCGGCAATGATTCACTGAGAATTTTATTCTCCCACTCGCCTTCTTTCTTATGTCCCAATTCTAGGTGATGGATCCCCCACCGCCACCCGTCATTGATTTGCTATCCATTCGCTACTTCCCAGCTACCGGCTACGTGTCTGTCACTTCCCCTGTGCCCGCTACTTTTGGATTCTATGTGTCGGATTTACCATACTGGGATCCCGCTCCGGAGTCCGTTTACCCTCAGCCGCCCCACGGCGCAGCGCATCACCCGGGAGTATACCACCGCATCCACCTTCACCCCCTGTACCCGCTCCAGCGTATGAGCCGATGACTCCTCCGAATTCTCCGGTCTTTTCTGACGGAGACATTATGGGGAACCCTTTCCTGTGGATCGATCCAGACTATTCGATGCCAGACCGTCAGGATACTGAGAGTGACCTGGATGTTGCAGTGTCATCTGCTAGAGTCGTGGACGATGTGGACGTGATCGTGCTGGATGATGAGGAAGAAGAAGACCCAGAGGAAGATCCAGATACTGTACCCGCCGATAGTAGCTGAGGAGTCTATTTTTCATTTAGTTCTTTATTTCCCTTTTTGTCATAAAACATTTTGGTTGTAAAGGTCATTGTTCGACCTATTTTGATACTCAATGGTTGTAATTCTTATTATCATTGTACTTCGTACCTTTGGGGTTTTGTTTCTCCCAGAATTTTGGATGATGCTTAATTTCAGTTTTATTTCCTTCCTTCTCATCTGTTATATAGTCTATTTGCGTATTAAAAAAAAATCGTGTTTTCCGCTGTTAGATTTAGGATGTTACAAGAACGAGATGGCTACACAAACAAACAAGCGTTCAGAAAAACAGCAGAAGAGGTGACCCTGAACAATAAGGGATCACCACACAGAAACATCAAGACAAAACCATAAGACATCCTATAAAAGCTTTCACTAGAGTCACAATCTTGTGGAAATGGGCCGGCAACCATTTACACTATTGTCACCCTATTGAAAACAGTTTGCTCGATAAGTTACAGGACTCAACCTAGGCTCGGATACCAACTTTGTCACGACCCAACTCGAATCGTGACCGGCACATGGGACACCGAGTTCCATGTCAGCCTTAACCTCTAACCCACACGACAATCCAGCTAAACAACACAACCACAATTACAATAACATACACACATTCATAAGATCCATACATATAGTCTAGTCATAACCTTCAGCTTAATCCATAAACCATCATACACAATCCCTACATCTAAATATGTATGTCATACATATCCATATATAAGTCTAACAACATCAACACAACAACAGTAAGTCTTACATAGACTTATACAACATCCATCCACTATCCTAGTCCAAGGAAATCCTCTCTGTAACATAAGGAGCATACACTAGATATGAAATACATAATGCCTCTAACACATGAGGCTCACCAAATCTAAGAACTCGGAGGAACGGATGAACTCGTCACTTGATCTGCACCTTGATCTGAAAACATATTGTATGAATGGGTGAGTCATACGCTCAGTGAATAAACAAGTTATAAGCAGTGTATGTAGGATACAAAAGTACAAAGCAGTTACAACATAAACCAAATATATATAAATCAATTTTCATCGTTCTTATACAGTCTCTTTATCTTGGTAGCTTTTAACCTATGAACACCTGGAGCACAGCCCCGACTCATGTTCATAGGTAGTATGGATGTCCCGCGAGCTATGCCCCTCATCAGACACCATACTAGGAAACCCCGCGAGCTATGTCCCTCATCAGGTTTCCCATTTACGACCCCGCGAGCTATGCCCCTCCTCAGGTCGTTTTACCATCTCTTAATTCATTCAATTTTTATCTTACTTAACGCTGTTAGTGGCACATATCATTCATAATCACAGCATAATCAATTCATCCTCATCATTACAACAGTTCAACATCGAGTTTGGGGTAGTGGTGAACGAATGGATTTGAATACATAACTTAAAAGTATAAGAATTTGAAGTTAAAGTCTTAAAAATAGAGTTTTTGTACTGATGTAATCGATTACAGGCCTCTGTATTCTATTACCAGCTTCAAATTTCGTTCTGAAGAAAATTTTTGCGAAAATAAGTTGTCTGTAATCGATTACAAACCCGCAGTAATCGATTACAGAGTCTTGGTAATCGATTACAGTAATCGATTACCAATTCGCTGTAATCGATTACAGCCTGCGTCAGAGACGAAATTCTACAGAAAACTTCGCGAAAATCATCTCCAAATCCACATTTTCACCACAACTCATCCAAATCAAACACAACCAACATGCAATATCAATTATATATCAACCAATCTCAGTCCCTATCAACTATCATAATAAGAAATTCACAGATTCAATCAAAATCATACATAAACCACAAATAACCCATTACTCACAAATTACTCCATTGAGCTCCAAGACACCACCCGGAGCTAGGATGAGTTCCCCGGAGCTTCCCTAGTTGGATGAGACCCTAGAGAACACATCACAAATCTCAATCTCTCAACAAAAACAAAAACCCCAATCTTGAGCCCTAAAACCCCAAATCCGGAAATTAGAGAAAATAGACATCAATGGAGAAAAAAAAATACTCTACACTTACCCTCAATATACTAGATGAGCAAAACACACTTCAATCTTCAAGATGGGTGAGAGATTGAGAAAGGAGGAAATGAGAAATGAAGAAAGAAAGAAATGGAGAAGAGGGGGAGAGAGTGTTCTGCGAGAGAGAAGAAAGAAAGAAGGAAGAAAGAAAAAGGGAAAAGGAAGGGAAAATGGAAAGGAAAAATGAGGGGTGGGGCCCACCTGGCCCTATCTCCCTAGTGTGCACCGTGTTCTCTTGCTCAAAATAACTCAGACTACCTCAGGTATTACAATTGTTGATACATGGTTGATGTTGAGATGATGATGAGAATGATCTAGAATGATGAATGATTAATGAATCTGTAAATGATGTGATGACTGTAAGATTTAACAGTAATATGAGATTCACATATGTTGCATTACTGCTGTGATGCGTTGGAGTTGTGTGGGAAGTTATAAGGGAGGAATATGGGATATAGAAGTGTTTGTTTGAATATAGCCGTCGAGTGGAACTTTCGATTAGCCTAGATCTAGCCGTTCGGCAGGGCGAATGGTGGTGCATTGCGCATACTCACGAGATGGGGTGGCCCATGGGGTGAGATGTGGTTTTCATGCATGGGACACATAGTCCTACTTATGAAGGGGAGTATTTATTATTTATGATGATTGAAATGATTATGATTTATTCCGGGGTGTTCCCGATGATGATTTGTTTTGCGTACGCTCATGAAGTGGAAAACGGCTAATCCCTAGTTCCATGAAGACGAAGAGTTCTAAGCTTGCGAAGTGTCTCGGGAAACTTCGTTAGTACGGCCTAAGGAGGATTCTGAGGACACGACGCTTGATAGAACTGACGTAGGTTGCTAGTTACGCGATAACTTAGAAGAACTCATAGGTTCCCTTAGTTCGGGAAAACTAGGGTGTTGTCTATTCAAAGCAACGTGTCTCGCTTTTTATAAACAAAGATTATTTTCAGAAAAAGAGAACGTTGGTTTGAATAGCTAGAATTGGCATAAGCGGTACCAAGTCCGAGTATCGTATGATGATTCACTGAGGATTCTTTTCTCATCCTTTTTCTTTCTTATGCCCCAATTCTAGGAGATGGAGCAGCCGCCACCACCTCCACCCGCCCATGACCTCATCAAGGTCAACTTCGCTCCTGCTACTGGATTTGTTACTGTTACGGCTGCTGTTCCCTCCACCTTTGGATTTTACGTACCTGATCTTCACTGGGATATGCCACCGCCGCCTCATCACATGCCACATCACCCACCTCGACCTGGTGGATTCCACCCAGCGTTGCACCACGAATTTCACGCTCCACCACCACCTATTCTCGTCCTAGAGCCTAAGCCGATCCCGGACGAGTTGGTGTTCCCTGAGGACGACATCATGGGGAACCCGTTTCTATGGATCGATCCCGACGATGCAGATGTTCCCGATTACGTGCCCGGTGAGGGAGGATCTGACGACGAGAGTGTGCCAGAGTCAGTTGTGACATATCAGTCGATCGACGACATATGCGAGGAGGAGGATGATCCAGAGGAGGATCCGGAGTGGGGAGAGGGGGGTAATTCACCTTCCCTTAACAATGAAGTTATGTGCCGAGGTTGTCATCCCTCCCTTAACAACTTCATTGTGTGTCAAAGGCTACAATGTTTTAACATTAACTTTACATAACATCATGTCATCATCATCATATAATACATTTAATATTAGCATTGCATAACCATATAACGACATGTAAACAACTCGTATTATTTCATATAAACCATAGGAAAATCACATATATCATCTGTATAAGTCGTAGAACACATTAGGGCACATAAAGGGTCAAAACAGTTAGTTTTGCATTAGAGGTGAAACCGCTAGACATGCATCCCCTTACCTTTCCAATTGATTGAAAACAGAGACATACGTGAAATCATTCATGAAAAACCTTTCTAAACAACTTCCAATCAGTAAAAACTTGTTTTCTTCGAAAATTATTTGTTAAAACATAACCCTTTTATGAACCCTAACGGGAAAAACTACTTTCATCCATAATATATCAAAATATACATGTAAACACATCAAATTATGCATGTATAGAACCCCTACCTCTTGTTGACCTCTAATACAAAATCGTTGCAATACCAAGCGTCGCGAGCTATTCTGCGGCAGTTTTAGATAACCGTTGGAACAACCGTCACAACATTTTTTGCGGCGATTTGTGGGACGATAAACCGCCGCTAAATGAATTCAACAAAAAATGTCACATTGTTTCACAGCGGTTTGAAGTGTTAATTGCGGCGGTTTGTGGGACAATAAATTGTCGCTAAATGAATTCAACAAAAACGTCACATTGTTTTGCAGCGGTGTCCAAACCACCACAAAGTCGTTCTTCAAGTGTTTATTTTTAGTGGCGGCTTCGCATAACCGCCGCAATCCTACTATAATATTTTATTGGTGGTTTCCTATAACCGCCGCAATCCGTCTATAATCTTTTAGCAGAGCTTTTGCATAACCGCCACAATATGTTTCTCAAATTTGTGACAGTTCTGTAACCGCCACAATTTGTAAAAGCGTCTATTTTTTATTTTAATAGCTAGAAAATTAATTTTTCTGTATCTCATAAATATTTTATATTTTTGTAAAATTTTTACTAAATGTAAGAATAAATAATATAAATAATGCACATGAAAAAAATATGTTTCAATAAAGTGTTTCAAGTATGTAATAACCTACTAGAAATTGAGTTGACATCTATAGATATATCAAAAGAAACTTTACTTAGTTAAAAAGTGCTAAGTAAACAAAAGAAACAATCCGTCCAAGTAGCAAAACATTTGTGACATAACTAAAAAAAATCCATGATTACAAATTAATATCAAATAGACTATCTCATATTTTAAGGATTAGAAGATAATGATGGTCCTTGAGCTTGGGGTTTGTAACACCCTACTAGATAGCCCTTAACGCTTAAGACATTTTTTGTCATTTCATTAGGGTTACTTCCTGTTATCATATATATTTTTATATTTAAAATAAATATACGCGGAAAATACGTGGGAGAAATTTTCGTAAATTGTTTGCGGAATATAAAATAAGGGCCTTGCGAAATAATACAACGCATATAGACATAGAAATAATAATTCTGAATAATACCTCCATGTAATAAATAATCAATCAACGTCTCCCAGAACTTACATCAATCAAAGATATTAATAGGTGTAATCTCATGAGCCCAAAAACGAGACTCACAAGACTCTACTAATACAATCCATCAATATAAGTACTTGCCGGCTAACAAAGGTCCGGACTTAGGAAAATAAAAAGGATACGGAACATAAATAAAAACATATAATCCATAAAGGAAGTAGCCCAAAAGACATGGTCTATAAAAATAATCGAATAAAATAGCAATAAATGAAGTCTAATCTATGGCTGTTCGGGCTCCAAACTCGCGACGTCGTCCTGCTGATACTCATCATCTAAAAGGGGTGAAATAACATGGTGTGAGTACTTGAAAGTAACTCAGTAGGGGAGTCGTCCCGGGTTTAACTAATAAATGAGTGAGCATGAATGAATTCAATTCAATTATAAGTTCTAAAATGATTTTATCCCGGTACGACTACCTATGTGCGTCTTGTTCCTTTTAAATTAACATTTATACATAACATAAATAGTCATCAATGTGTGGTGTGATAAGTGCTTGACTATCATACATATAAACATAAAGGTAAAATAGCATTCTCTGTCTGAAACGTATATCTCATATCTTTACTTAGATCATCTTGAGTCTTTGTGGATCCGTTTTAATTAAAGCAAGCCCTTTTGGTGCCCGTGGATCATTTACATTGTTTTGGCTTGACCACCCTCCTGTAACCTCCGCATCGCCGACCCTAGGTATGAGCTCATCCTATACATATGGGTAGAGGGGGTAATTCACCTTCCGCTAGTGAGTCGTTACAACCGAGGTTGTCAACCCCTTGTAACGTTCATCACGAACGAAGAGGCTACTATGTGTGTTTTAACTTTCTTTTCACTTTGCACATTAATCTCTTTACATAACATGTACTCAATCATCATATAATCATTTCAAACAGCATATAGAATCACATATAATCCATAGGATATTCATACATATTATTCATACAAGTCGTAGAACGCATAAGGGTGCATAAAGGATCAAAACGGTTTATTTTCGCACAAACAGCAGTGCTGTAATCGATTACAGGACCCCTGTAATCGATTAACAGAGAGAACGCGTTTCTGACGATTGGAAATTCACTTGCTGTAATCGATTACGAAGTCGTGGTAATCGATTACAACGTCGTAAAACACGATTCTAGAGTTCCAAAATACGATTTTTCATAGCCAATGGCCAAAATAATAACCTAGAATCGTTCCAACTGTTAGAAAACAAAGCCATACGAAAATCAATCATAAAAATACATTTTAAACACTTTTTAATCGGTGAAAACACTTTTAATTTCAATATCAATCGGTACAATTTACCCCTTTCATGAACCCTAATGGGAAAAACGACAAAGACATCAATTTCATCAAAAACATCATCATCATGCATGAAGTTCAACATTTAAAATGCCTAAACCCCTACCTCTTAGAAGACAAAAGCAAAACTGTGATGACAAATGTAACATCCTCAATTTTAGGACCTTTATTTAGTTAAAATTTTGTGATAAGATTTAGTTGAGTTATAAAATAATTCATGCTTTGTGCTAATAAAATCTATCTATATGTTAAATATTGTAACATAATGATAACTATTAAAGTTACGTAATATTATATTTGATTAGCCATATATAATTATAATATATATATATTACAATGTTAATATTTTTGGTTAGTGTGTACGTCATATAGATAATATATAGAAGCCGTAAGGTGATTAGTATGATATATATATATATAGAAGCCGTAGGTATATATATAGGATAGGTGATTAGTATCATATATCTGTATATATAAAGTCGTTGGATGGCTAGTATTTTTAACGGATAACAATAGCAGTAATAGTTAAAATAAATAAATAAATAAATAAATAAATAGATAGATACTAATCCACTCGTCTACAAAGTCTCAACTCCACTAAATAGACTCCTAGTTTATAGAGATTTTTCAACCCACTACCCACACACCCACTAAGCTAAACCCCTATCTTGTAGAGGAAGTATTACCCATTATTTTCACTCTATAAATACACTCACCTAGGAAGTTATTAGATCAGTTTTCTAAACGTCATAAAGAAAAAGAGAGAGGGAGTCAAGAAGGTATTAAGGAGTCAATTTGAAGTCTAGGAGCTTTTTGTCTACATTTTTTCAAGTGTTGAGGTAGGGAATTTCTTACTATGATTTTATGTCTTATTCTTATATTTAAGTCATTAAACTAAAAAGTTTCAAGTGATGTTGATCTGTTAAATTAGTTAATGTTCCTATTTTCTTTGCTTGTTGTTTGTGGTAAATCGTAAAATGATCATTAAGTATTAAGTGTTTATATAAATGTGCACCCTCTTAGTATTATGATTGTTGTTCTTTGAAATTCTCATCGGCTCGCAGTATATATATATAAGGCTAAAGTTAAATTCTGATGCATATGATATATATATATATATATATATATATATATATATGTACGTATGTGGCAGCAAGCATCAGTTCTTGTTTTGAAATAAAGAAGTAAATAAAAAATAAAGTAAATAAAAGAAGAAAAAGAAAGAAACATAGTTCACGGTGGTTATTAGAAATTGTTGTATCTAATGTCATATTAATAGTTTACGGTAGTTTTCAAAACATAGTTTGTGACCACAAGTATTTAACTTTTGATCTTAAAATTTAAACATGGTTAGTAGCACTACTAAGTTATTTAGGATTTGAAGTATTGAATAAGCTAAGTAAGGATAATAATGAGAATGATAAATATTAATACTTATAATAATATAATAATATCAGTACTACAAATTAGAATAATCACAATAATAATACAGCAGTAATAGAAATGTTGACGGAAAAGAAAGAGAAGGAATTATAAATAAGATCAAAGTGGTAATATTAATAATAACAGTGATAAGGATAACTAGGCAATAATGTTATGAGCGGGTAAGTACTGTGATTAATAAATAAGTAAGTATTATTAGTAATAGTTAGTAAATATTATTAACAATGGGTATATATTATTAGCATGTGTAATGGTTGGTACTGGGTAAGTAATAACAAGAGATTATATGAATAATAAAAATTAAAATAGTAATTATAATTAAATAATGATAAATTAATAAGTTTAGAGTAATAATAATAATAATAAAAGAATAATACGACAACATGTATAATATATGATAAGTAATGATAATAGTAATAGTAACAATAATAGTATAGAAGACAAGATTGGTGATGAATAAAACATAAGAGTTTACAAGATACTTAAGGGTAGAGTAAAAAGTACAAGTAGAATTAGAATAAAGTATAAAGTAAGAAATAATAATAAATTAAATGAGATTATATGACATGAAAGGTATACAAGCACTAAGAATGATATTCATAAGTGGTTATATCATGTTTATTTGATAAGGAGTTGTATTTATTTATTCTCCATGATGTTAGAGTAAGTAAGTGTATGTGCTATGTTTATTCCATGATGTTAAAGAGTATATTTTACATGTTTGATGATGATTGCATTTCAAGTTTATGCAAAATTAAATGTAAAGATACTTAAAGATTATAAGAAAAGTAAAGAGATGATCCTCCGGTAAGGGGAGGTGATTCTAGCCAAGATGATGATGACGATCCTTCGGTAAGGGAAGGTGACTCTCATCAAAAGTACCCCTCTCCCGAAAGGGAACCCAAGGTGGCGACGGCCACGGTATGAGCTCATTACCAAAGAAAGAAGTTGAGGGAGGTCCATATGGACTAAGTTAAAGTTAAAGTTAAAGTAAAGTAAAGTTAAAGATAAAGAAAAGTTAAAGACAAGGAAGAACTAAGAAGCTATCGAAATGTTTATGTGACTAGCTGTTTTATGAAGGAGTTATTATGTGAATATTATTATGAGTATGTTCAATGCATAGCATGTTTAGTATGTTATTAAGAAGCATGAGTAAAAGCTATCCACTTCGACTAAAGGAATTTTAACCTAAAAATTGAACGAGTCTTTATGTATGATCACATTTTTCATAATAAACTCGAAGTGGCGGAGATGGATATGATGACACCTGTGTGTGCATACCCTACTGAGAAATTATAATTTCTCACCCCTATTCCGTACCATCTCTAGATGAAGAGCATTGGCAAGACGCCGAAGGACCTGAGGGTCCCTCCGTCTAAGGGAAACGTAGAAGATCAACCGCTGGAGGGAGCCGCCGCGCCGACGTCAAAGTCAACCGCAGTTGAGACGACAGTGCTTTCGAGTTCTGAGTTGAAGACTGAAGAGGTCCCAAGCTACAATCCCCTAACCCAAGAGGATACGGACCCTGATGAGGATCCTAATTACTCCTCAGACTCGTCGACGGAGTCTACAGCGACTAGCCGGATCAGAGTGGTGGAGACTCCAGATGTTGTTTATGTTTGGTATTCGAAGCCACCAGCGAAACGTTGTGTTCTTCGGGATCCTCGCCGACCATGCATACGATATACTACACGCGTGGAAAGGGGAAGGGGTAAAAGACCCGGATACTATGTGCCTACACGACTGAGACCTCTGGCAGTAATAGTTTAGCTTCTTTGTTTTTAGATCAGTTACGTATTCATTTTCATTTAGTTTGAATAGGTTGAATCATCGTATTGCTTTGGAAGTTGTTTTTGTTGCATTTGCTCGCAAACACTTGATTTGTTTTATTTGTTCGGTTATGAGGATTACCAATTTCTACTCGCGTTTTGACGACATCTTAATTCCGTAATAGAATTCAAGTTTTAATATTCCGCAAAGTAAGAAAATACGTAAGATAACTTTCCTGGAGCCTAACCTTAAGTTAGAGCTACTAGGGTGTTACACTCTAGCCCGACGTTTCTCGTGAATACGCTTTCTCTCTCTCTAACCCCACAAACGGTCCGGTGACAACGGTGACACTTGATGAAGAAAAGCAATCGGTGGTTATGTGTATTTTGGTGTGAGGATCAAGAATATGTGGTCGGTTTCTTGATCGGGTGAGAATTGGTGGGTGTTTCTTGGCGTGGAATGGTTATGGCTTTGTGTATTCTTGAGAGAGAAACCTATGGAGGCTCAAAGATGGAGAAAGAGGGTTTTCTTATGGAATGAGGGTGGTAGTAGGGTTTACACACATGGTGGCTAGGTTAAACATGTTCTAGAGTCACCTTGGGGCCCGAACGTCACTTAAACACGCTAAAAATGCGTTCTGCGCACATGGTAATCGATTACATCGATTTTGTAATCGATTACTCATGCCGAAAACAGCTGATGGTAATCGATTACTGGGCTGTGAAAAGCCCCAAAACACTTCTAAAACGTACTGACCCGTACTATAACATCCATATATCATTTTTAACCTTTAAACATCATATAATCACATACTTGGGCACATAAAACACATAGCATACCATACTTTAAGCTAGGAGAAACTTATTCACTCAAATCCAATTAAGTCCCAACTAAGGTCCTTTACTCTTAATTTCTCTTAATTAGGACTTAATCAAAGATCGGGGTGTTACAGGGTTCATGACTAACACCAGAAGATCGTCTTGCTTCTACCGGTGAACCTAAGTTAGTAACCTGAAATTTGAAAAAAAAATTTACAAATTTTCCTAACAACATTAAAGTCATGAACAAAACTAGAGTTTAGAATAACAACAAAAACACCATCCAACCGAAAAAAGGAACAAATACAACAGTAGAAAGTAGAAACATGACAAGTCCACCAATTCAACCAAAAGAAAACAACAACTATTGTTCATGCATGCATATGAATACTATTGAACAATAAATATTTAATTAATCATCAGATCACCACAAAATAACATTATTGAGATCGGAATGAGATGACTTGTGGCGAACGGAGCTCCTTATTAGTTCGGGACAATTGTAGACGTAAAGTGTCGGAGGGGATTCTGAGACTATAATACTTGCACACACATTCTTCAATTGAGGTAGATTCGATAACGTAAACTTCTTGAATGAATTGGGGAGTGTAATTGTGGAATCAATATCATCATCACCCTCACCACGACCCCTCCTTGCGAATATCTCTTTCATTGACTCACAATACCTCACTTCTATTGTCTCCAAATTTGGGAGTTGTAGCAACGCCTCAGGTGTCAACAACTTCTCCATTTTGTCGCATTCCCAAATAGTCAGACTACTTAAGTTAGGCAAAGACATGCCTTCATCTATTTCCTTCCAGATGAATTCTACTCTCCCCAAATCATAAAGAGTCAAAGAATGAAGGTTGTGAAGATGTTTGCAGAAATAGCAAGAACCAGTCAAACAAAACAGCCTCTCCAGTTTTGGGCAGTCTTCAACACAAATCTTCCTCAAAGAAGAAGGAGCTTTGAATGACAGAGTATCACATATGCCTCCGCTCCATTGTTCATTTTTTGATATACGAAGCTCGAGAAGGTCTCTTGGTAGCAAATGGTTGACTGCTTCGCCATCTCCAAAATGTACACAGTGCTGATCTTTAGTATTACCACTAGTTAGATCATATTTTCTGTATGTGCCGGTATTAGCAATTCCAAAAAGGAGATTACAATGTTCGGGTCCAATACCTCTGTCCAATATATTTTCCATATAATCATTCAAGTCCTTGCTGACAGGAAAGCAACAGGCAAAATATTCCAGCACACTCATTATCTCTTTCACATTTTCTACCTTCACTGCTACTTGCTCTGAGCGGAGATCAAGGTACTTCATATTAGTCAAACCAAGTAGCACAGACCATGGTACAGAGGTCAGTTGTGTGTTATTAGACAGATCAAGCCATCTCAACTTGACTAGCATTGCCAAACCTTCTGGTACTCGCTCAATTGATGTACCTGAAATGACCAATCTTGTCAATTTCTGTAATTGCCACAATGGAGGCACATATTTCAATGAACTACATCCATTGAGCAACAAAGATTTTAGGGACCTCAATCTTGACAAGGATTTCGGCAAGGAAGTTAATTCCTCATTGTAGGATAAATCCAATATAGTTAGGGAGTCCATGCAGCTGAAAAAACAATTGGGTATTTGACTAAATTTATTTTTACTCAAAATCAAGGTGGACAACTGGTGGGGACACCTAGGCGATGTGCCTTCTGGAATTTCTTCTATGTCATTGCATATAAAGGAAATTTTTTCCAAGTCAGGTGTCCATTCTTGCACATCTGGCACCTTTCTCAAACTTTGATTATATTTGACTATGTACCTGCCTTCCATTACATAGCTTGCCATGTCCCTCACCAGGCCATTCATGGTTAAATGCTCCTTCAACAAGGAATGGCCTTTAAGTTGATCCAATATAGCATGCCCCTCGTCAAATATTTCTTCCAAACTTTTCATCGTTTCTTTTATTAATCCCTCATCAACAAGATTCATTATGAGCTCTTCTTTTGGGCAAGAATGGTGTATACCTAGATATAATGCACACACCAAGAAACAATTTTGAATGTTCCTGTCCATCAAATGATCATAACTGAGTTTTAATGACTTGAATACCTCGTCTTCCATCTCTCCACCCATTGCCGAATTTTCAAGTTTATACAATGCATGTCTCCATTGACGAATATCATTTACCCCTTTCATGATTCTAGCCATCACACTGATTCCAAGTGGCAAGCCATCACATCTCTTCACAATGGATCTTGCAATGTTTTCTATTTCAGGAGTAAGTGTTGCAGGTGTTCCATAGCATCCAAGTTTCAGCAAAAATAACTTCCAAGCATCATCGCTATCAGGATCAGGAAAAAGTGGTTTCATTTTAATTATATTCTGAGGTGGGCAATCCATTTGTCGAAAGACATGTTTCAAACGACTTGTAAGAATAAGTTTGATCCCATTCACTTCTCTAAGTGGAATTCCCACTTCTCGCAGATCAATATAATTCCAAACATCATCCAGAATAAGCACCAATTTACCTTTCTTATATAAGGCCAATGACAGTTTTTTCGCTCTTTCAACAATCTCATCATCTTCATCAAGCTTTATACCTATCCTCTTGGCAATAACACTTTGCAGTTTAAAAATGCTGAAATCCTGGGAAACAGTGACCCAGATAACCTCCTTAAATTCTCCACGCCTCAATGCTTTATACTTGAAATGAGTTACTAGGGTTGTTTTTCCCACCCCTCCCATTCCACGTACGCCAATGATGACGACTTTGTCATCCCTTACAAGTTCAAACAGCCTCTTAAGTTTTCCATAAAATTTTTTACCAAGCAACACAAAAGGCTTTCCATCAATATGGGTGTGGACATCTTCCATCAACTTCTTTATTTTCTCTTCAAGTGTTGACCGGTCCGTTGACCAATCCTGACCAGATAATAATAACTCAATCATTTTATTAGCTCTTTCTTTCAAATTTTCCACTTCCTTTAGCCGTTCATTGACTTCATCTTCTGCTTCATCATCTGCTTCGTCTTCTGCTTCATCATCTGCTTCATCATCTGCTTCATCATCTGCTTCATCTTCTGCTTCATCATCTGCTTCATCTTCTGCTTCATCTTCTGCTTCTCTTCTCCGTTTCTGGCCAGTGCGGGATTCCAGCAGCCACTGCAATTCTTTGTCAATGGTTCCTTCCTCACGGGTTAACATGTCAACCAATGCTTTAACTTTTCTAATCTCACTCTCAAAATCGCCATGGTCATTTCCCACCGCATTGTCTACATTTGGCAAACCTGTTTCAATTTTATTTTGTTTTGTTTTTGTCAGAACCACAGCCACTTGTATGTATGTATGTATGAAACGTTGATCATAAAATTAAAAATAAATTAAGGAAAATACTTGAGGCAAAACAAAAATCCAGCCAAAACATCCAATAAATTATGCACAACATATATAATATAAAATGAATAATGTATATCACATGCAATGCACAACATATTTCACCTATTGTGCACAACATATATCACATGTTGTAGCATCATCTTTCTTTATAACATGTGATATATGTTATGCACTTCATGTAATATATGGTGTGCACAATATGTAATATTCGTTGTGCAATTTATATTATACATGTTGTGCATAACTTATTGGCTGTGTTGGCTGGTTTTTTGTTGTGCCCTAGCAATGCTCTTAAATTAAATATTATTATTATTATTATTATTATTAATGGTCAACAAAACAAAATATTGCGTACCTTGTGATGTATGAATGGGTAGTCCAGTATCCAGTTCATGAGCAGCCCCTCCGGCTAATTTTAGCGCTACATATATATGGTTGAAGATAAAAAATAACATAAACTCAAGTTACCATTTTTTTAACTTCGAAATAAGCCAGAAAAAATAATAAAGTTAAGCAATGTAAAAGTAGTTTTGTATTTTTCATCGTTCACAAATGTTTAAAATTAAGAGTTTAATTTTGATGCACGGATAGTGTACATGAATTTTACATTGTTATTCAATCAAAACACTTTGTTTGTATGACTTTCAGGTAGTGGAAGAAAGAAAACACAATCATGACTGATGTGACCGTACATAATTAGATGACTGCGTAAAAATGTTATAAAATGTCCTTAAAATTAATTGTACCATCAATTCTTTTTTAATAAGATTCGGTGACTTATACTTACTCTATCTATAAAATTTGTTGTTAACATCTATAAGTTATTTAGACACGTACACATATAAATAATTATCACATCATAGATATTATAGTTTTAAAAAATGCTTTATGAACTTTATTTTGACTAGCTTAATTATAGTATAAAATTTTTAATAATTTTATTAATTACGTGTTAATAAATTATTAAAGTAGATACACCTTTTAGTCCTATAATATTTTAATTTTTTATATCAAATATTATTTTGCTAAATGAATTATCTTAATTGGCGCAATGTTACTTCTTTGGCTTTTTTTTAATCATAAACACTTAATTGTCTTTTAGACTAGTTAAGGAAGAGAGATGAACGTAATCGTGAGAAGTTATTAATAAAAAAATAACTAATGCATAATTTTAATTAATGTAAAAAATTTAAAATGTTAGGATAAAAAATGATGGAAAATAAACAGGACGGAAATAATTATAAATTATTTTAATAACTTGAAAATAGCATAACAATAAAACTTAACAACGTATGAAACTAAACCTTAAGATGCACTAGATTAATAATATATGAGAAATGATAGTGTATAAAAAAAAATTTAATTTTTATCCACGATCAGTGTAAAACTTTTTTACATAGTCATTCAATCATGTACTGTCACGTCAGTCATGATTGTATTTTCTCTCTCCCACTACCTAAAAATTCATACAAATAGAGTGTTTTGATTGGACGACAGTGTAAAACATCTTTACACTATCGGTGTATCAAAATTAAACTAAAAAAAATTAGTCAAATACTTAGTCATCTTCATCTCTACTATTGGATTTTAAAAATCTATATACAAACAGTGAGGTCATACTAAAATTCAATAATAAAGATAAATTAACTAATAAGTAATTAACTATTTTTAATTATTGATTTATATTTACTTAAGATGCGTACCTTCAAATAAATTATTTGCGGGAGGGACATTTTGATGATCAGTTGAATTAGTGATGTTGCCGTCGATCATATGATCAGCATATGTAGCCCCTTCTTCCCAAAAAAATTAAAGAAAAAAAAACATTGATTTTATTTATTAAAACTAATCAAATTTAAAGACATGACACAATAATGCTAAATGTACAATGAAAAACTAGCCAATGGGCCTATTTTGACTTTAATTTTGGGCCAAATAATCATTGAGATTGTAATGAGCTATGTAGTTATGGCCCAAAATCTCATTTATTGACTGATTTGACTGGTTTTTTATTGACTGATTTGACTGATTTTTTATTGTACATTTAACATCACTCGACACAATAAGACACCGGTAAACTTAAGGGTAAATTACACTGACCTCCCCTGAGGTTTAGTAATATTACACTTGACACCCCTTTATTTTAACACTATTTTAACACCTGATATTTACCTCCCCTCACTTATTAAAAAACAAACAGTGTTAAATTAAATTTAACGGAAAATGTATAATTACATTTATACCCTTAACATCTAAAAATCCAAAAACCCTAAAATCAAATACTGCGTTCACTCTCCCCCAGTGTCGAATCTTCTTCCCTACGCCCCACCCACCGCCGTCGCGCATCCATAGCCACCACCGCTTCACTGTTCCGTCGTCGCGCGTCCAAAGCTTGCTCCCTGCGTTCCCTGCGTCCATAGCCACCACCGCTTCACCGTTCTGCTTCTGCTTCGAAGACGACCGCTTCTGGTTCTGCTTCGAAGACCACCGCTTCTGCTTCTGCTTCCGCTTCACCCATAGCCACCACCGCGGAGCACCTCCGAAGCCACCACTGCGGAGCACCTTCCATAACTACCGCTTCTGCTTCTGCTTCAAAGACCACCGAAGGTATGTTAACTTCCCCTAATTTTGATTAAATTTTTCCTAATTGGTTCTGATTTCATGAATTTCCCCTAATTGGTTCTGATTTCTTGAATTTCCCCTAATTGGTTCTGATTTCATGAATTTCCCCCAATAACCTTAATTACTTTTTTTTAAGCTGAGATCAGTGTTGTTTTATGTTACCCTATTTGGGGTTCTGAGGTTTGTTTTTCTAAATTGACTACTAGTTGATTGTGTTGTTGTTTTTTTCCTCAGGCATACAGAACCAGAAGAAGGATAAGATTGTATATGATGAACAATCCGGAACATGGAAACGTAGATTCAGGTATGATCGCGCGAATGATGAAGATGTTATACCTATTATTGAGGCAAGACCAAATGATGGTAAGTAATTGGACAAAGTTTTAATTTTGAAGGAATTGTTATTAAATCTCTGGGCTGATGCCAAAGTGCATAATAGGTGGAATCCTTGGTGGAAGTTTCTAAGAAATTCCTACAACCAAAAGCAAATTATTTGGTGTTGAAATATGACGAGTAGTCCAGTGGTTTAAAGTGCTGCAACCATTTGGCGACAAGCATCATGGAAGAAATAATAAGGGAGATGCATGCGACATGTGTCCTATACATGTGTCCTATACATGTGTCCTATACATGTGTCCTAATAGGAGATTGCAATAGATTTGTTGAAAGGTGTTTTATAGCTAGTCTAGCTTGACTTGTAACATCTGATGTAATTTTGGTTGCTGTTGTGGTGCCCAGGTAATAACTCCATGATCTTTGTTTGGATGCTATGTGGATCCTGCTTCACTCATGATCAGAGCACTCTTTTTCCCCTGTAGATTAGTTGTTTATAGGCTAGAGGGATTTTTTAATGAGGCTTTTTTTGTGAGGCTACATGGATCGACTTGCATCCTTCCTGCATGTGTGTTGGTTTAATACATGTTCTCTACATGTGTCTTATTTGGATGTTTAGATGGGTCTTGTGATAATAAGAAGATACGAGTTGAAGGAGAAGAATCGATTGCAGAACTTGAAACAAGCTGTAAAGTTTGGTGCTTTACCATAGAAACACCAATGGGTTCAGCATTATAGCTGCAAAGTCTTAGGCAGATTTTATTTGCTTATTTGATTCTCAGGATATATTGATTAATATAAATTTGCAAAGAATTGATGTAAGAAATTAATTTTAATTTTTTTTATTTTTCTTTATAATTGATTGCAATAGGTGGTGAAAATTAAGATGTTTGATGTTTGAGTAATTTACAATACATTATAAGGGTCTTTTTGTCCTTTCTTTTATAAAATAAGAGTTGAAATTTACAAAAATGCCATTAATGATCATGTGCTTATCACATGTTTTTTGGGCTGTTAGTTTGACTGTTAGTCAAACTTTTTTCAGGGGAGGTCAGTGTATATTATTAAAAGTTTAAGGACTTGTGCTGCATGTTTTGAACATAGAGGGGTGTTAAGTGTAATATTGCTAAACCTCAGGGGAGGTCAGTGTAATTTACCCTAAACTTAATTATATATACCAAAGATGCGTACCTTCGAATAAATTATTTGCAGGAGGGACATTTTGATGATTATTACTTGAATAAGGGATGCTATCATCGATAGTTTGATGAACTTGTCTAGCCTCTTTGGAGCAACGCGAGGTAAAGAAAACTCAGGTCAACATTTTATACTCCAAAATAAATAAAGACATTATTAACTTTAATTTATATTAAAAACTAATCAAATTTAAAGATAGAGCACAAGGACCTTTTTATAAATTGATGCAGTGATAATCAGTTAATTAAGAACCTCATCAATTATTATGATACATTGATACTTTATTCTCTCTAGTCTAGCTACTACTTGAAAAATTATTAAAATAGAGTGTAATGATTCACCCACAATGTAATTTTTTTAATATTGATAATATATATATATATATATGGAGTTTGGAGGGAAATTTAGTTAAAATACTGAGTATTTCTTAGAATTTAGAAATGGGTGGTAAAAACAAAGGTACATAAATCGCTAAAAGTACTCTTTATCATCCATTTTCAAATTCAAACAAAACATCCTATTTTAACTAACATCAACACATTAAAAATACGGTTCATTAACAAAACAATGACATGAATTTAATGACTCAATTCAAGCAATTTCAGTATAGAAAAATGCTCAGTACACACACTAGGCCCATTCATTCCTTTTTGTCTCTTTTGTCTAGCAATAATGCATGTTTAATGGGTGTAATAATTTATAAATAGTGTGTGCAAAATTATTTATTTGGTGTATGTAACATTGTATGTGGTGTATGCAAATATGGCCCATCCCAACCAAAAATTCAAGCTTTTGTAGATTGGAACTGACATGCTTATACCTTTTTCTTTTATTTGTCAACTTTTATTTTTCATAATATTTTAGACAATAATTGGTTTATTTTCAAAATAAAAAATTAGTATAATTTATTACATTATTCTTAATATAAAATACTTTATTATTACTAGCATATTCTCTCACTTCAATTTATTAGGTAAAAGAGAATGCTTTCATTAAAAATAAAACATGAAAAAAATATATATTTAAAGTTATCTAAAATTTTTAATTAGATAAATAAAAAAACTAAAAAGTAAAAGTGGACAAATAAAAAAAGAGATGGAGTAGACTATTATTAAAGCGGTGTCCTAAAGAAACTATGACCGTGAATTTTGTTTGTGCAAAAAATAATAATTAAGTGTATGCAAATAATTAAGTGTATGATCGTGAAGTTTGCTAAAGTTTTTTTTTTTTTGTGCTCTTCCTCTCAAAAAGCTGGAGCTCCTATTTTTGTGTTTGATAAATTAAAAAGTTGGACTGTTTTTGCTCCTGACTTTTGAGAGCAGGGGGTGCTCTGGGAGCCATCAAGAGTAGTTTTTCAAAGCCAGCTTTGACTCTCTGAAAATGAAAATATATAAATGATCCTCATTTATACAATATCTTTTAATATTATATCTATTATGGTCATTTAATATCTTGGGAGTCACTTTACACTATTTTACCAAACATTGTAATAATGACTTCTGCTTATTGAGAGCAATTTTTGTATAATTTTACCAAACGATATTATTATGGCTCTCTATAAGAGTAGCTTTTTAAGAGCCCAAGGAGATCATCAGCTTTTCAAGAGCTACAGCTTTACCAAACTCCGCCGTAGTGACGACATTGAAACATGTGTAAATAACAAAATAATTAAAAATACGAATTTAAAAAGGATGATTCTAAACCTTAAAAAAATAAAATCTAATGCAATCCAAATGACACTTAGAGCCAGTTTGGGTAAATAACTTATTTAAGCCCTTATATAAAAGTAACTTCTGAGAAGTAACATATGAATAAGTTATTTTGTATGTGGATATAACATAACAAAAAATTTTATTGCAATTATTTTGAAAAGTGCTTCTAGAGAAGTCAAATATTCTGACTTCTCCAAAAGCACTGAAATAACTTTTGAAGAAGTCATAAGTTATATAGCCTAATGGGGCAGATATAACTTCTGATAAGTCAGAAGTTAAAAAAAGTCAGAATGACTGCAATCCAAACAGGTCCTCATTGTGGAGAAAATTTTGCAAGCTTATAAGTAAAGAAAATTGCATAATAATTTTTTAAATTTAGAAAGAGTGATATGATATTCCCATATTGTTGGAGGGTGTGATTCCACGTGTGATAGCACAAATGGTAAATGTTTGGACTGTTTAAACATCATGTCTCGAATTTCATCCTTGAGACGATGTGTATGTAGAAAATCTTATAATATTTTCCTACTCACTGAAAGGTGATCTTCACAAGAGTTAGGGATTAGTCGTCAGCTACCGGCCGACGGACATCCAACGAGAAACCTTAAAAAAAATATTGGAGGGTGTGGAGTGTGAGAAAAATAGGAAGAATTCGTTTTTTGGTTTGCAAAAGGAAGGATTTAAAAAATTGAGGTACGATGAATGTACAGTGGTCCTGTGCCTGAATTTTTTGGGGTAAATCTCTATTCAAACATCAAATATTGAAATAAAAAAACCGGCTAAACTTAATACTAATACGTATAATAAGTGTACAATAATACTATATGACAATATATGTACAGAAGAAATACCATCTAACAACTATTCAATATATATTATATATAATGTGTACTAGTGTAAAATTGATTGAGTAATTGATATGAATTTTACATAATGTGTATCTTCTTTATTTATAGTGTATAATATATATATTATATATAAAGTTGGATATATTAATGTTGTACAATTAACATTTCGCAAAAGTATATATAAGATGTGTACCTCCTTCACATAAAGTATTAGCAGGAATGACATTTTGATAATTACTTGAACTGGTGATGCTGTCATCAAACGTGTAACGTGCTTGTCTAGCCACTTTCGAGCAAGGTGAGGTAGAAAAAAACTCCGGTCAACATTTCATATATCAAAATAAATAAATAAAAACATTAAAGTATTGCTAGTTATAATAAAAAAAGTGATGTTAAATAAACAATATAAAACCAGTCCAATTAACTAATAAATAAGATTTTAGGCTATAATTACTCAGCTAATTATAATCTCAATGATTATTTGGGTCAAAACCAAAGCCAAAATAGGCTCATTGGCTGTATGAACTTATTTTTCGTTGTCCACCTAGCATTATTGTAATAAAAAACCAGTTAAAACAGCTAATAAATAAAAATTTGGATCACAATAATCACTCAGCTCATTAAAAATATACTCATGATTAAAAATGCTATTTAAGTCATAAAGTGTTAAATGAATTTTTTTTACTGTTTTAACTGAAAAAGTGTTTTCTCAATCATTTGTGAAACATTAATGCCTAATTATTTTTTAAAAGCTAACCAAATTTAAAGAACACATATAAAGATAATATCACGTCTAATACAGTAGGTGAAACACACATATAATAATCATGTACTAAAACAAATACTTGACTAACAACATTTTTTCAGGCAAAACAGTTAAAAAAATTTTAAGTTAATATTTTTGGTCCAAATAATATTATTAATTATGTGTGTTTTTTTAATGAGTTGAGAGATTTAGGTCCAATTTCCTATTTTTAACTGTTATGGCGAATACAATTTTATACTTTTAGCAAAACATTATAATATATATATATATGGGGACATATCAAGTGAGAAGGTTGAGAGTGAGAGGAATAAATATGAACTGTTGGATCTTATTTGGATGGTCAAGATTAGATCATAGAGTCATGTGACTTTTTAAAATCTTTTAATCTTGACCATCCATGGATAATTTTATGGTCAAGATTTACTCCTCTCATATAACTTTAGCATTCTCACTAGATACATCATATATATATATATATATATATATATATATAGGAATACTATTTGTACATATAACAGTGTCATCCACCTATTTTTCACCACCTGTTGGCAACTTTTATAAAAATATTGACAAGTTGTCAATATATTCATAAAAATTGTCAATTTTTTAAATGGGTGGAAAATAGATGGAGGGATATTATTTTATGTACAAGTAGCATTTTTCATATATATATATATATATATATATATATATATATAACTTGTACGAGTATACATGGGTTTTACCTTGAAATGAGTGCATTCCATCTACAACTTCCATTGGATCACTTGAACTATCCATAGCCATAGCAGCAGTGCTGTTTCCTCCTTGGTTACTAGGAACACTGCTACCTTCGCATAAAACAATTCCTTTTCCCTTTTCCGTGCCTAGATGCGCTCTAATTCTTCGAGCACCTCCCGAAAAATTTCTTCGACAACGCTTGCACGTCCACGTACCATCTTCGTTTTCAATAACTTGTTCCCAGGTCTCTTTATCTCTCGGCCTACCCATGATCAAGATATGTATGCCCTAAATATTGATCAATATACGAGAACAAGCATGTCAATCGAAATTAAAATATAGTTCTTTTCAAAACTTTGGAGTAAATAGGATAATCTTTAATATACGCTGGGTATACTTTTATTCATATCTAGTATGATATATAATACTACTACATGTACAACCAATGTATCATCCAACAAGCATCTAACATCTAATATATGCTCGCCAAACCCACTAGAACACATTAATGTAGAAGTGTAACTACTTTGATTGGATATATATTGTAAGATATACTCATTGTACGAATAACAATTTTGATATGATATATGATCATGCACAATTAATGAACGCCTTAATAATAGGCAAAGTTACATATATTACCTTTATTAATTAATTGACAAGTCTTGGGTGCGCGACTACGAAGCGGAGCAAAAGCAGCAAAGCAACCAAGAGATTAGATCTAGATGAGTTTTGGGTTTTATGGAGAGACCAAATTAAAGCTCGTTGATGCAATGAATATGTTGGATTTGGTACAGGGAGCTCTCAAGTTGCTCTTGTTATACTCAATTTAATTTGGCAAAAATGCGTAAGGCAAAGGCTTCAGATAACTACGTGCGTTGACCCCAAAATAATATCATATAATTAAGTACAAATACCATGCATCCAATATGTACCATATTTTAAGAAAAATACACAAATTTTATAATTATAATCAATCTCACATAAAAAATCACACAAAATATATTAAGATTGTACATGTTGCAATGCACTTAGGTGTTATTGGTGATGAGCCATTGATGTCTTGTTATTTAAATTGATGATAGAGGATATGTCATATTACAATGCAGTTATATAATATTGTTATGCAGTACTTGAATTATTGAAAAAAATATTAAGATTGTACATAAATTTAGTTTATATTGCTCATAAAATTTAACAAGATTATACATATTTTATAAGAATAATAAGTACATGCACACAAACAAAAGTATTTAAAATCACACACAAATTTTGATATGACTGCACATTTTTATAATAAAAATAAACACATTTTATAATTATAAATAATTTTGATAACATACTAAAAATTGCGTGAAGAAAAAAATGTTCAATTTTCATATTATTTTTAATGCATTTTTAATGTGTACAATAAGATGCCCCGTACAATAAATATTCACAACATAAGCAATGTTATATAATTACATAGTACATTGGGTTTTTTTACCAATTAAAATAGTGCACATATCTTAGTTAGTTACTGATCTACTTACACTGTTTTAAAACAATTCGGAAATGTTATTTTGACAATTGAAGAGTTGTCTAAAAGCAGACAACCCGGGCGACACCGGTGGAGCCTTAAATTGAGGGTGCACCCAACCAAGCAACCCACACACATATACCCTAAAATAAGGGGTGTATCTAACCAAACTCCCTCTATTCACTACACTCACTTATTCCCTCTATTCGAATTTCATAACTCAACCCACCCCTCCGAAATCCCTAAGCCCTTCTCACCTCTCGCTCTCTCGCTCTCCCTCAATTGCAACCTTCCACAACTGCGTGGTCGATTAGTCCGCCTACAACTGACGGCGACTCCAACATTGGGCGGAGTACCTCCACCATGCCTCAATCATTCGAAGATTGCGAATCACTCCCCGCCTTGAAATCCCCAAAATCCTTCTTCGTTCCGTCGCGCTTCCCTCAATAGGTGACGTTCGACCTAGTGCTCAACATACATCTCGCGGTTGCTATCCGGAGGTCACGCGGTTGGTTTGGTGACGCGGCTTGTTCCCTTCGACGGCGCGTGAATTCCTGTCGTGGCGACATTTATCTGCTCCAGTGAGGAACGACAATTTAGGCACAAGTAGGAGACGAAGGTTAAAGGTGCAACTAAGTAGGAGACTCTTTTCTTTTTTAGTTTACTTTGTCATTGATTTAGTTTACTTGTCGTTCTAAAGGTGCAACTACGTTGGTAACTTTGTCATTGATTTAGTTTACTTGGAGTTGGGATATGTGGGGAAATGGAATGAGATTTGAATCTTTTGTTTTGTTGGTGATTTATTTGTTTATGTTGGTGATTTTGTTCACAAGTGTTGGTAACTTTAGATTTCGGATGATAACCAAGAAATTTTGTTTATAGGACCTGATTTAGTTGTAATAGGGTGTGTATTTGTCGGGAATTGGAATGATTCACCCGTTTATTGTTTAATTGGTTGTTGATGTTGTTTACAATTTTGTGGCATAATTATCATGTGTAACTTGTGGGAGTTTGTTTGATTTCAAATATGCAAAACAAAGTTTTTTTTAAGTGTTGAAGTATGTATGAATAGTTAGATCATATCTGTGGTGTTTAAAATGTAGATGAAGAGAAAGAGTAGAAGTGGCAGTACGCGTACTGCGGAGAAAGAAGATGTTGAAGAATTGAATGTGCCCTTAAACGGTTAGAGCATAAATGATATAAAATGGGATTAAGTTTATGTAAATGTTATGTCTCAACTTTAAGCCATAGTGATTAAATAGTTATGTAATATAGATGGTTTGATTGAGACAAAGGGTAAGAAGAATGACGATTCTAAACAACCGTCCACGAAGAAGAAGGGTGAAGGGTGTGCACATAGAGATGTAAGTTAAATTAGAAAAAGAGTACATATTTTTTGTAATTGGTTAAATATGAATAAGTATAAAATAATGGTGTGTGTAAAATTTAGATGAAGACAAAGAGTATGTCAAGCAGTAGGCGTGCAACGGAAAAAGAAGATGATGAAGAATTCATTCCGGATATAAACGATAAGTTGTTAAATGTATTGAAATTGTAATGCATGTTTTGAAAGTGTATGTGTGCACGAGAAGGGGGGGGGGTTGAATCGTGCAAGTTTTAAAAATTGCTTGTTAAAACTTTTACTTAGAAAGCTGTTTTTACTCAGAAGGTATGATTAAGAGTTTGCAGCGGAAAATGCTTTCTGAGAAGATTAAGTTTCTGAGAACTTATTCTTTCTGAGAAAGTTCATTTCTGAGAGATTTTGAGAAAAAGACTTAAGGTTTGAGTTTCTTAAAAGCTTTCTGATTTTGATCAATAAGGTTTTCACGATACCTCTCAATTAGAATCGTGATAGAGTTTTTCTCAAAATTTATGCAAGTAAAAAGCAAGGGAGAAAAGCTTAACACAAAGAATTTTATACTGGTTCGGTTATAACCAACCTACTCCAGTCCTCAACCTTCAGTTGAGAGTTCTTAGATATTCTTCTTAATGTGCCTTCTCAGACAACACTGCCTTTACCAAGTAAAGGACTTCCACCACTTCACAACCCGAAGTGGATTTCCTTGCCTCACACTAGAGGACTTCCTTGCCTTAAATACTTAAGGACTTCCTTGCCTCACAACAGAGGACTTCCTTGCCTTAAACACTTAAGGACTTTGAACTTTGCCTCAAACACCAGAGGACTTAAACTTGCCTTCACACAAAGAAGGACTTAGCGTTTTTCGAAGGTTTGATTTGATCGAAAATAACTACCAAGACTAAGTTACAAACCTAGTTTTACACTTAGTAGACTTCTAGAATTAACTTACAAATGCAAGAATTTACACCAATTCAGAACTAGAAGATTTTGCAAAGTTAGAGAAACAATTTCGTAAAAATTGTCTTTCTGAGAAAGTTCTAAGTTTTCGCAAATGATTTTCAATTCAACAGAGTTTTGGCACGTTTAATCAAGATTTTTAGCGCAAGAGTTTCGTCACATTGCTCTGGAATTGAACTCATATATATAGGCATCAAAGAGCCGCGAAATTAGAAGCTTTTACTTTGCTTATGTGGCTGTGTCCTTTTCAGAACGGCTCCCTGCTACAGTCAGCGCAAAATGAGGAACTTTTCAGAACTGCACAGTGCGCGTGTTCCCACTTCCTTGGCTAGTTGTAGCGAGCTTTCTGAGACTATTTGTGCTTCCTTGAGTCCAGACACTTGGTTGCTTCTGAGTCCAACCTTCTAAGAGTTGTACGGACTTCTGAGGCAAACCTTCTGAGGGAAGACCCTTCTGAGAACTACTAGTCGCAAGGTCTTCTGAGACCTTTCTGAGGCGACAGTGTTCTTTCCTCAGAAACATGTTTTCACCTTCAGCGCTTCTGAGACATCCTTTCTGATATCTTTGGCGCTATGATTTTATCACTTGATTTCAAGGCTACTTGATGTTTTGTCTTGGTCTTTGCTCATGGTATTGCAATAATTTAAAGCTTTCTGAGACACTTAGCGCACATATTAGCAAAACCTTAAGTAAAATTTTATACTTATGGCTTACCTTGTTATCATTAAAACTTTCATAACTCTAAGAGAATTATGCTTAATTCTCTCGGAAGGGTTCTGGATCTTACAATCTCCCCCTTTTTGATGATAACAACTTAAGTCTTAAGATAATAATTTTGCTTAAGTTCATAAGTGTTTCTGAGTAAGTTCATGACTTATTCAGAATGCACTTTTGCTTTCTTAGAAACTAACTTAGCTTTCTGATAGAAGGCTTAGTTAATTTCTTAGAAGGTTGTGATAATCAACAGTTCAAGTATGCAATGTATGATCACTGTTTGAGATTATCAATGACATAGCATGTATTTCATGATGAGTGTATGTATGGAATTCAGAAATACCAAGCTAAGTAAATTAAGAGATGCCAAAAATAAATAATAAAAGATAAGCATAAAATAGGTAAAACATGAGATGCCAAAATAATGATTTATCATTTATTGTTTTGTAAAGATACAAAATATTTGGCTCCCCCTAAGTTGTTGCTCCCCCTAAGTTCTAGCCTAGTGTTTACGATAGCCAATGTACAAAAATTTTTTATCATTTATCTACTCCCCCTTTGTTACATCAAAAAGGGTGGCTAAGACATAAACGCCATCATTGACTTAGAACTACTGCCTTCTGGCAATGTAGCGTAGCAGCTGGCATATCTCCATGAGAATCTCGCTCTGAGTCGCATTCTGAGCGCATTCTGGAGGGAGGTCAGAGGCAGTGGAAGGCTGTTGAGAAGATGAGGGTTGAGATGAAGGAGGACGAGAGACTTCAGCCTCGAGTACTTCATCGATTACATCCCTTGTTTGATATTCAGGAGGTTATTCTTCTTGGACAGCTTTACCTTCAATAGCAGCAAGTTCAATGGAAGGCTGCCTTTGAGAGTCCTCAGAAACTAGAGCAAGGTCTAGATCAGAGAGTTGCCGAGCTGATGGTTGCTCCATAGCGCCAGAAGTCTGGGCATCGTCGGGGAGGTTGAAGGTTGATATTTGGCTATGCATGGCTTCAATGCACTTCAACTTCTTAGTTCGACCAAAGAAAGGCCGAAATTGCACAGAGGGTGGGGTGACTACCATCCTTCCCAGCTGAAAGCCGGAACCAATCATTGAGTCCGTTATTGAGAAAGTGGGACCTTGTTGATCAAAGGATGTAGGAGGAACCTCTGTTATATCTTGAGGAGGAACCGCTGGTTCCTTCTGAGAGTCCTTCTCAGATTGAGTTCCTTCTGAGGAACTGTGGGCAACAAATGCCTCAACTGCTGCAACTCCGGCAGCCATGGTAGCGTCAGCGCCCACCTCTGAGCTGAGCCCAGTGCTGGTGGTCCCTGGCACTACATCATGTGTTGAGACATGAGTTTCCTCATGTTCCAAAGGGATCTCAGTAGAGAGGCGACCAACCTCAGAAGTTGGTTCAATTAAGGATTCCTCATGCTGTAGTTGTTGTTGGTGTTGCATCTGAGCAGCTTCTGGAGTCTCAGAAGGTTGATCCAGAGCCTTCTGGACGTCACGCATCGTCTGAGCCAATGACTCAGCATTTACAGTGGCAACTTCAGTTGTGGTTGCCTCAGAAAGTTCCACCATAGAAACCTCAGATGGCTTCTTCTGGGGCTCTTTCTTGGAGCTTCCAGCATCTGGAGTGCGATGCTCAATGCGAAAGCTTGCCGCATCTTCTTCCTCGGAAGAGGAATCAGCAACATTTCCTCCATGCCCCTGAATGTCTTCTCTGGTGGGGGAGACATTTCCAGATGGGGAGGAGTGATGAGAAGCTTCTGCTTCTTCTTCAATAGCAGCAGTAGTAGCAGCAGCGGTGGTGGCAGCAGTAGCAGTAACTGCTACAATTTCTTTACCCGTCAGCTTCGGCGGGCTCTGTTTCTGAGTGGTTTTTATCCCCACTCCTTTGTGAGACTTTCCCTGATATTTCAAGGAATGCAGGAGTTTAGTTTTAAATTTGGTGGGTTTAAAACCAGTAACAGAATCAGAAACAGGAATTGAAGTAGAAGAAGATTTAAGAAAGAGAGGTGGAGTTTTAGAGTAAGCTTTTACCAAACGACCACGTTTCTTTTTCCCTTCTGGTGGCACGTCTGGGACTTGGAGAGTTGGAGGTGCTTTCCTTTTTCTGGTCATGGGTTGCTCAGATGTTGTTTCTTCTGAGTCTTCAGCAGCCTCAACAACTGTAGGTTCCTTCTGAGGAGTCTTCTGAGCTCCCTCAGAAGCCATACTCCTTGTCACCCTCGTTGGAGAAGGATGAGTCACCTTTTGCTTCTTCTTCTTCTTTTCTGAAGGATCGGAAACCTTTTCCTTTCCTTTCTCAGCCTTAGAGGGCTGGTTGGGACCAGCAGCTTCCTTAAAAGGCTTTGCTTCCTCCTTCTTCTTAGGTGCCCCCGTCTCTGGTACCTTCTTCTTCTTAATGTTGTTGAAGGTGACCATGGAGAACTTACTGTGGTTGAAGACGTATTCATAGTCTTCAAGTGGGAAGGAGAAATGTTCGAGGATTCTGGTCAGAAGGCTTCCGTAAGGTAGACTTGTGAGAGCCCTCTTCGGATGAGCCTGGTGCATCATGTAGTTGAGCACCATCCTCCCAAAATCTACTCGTTCCTTCTTCAGCAGGTGGTACAGCAGACAGGCATCCATGGTGGTAACGTTCCCCATGTCTCCAATCCGAGGGAGAAGGGTGTGTTGCACAACGGAGAAGATGATTCTAGCCTCTTGCGTGAGATGAGGCACCTTTACCCCCTTGAGTGGTAGGCTGTTGCTACCAGTCAGAAGTGTCACGACTTCTTCTTCTGAGTCATCTACCTCCTTGACCCATTCTGGGTCGTCGGCGATGACAGCACCACCATTCAAGGTCTTGAAGACTTTGTTGATGTCAGAGGAGGAGAAGCGGATCTGTTGGTCACCAATCTTGCTCTTGACCCCTTTGTTTGTGAACCTTTCTATTTGCGAATAGAAAGCTCTCACCACGTTTGGGTAGCACACGTCCTCGGAACTCATCATGGCTGGCCATCCAGGTTGCTTGAGGAAGGTGAATTGAATTTCGTCCACCTGATTGTAGACATTGAGAGGCAATACCCTTCCCATGGCTAGATTCCGTGGGAGATAAGTCTTGTGGAATAGGGACTGCATTTCCTCATTGTCATAGAGAATATCTTCAGATATCTCATTGAGATTGTTTCTCATTAAGCCCTTGATTTCTCCAGAGATCGCCATTTGGAAGAAAAGTTTGAGTTTTGAGAAGAGATAGAGAAGAACAAGAGAGAGAGAGAGCAGATGAAGATTGGAAAGCGAGGAGAGGTTTTGGCAGAGTTTTGGTAAGTTTTGAGCGTAAAGTGCTCAAATGAAACAATGCAATGAGTATTTATAGACATGGCTTGTAACTAGCCGTTTCCTGTCACTTATCCAAAAGTTACCGTTGGTAACTTGTTTCTCGGAAGGTACCTTTCTGAGAGAGGTGGTCCTTCTGAGAAATCCTCCTTCTGAGAGATGTTTCAGAAGATCTCCTTTCTGAGAGATGAGTCTTCTGAGAACAAATTTTCTCAGATAGAGTTTTTCTGTGTTTTCCTACTTCTAGCTCAGAAGCTTAGTTCTATTGTTCGTCTCAGAGTCTAAACTAGACTAAGGGGAGTTTCTAAGAGAGAGTTTTTAAATTTCAAAGCACTTAGAAGCGTCTTAGATTGAGAAATCCTTTCAGAACATTGAAACGATCCTCGGGTAAAGGCTTTGTAAATATATCTGAGATTTGATCCTCAGTATTTACAAATTTGAGTTCAATGTCGCCTTTTTGCACATGATCCCGAATAAAATGATGTTTTATATCAATGTGCTTGGATCGAGAATGCTGAATAGGATTCTTAGCTAAGTTGATAGCACTTGTATTATCACAGAGGATAGGGATTTTGGTGTACCTTATTTGATAATCAAGTAGCTGATTCTTAATCCAGAGCATCTGAGAACAGCAGTTCGCAGCAGATACATATTCAGCTTCAGCAGTTGATAGGGCGATCGTATTTTGCTTCTTGCAGGACCAAGTGATCAAGCATTTTCCAAAGAAGCAGCAGCAGCCACTTGTGCTTTTGCGATCTATCCTATCTCCAGCGTAGTCGGCATCACAGTAACCTACAACATCAGAAGAACAACCTTTCTCGTACCAAAGACCAATATTAGTAGTTCCACTTAGATATCGTAAAATTCGTTTAACGGCAGTTAAGTGTGATTGTTTAGGCTTAGACTGGAATCTGGCACAGATCCCAACACTGAGTTGGATATCTGGTCTGAAGGCAGTTAAGTAGAGAAGTGAGCCAATCATCCCTCGATAGTTGCTTTCTGAGACTTTCTCACCATCTTCATCCAAGTCAATTACTTGAGATGGATGCATGGAGTGCTCATGGGTTTGGCCTTATCCATCAGAAACTTCCTCAGAAGTTCTTGGTATACTTCTCTTGATGAATAACTGTCCCTTCCGACTCTTGCTTGATTTGCAATCCTAGAAGAATTTTAATTCTCCATCATGCTCATCTCGAATTCACCTTGCATAAGCTTGGAAAATTCTTTGCAAAGGCATTCATTGGTTGCGCCAAATATTATGTCATCAACATAAATCTGGACAATCAAGAAGCCAGAGTCTTCTGAGAGCGTAAAAAGAGTTGTGTCCACTTTCCCTCTTGAGAATCCGTTTTTAAGCAAGAAAGAGCTCAATCTATCGTACCAAGCTCTTGGAGCTTGTTTCAAACTATAGAGAGCCTTTGTAAGCTTGAATACATGATTTGGAATGCATCATTCACAAAACCAGGAGGTTGTTTTACATAAACTTCCTCAGAAAGGTATCCATTCAAGAAGGCAGACTTAACGTTCATCTGATAGAGTTTGAAACCTTTGTGTGCAGCAAAAGCTAGCAACATTCTGATAGCTTCCAATCTTGCGACTGGAGCGAAAGTTTCATCATAGTCTATCCCTTCTTGTTGGTTGTACCCTTGAGCAACCAATCTTGCCTTGTTTCTCACGACTTGACCGTTTTCATCAAGTTTGTTTCGAAACACCCATTTAGTCCCAATGACACTCTTGCCTTTGGGTTTCTGAGTCAGTTTCCAAACTTGATTTCTCTCGAATTGGTCAAGTTCATCCTGCATGGCATTTACCCAGCTAGGATCATCTAACGCCTCTTCTATGGAATCTGGTTCAAGTTCAGAGACCATAGCAAGATTTGTATAGTTCCTTCTGGTTCTCACGCCACTTTCTGGATTGCCCAAGACTTCATTCTGAGAGATGTTCTTCAAGTCTCTTGAACCTCTTATCCCTTAGGAGTAGGGTTCTGAGAACGAGACACAGAAGGTTCTCTTTCTGAGTCATCAGAAGCTTGTCCTTCTGAGAATCTAGGTTCCATTGTATTTGGAGAGGTAGATTCTCTAGGTTCTGGAGCTTTGATGATGTTACTAGATTTTCTTTAGATGAAGATGATTGTTCCATGGGTTGGAAGTCAGTCTCATCATCTATAAGAATTTTCCTTTTGGCTTTCTCAGAAGAGATGTTGAGTTTCTCAAATTCATCTTCTAAGTTAGCATCTTTCTGAGACAGTCCTTACTAAGTTCTTTGAACTTAATATGGATTGTCTCTTCAACACATTTACTCCTTTGTTATATACTCTGTAAGCTTTAGAGACTGAGGAGTATCCTAGGAAGTATCCATCATCGGACTTAGGATCAAACTTAGAGAGTTTGTCCTTGTGTTGAGAATGAAACAAGAAGAACCAAATACATGGAAATAAGAAATGTTTGGTATTTTATTCTTCCACAGCTCGTAAGGTGTCTTTTTCAGAATGTCTAAGAAAGACTCGATTCTGAATGTAGCATGAAGTATTAACTGCTTCAGCCCAGAAACCTTTTGAAAGTCCACTTCTTAAGAGCATTGTTCTTGCCATCTCTTGAAGGCTTCGATACTTCCTCTCAGCTACTCCATTTTGTTGAGGAGTTCTGGGAGATGAGAATTCGTGAGCAATCCCCAGATTTTCACAAAGCTTTTCAAAAGCATGATTCTCAAATTCACCACCATGATCTGATCTAATGCATGAATGTGCGAATCCTTTTCAGTTGAAACTCTTTTTGCAAATGCTTTGAACTTCTCAAAAGTTTCTTCCTTAGAAGCTTAGAAAGAAAACCCAAGTGAATCTGGAGTAATCATCCACTAGGACAAGACCATAGCGTTTTCCAGAAAGGGAAGCCGTTCTGGTTGGTCCGAAGAGATCCATGTGGAGCAGTTCCAGTGGTTTCTGAGTAGAAATACCACTTTTACTGGGAAAGGAAGCCTTGTCTGTTTCCCTTTCTCACAGAAGTCGCAGGTTGCATCCTTCTGATACTTAATTCTGGGAAGGCCCTTTACAAGTCCTTTCTGAGAGAGTTCAGAAAGAAGTCTCATATGGGCATGACCAAGTTTCTTATGCCATAGCCATTTGCCTTCTTGGACGGAGACAAGGCATTCCACATTTTGATCCTTTAGATCATCCAGATGGATAACATAAATGTTACCAACACGTTTTCCTTCCAGAACGACCTTGTCATTTGTGAGATTAATCACATGACAATATTTGGCATAAAACTCAACCTTTAAGCCTTTGTCACAAAATTGACTAATGCTTAATAGATTGTGAGTTAAGCCATCGACCAAAAGTACATCTGAGATTTGGTGAGAGGAATCCTTACCAACATCTCCTATTGCAGTGACTCTTCCCTTAGCTCCATCACCGAATCGCACTGTTCCGCCCTTTTTGGGCTTGAGGCTTTTGAACCAGTGCTTGCTTCCAGTCATGTGCCTCGAGCAGCCACTGTCAAGGTACCACTGCTCATCGTGGTGGTGGAGCAGTGCTTGATGATGTACCTGCAGTCACAAAGTTAACAGATTTAGGTACCCATTCTTTGTTGGGTCCTTGCTTGTTAGCTTTCTTGGACTTTTGCCTTCTTTTCTTAGAGGGGTCATGGTTTTGAGATTCAGAGACCTTTTGTTTGCCCTTTTCAGAAGCACTTGCTTTCTGAGAAGTTTTTTCCTTCTGAGAGGGGTTAGTCTTCTTAGAAGGCTTTGCTTTCTGAGTTTTCTTTTGAGCCTTCTGAGGCTTAGAGATTTTTCCTTTTTCCAACATAGGACATTTTTCAGAACCATGTCCACTCTTGAAACATGCGATGCACGTGCGAGGTGATTTAGTTAAGGATGGGTCAATATCATTTGGTTCGAAGATTTCTTCATAACCAAGTCCACTCTTATCCTTGTAAGGTCTTTGACGCCAAGCAAGAGTGTCATCATTTTTTCACCCTTGACCATCTTAACTAAGTCAGAAGTGAGAAGCTCATTTGTCTTTTGTAGTTCTATCAAAGCCAGTTCGGCTTTTTCAACAGTTACAGAAGACATTGTTTCTAAAGCTTGATAGAGGTTGTGACTTTCAAGATATCTATTTTTAAAGTCATTCCTTTCAAGCTTTAGGTTCTCTACTTCTTGAATTAGTCTAGCATTTTCAGCTTCTAAGGATTTAAAAGACTTTCTTAGTTTGCTGAAATTGTTAGCTAATTCGTTTGAGTCTCTCAGAAGCTCTTCATAGAGTTCTGAGATCTCATTGTATGAGTATGAGAGAGGAGGAGAGTTTGGTACCTCTTCTGACTCAGATTCTGTTTCCAGAACATAGTCAGTACCGGCCATGAAGCAGACATTAGCTTCTTCTTCACTTTCTGACTCAGAGTTTTCCTCTTCTGAGTCACTCCATGTAGCAGCCATTGCCTTCTTCTTCTTCTTGGGAATGAACTTCTTCTTTCCCTTGTTCTGAGGGCACTCCGTTCTGAAGTGGCCCTTTTCTCCACAGCCGAAACATGTGGCATCAGAAGGCTTTGACTTTCCTCTTCTAGGGGGATCTCTTTCTTTGCTTGGTCTTCTCTTCCAAGCTTTCTTCATTTTCCTTACTAGAAGAGAGATGTCATCTTCATCGGAATCTGAGTTTTGATCGTCTTCAGACTCAGATATTTCTTCAGCCTTTAGGGCTTTTGAAGTCTTTTTGATCTGACTTTTCAGAGCCAGAGCTTTCTGAGGTCTTGAGGATGAAGATGGTCCTCCAAGTAGTCCTTCAAGCTCAATCTCGTGAGTTCTGAGTGAGCCAAACAATACATCTAAACCCAGCTGATTTAGATCCTTTGCTTCTGGATTGCTGTCACCTTGGGCGCCACTTGGCAGATAGGCTTCTGAGAATTTTCCTCACCATCTCAGCGTTGGAGTAGGTCTTTCCCAAGACCTTTAGCTGATTTATGATGTGGAGAAATCTTATTGACATGTTGTCAATAGTTTCCTCAGGTTTGCATGCAGAAGGACTCGTATTTATGTACGAGCATTGATACCTTGGTTTCCTTGACTTCATCATTTCCTTCGTGCAGCATGTGTAATCTCTCCCAAATTTCTTGAGCGGTATCACACGACACAATCTTGTCGTATTCTACCTTGGGCAAGGCGCAGAGAAGAATGTATTTAGCTTTGAAGTTGAGTTGTATCTTCTCCTTCATCTCTTGGGTCCATTCGTCCTTAGGGACTCGTCTTGTATAGGTTCTGAGTGCTGGAGGTGCCACTCCTGGCTCGGCGTCTGTTGCAACTACAGCATCCTCTGTAATTGTCTGCAGAGGCTGATAGTCTCCATTCTCGATCCTATCCCATAAGTCCAAACTGGTGTGCTTGATGAACAGCGTCATCCTGTCACGCCAGTAGTCGAAGCTATCTCCGAGAAACATCGGAGGTCTGTTT
>CM024271.1:15696428-15751845 GCA_013621005.1 Aeschynomene evenia
CCACTTCCTTGGCTAGTTGTAGCGAGCTTTCTGAGTTTGTTTGCACTTCCTTGAGTCCAGACACTTGGTTGCTTCTGAGTCCAACCTTCTAAGAGTTGTACGGACTTCTGAGGCTAACTTCTGAGGGAAGACCTTCTGAGAACTCCTAGTCGCGAGGTCTTCTGAGACCCTTCTGAGGCGACAGTGTTCTTTCCTCAGAAACATGTTTTCACCTTCTGCGCTTCTGAGATATCTTTTCTGATATCTTTGGCGCTATGCTTTTATCAATTCATCTCGAGGTTACTTGATGTTTTGTCTTTGTCTTTGCTCATGGCATTGCAATAATTTATAGCTTTCTGAGACACTTAGCGCACATATTAGCAAAACCTTAAGTAAAATTTTATACTTATGGCTTACCTTGTTATCATTAAAACTTTCATGACTCTAAGAGAATTGTGCTTAATTCTCTCAGAAGGGTTCTGGAGCTTACAAAAAACTCACAAAATGCATCAGGTGTACAGGTAACTCGATTTTAAATAATACATGACAAAATAACAGAAAAACTCATATAACACGTTAAAAATAACCCACCCCAATCAAATAAAATAACCCATATAACATACTAAAATGTTGAATGCATGCTAGTGTGTATAAACCATTACAGTGTACATATATGCGAAGTAACCCAAAAAAAGTAATAAACATATCCAGAAACTTATCTACATAACACATTGAAAATGGGTTATACAACAGCAGCCTACAATCAAATATTTCAGGAAAAAACCCATAAAATACATTAAAAATAACCCATTAAAATCATATAAAATAACCCATTAAAAAAATTGTAGTGACAGTTAAAAGACAATCGTCATAATTGAGTTATTAATGTAAAAAATTGAAATAGAAAACTCACAAAATGCATCAGATGTACTGGTAACTCGATCTTAAATAACACACGACAAAATAACACATACAACGAACTAATATAACACATAACGATTTAGATACAAAACCCAAAAATGCATCAGTCATGTTAGTTCAAGACATTAGTACAATATTTTGCAGCATTTTTAAGGAATAACACACAACGATTTAGATAGAAAACACATAAATGCATCAGTTATGTTGAATGCATAACACACTTTAATAGTTTTAAAAAAATGATACCCATTTATGCGTTGGGATAATAACTCATAGAATGTAGTAAAAATAACTCATTTCCGACCCAAAGACAGTAGAAAACTGATACCCATTATATGCGTTGGGATAATAACCCGCTGTATGACCATCAAATAACCCATAGATTGTATAAAACAAATAACCCATTGTATGCGTGAACAAATACCCATTTCGTATAAAAAAAATACCCGTGACTACATTTTCAACTATGGAAAAACAAAAAAAAAAACTAATAGAAACACTTCAAAAGGAAATTAACACCATATTAAGGGAAAACGTAGAAATGTCAAATTTTTTTTTAAAAAAAAACCTAGCAAAAATGCACACACAACAGTGAAGAAACACAAACAATCATTATGAAAAAATCCCTAGAAACACATACAATTATGAAAATCCATAAACATAAACAAAAGCCATAGAAAAAATTGCCCTTTTACGTCATCGTAAAATGGATGCCTGAAAAAATCTAGAGAAGAAGGTCATTCAACGGCGGGGAAAAAAGATGATGAACAGTGAAGAATCCACTCAATATTACTAAAGAAAGCAAGGGGTGAGCTAATGCACAGTGTAAGACCCATACCTTTTTGCGAATGGGTTACGGTCGACAGTGACAATAATGGAGTCGAGGGTGTTGACGACGAGTTCGGCGGTTCAATGGTCGGAGCGTGAGAGAACTGGAGAAGGCAATGGTGTTAGTTTCTTAATTTCTTTGAGAAAGCCACTATCACGGGCCCCACATGGGAAAAGTGATTTGGTGGCTAGTAGTGGCTGATACTAGAGTGTACATATAGCACTATTGATAAAACAAAGACTATAGACTTTAAATTCTGAAATTACATTATTTTTTTACATATAGTAAAAAATTAAGGCTACACACTTTAGAATGTGAGATTTCTCTATTTTTTTAGTACACTATAAAACAAAGACTATAAAATTAAAATTATGAAATTACATGTCACGACCCAACTCGGATCCGTGACCGGCACATGGGACACCAAGTCCCATGTCAGCCTTAACCTGGAATCCACATAATATCAAGCTAAACAACAACAGCCACATCTACTTTAATAACACACAACACGTATAATCCATACATATAATAGGGTCCTCAAGTATCACTCCTATACTCATAACCCATTCAATCCAAACATAACATTCTACTTAACTCAGAATCAACATAATACAACAAGTCTTAATTAGTCTACATCAAATACACATAACATAGACATCCTGTTTGTAAACCTATGGAGCAGACTACAAAGACAACAGACAAGGACATAACGCTTCTGCCAATTGAGGCTCACCAATGCTAAGAGCTCGGAGGTACGAACGAGTCCATCCCTTGCTTTGCACCTGTGACTGAAAATGTTTTGTATGAATGGGTTAGTCATACGCTCAGTGAATAAGGATTATAAACAGTTTATAATTAACACATATAGCATACACAAGCATCAACAAATTTATGCAATAATGCGTACCACATACGATCCGGTTTCTTTATCACAAATCCTCGTACGTTAATTCGTTTCACATTTCTGTATGTCTCGATATGTATTTTTCGTTTATGGATCCCGGGAGCCCAGCCCTCCTCAGATCCTCATTAGTCCCGGAGCCCCGCCCCTCCTCAGACATAATAACCTAAGAACCCCGGGAGCCTCGCCCTCCTCAGGTCCTTAAAGTCCTTCGACCCCGGGAGCCCAGCCCCTCTCCTCAGGTCGGATCCAAACTGATCCTGCCTTCGAATTCCTTTTGTAATATAATATATTGGTTTATGTCTAAATCTTAATTATCATTGATTCATCGTCATCGCATCATCATCACACCATTTACATATCATCATGCATCATCGTTTCATCATCACATCATCAGCATCATATCATAGATACAACGACATCAAATCATCATCATGTCTTTATCATATTATTACATAAACAAAGAAATTTCTAAGTTCTCACACATCCAATCCCATCCAATGCCAAATTATCATTTAATAATCACATATTTGCATTTCATTCAATCATCATCAACATAACATCATAAACAGCCAGTATCGGGTTTGGGGTAGTGGTGAACGAATGGATTTGAAAGCATAACTTGAATGTATAAAGAATTTGAGTTAAAGTCTTGAAAATAGAGTTTTAGTACTGATGTCCCTGTAATCGATTACCAGCTTCAAATTTCGTCCTGAAGAAAATTTTTGCGAAAATAAGCAGTCTGTAATCGATTACAAACCCGCAGTAATCGATTACAGAGTTTTGGTAATCGATTACAGTAATTGATTACCAATTCGCTGTAATCGATTACATCCTGGGTCAGTGACGAAAATCTGCAGAAAACTTCGCGAAAATCATCTCCAAATCCACATTTTCACCACAACCCATCCAAATCAAACACAACCAACATACAATATCAATCATATATCAACCAATCTCAGTCCCTATCAACTACCATAGCAAGAAATTCACAATATCAATCAAAATCAAACATAAACCATAAATAACCCATTACTCACAAATTACTCCAATGGACTCCAAGACACCACCCTGAGTTAGGATGAGTTACCCGGAGCTTCCCTAGTTGGTTGAGACCCTAGAGAACACATCATAAACCTCAGATTCTCAACAAAATCAAAAACCCCCAATAGTAAACCCTAAACCCCCAATCCGAAAATAGATAGAAATATACACCAATGGAGAGAAAGAAATACTCTACACTTACCCATAGTATACTAGATGAGTAATGCTAACTTGAATCTTGAAGATTAATGGGGTTTGATGAGGGTTTGGGAGAGATATTTGAGAGGGATGAATAGTGAAGAAGAAAGAAAGAAAGAAGAGAATGGAGGGGGAATGGGGTTACGGGAATGGGAGAGGAAAAAGGGAAAAAGGGAAGGAAAAAGAGTGGGGAGGTGGGACCCACTTGGTTATATCTCCCCGGTTGTACCGTGATCTCTTACTCAAACTAACTCATAATACCCGAGGTATTACAATCTTCCCCCTTAAAGAATTCGGCCCCCGAATTCAAACATGCAAGGGAAAGGAAGGATGACCTGAGTCATAAAAGAGGTGAGGATACCTAGCCCTTATGGCTTCCTCCAGTTCCCATATAGCCTCGTAACCTGAGTGGTCCCCTCAAACCACCTTCACTCTAACAACTTCCTGCAGAACGAAGCTTCCGTACTTTGCCAATCACCAATCGACATCGGTTCCTACTCATATGCTCGTACTGGACCAAGGGTAACACTTAATGCTCTTGAATACAAGATTGGTCGGATACATACTTCCTCAACATCGACAAGAGACATATCGGATTGGTTGAAAACACCTAGGTGAGGGTGCCAATACACAGCACTAGCTCACCCCAGAATCTCAAAGATCCATACATGGAGGACTAAACTTCCATCACTTACCGAATCTCGTCACATTCTTTACTTTCACAACTCAGAGGGACACACGGCCCTCTAAAAGGGTACCTCCAGGTTCATCTCTCGTCGTTATCATATACCCTCGGCTTTCACTAAGTCGAAACCCAAAATCGCTACTTCGTCACTCTCGAATCATTCCACACAGGTTCCACCTTTCTTCCTCTCTTATCAAACCTCAAGAAGAGTTCATGCCAACACTTGGCCTAGCAACTAATATTACCAGAAGACCAAACCCGGGACACACGTGAGCTCCATGTAGCTGTACAATAACATTGTCGGAGAGTTGAACATAACTAAATACCACATAAGTCATCTTTTCCAAATGACATGAGCCGACTAGCTCAATCCCGCCCACCGTAAACCATATAGAGTCAAACGACGCAAAATCTACAAGGTGAGGTTGTCACCCAATCCATGTCAATCATTACCAACTTTAACCCGCTGATATGCCAATCAACGAGAAACACAAGCCATCACAGTTCTCTTCATGCCTTACCACTAAATAACTCATTCCGGTCCCAATACCTCTTAGCATCTCTTGGGTGATCCGAACATATAACATTGTGGGTGTCCTTTACAGTCAACCTTCTCAAATCACATACGTCGGTACACCAAAACTCCTACTTCAATCTTAACGTCCCTTTTTCGATTCCAATGAAAATTCCAAGTTCTTACATCATCATCATTAACCTTAAGCTCTTTCACCCTTGGATCTTCTCACTGTGACATACTGATCCGAATCAACACCACTAAGTCTCATCGCGTGTTAGAATTACCCCTTGTCTTCCTGATTTAAAATGCAACCCCCTCATATTCATCTGACATACTTCATCCACTGGGGTTTGACCGTAGGAACAATAAAAGATAATCAACACATGGACTTCGGTCTCCTACATCAACAACATTACTAGCTTCCTCCCAGCTGATGAATAACATTGCACATAATCCTCAAACATCGTGTACACCTACGTGTCCTCAAATCTCAAGAGCAAACTCCATTACAAGCACCTCCCATTCGTGGGCGAAATGTCCCTACTCACGTTGTTTTAACTTTCTTAAACATATGCAACACCTTTCCATGATCCCCCACGAGAACTTCCAAATGTTGTACTCGAACCATTGTTACACTAGGGCCCTCCTGATTCCGATTTTATAAGAATAGAGGCAGTGCTCACGCACTCCTTAGGCTTTTTGGAAACTCTGCTTGTGACTTCTAACCACTGAGAGCGAACACCATCTTCAATTGATTGTGTCGACGGCACCACTGTTGCCAAGAAATCCTGAACAGAAGTGTCAACAATGACTGACTAAATCCAAGAAACTCCTAGTTAACATCGTGGCCTTGGCCACATCTAGATTGCTCATTCTTTCTTGGGGTCCACCATGGACAGCCACGCATAGCACTCAGAGACGAGATCAACAGGCAGGAATCACACACCAATCCTATTGACATACCAGGCTCCCATCATAGGGAAAACAGATCATCCCTGCCTGAGGTAGAAATTACTAATGCATGACAAAAGGTAACAAGTCCATACCTAAGGACAACATCGACATCCACCACATTAGGTCCAATTATGGTTTCCTCTCGCTTCACCTCTATCAGACTTGTCCGGAAGGCTAGCTGAAGATACAACTATCAAAGGTGGTGTCAGAAGGGTAGGGTAGGTCGAGTAAGGTTAGTGTTGGGGGCCTCTCACCAAGCGAGGACATTACCACCCAAGGTGTCCCAACTGCTTAAGTCCAAAACATATGTTCAGACTCTGACGACATAGCCCTGAATGAGACCTCTTGCACGAGTTCCAAAGAGGGCGATGAGGCCTAAACAACCCTAACCATCGCATGATGGGGGAAGCACACTGCATGAATCAAGATTCCAACCCGACCTGGCTCTAGTTGTGGTCCTCACCGATCCTCATCTTTCTCTAGACGTAAGGTAGCGGTTCCAATGGCCGTAAAGATCACCCGAGACATCCTTACTAACTACTATCCTTTGTCTTATTCTTCTCTTTCAAACTTTTTATTAGCTCTTTACTCTTCTTGTGTGTTACCGATACTAGGGCCAACGCCCGTGACCTTGGGTACAAACATTCTCCTTATCCAAAAATACAGATCGAAGCATATCGGGTTCCTTAGCCCCTTCGTAATTCACTTGACTTTCTTCCTTCTCATGTGACTTCATGAACCGCATAGCCGCATAATCCAACTGAACTCTATAGCGCACTCAAATACCAACATAAATAGAACATGCTTGAGCTTAAAACTAATATGCTAACAACCCTTCTCGAATGTCCGAGACTATCCTTCCTCTGAAGACTTAGACGAACTCCTCCCACACCGGCGGTAGCATCCCGTCACTTGCCTCTTCCTACCAACACCTCGCACCAAGGAACAACATTTCCTTATATATAGTGGGTTGTTATGCCCACGTCCAACATCATCATGACATCGAAGGGCCTATAGAACTCGGGTAGCCCTGTGTAAAACTCCTAGGGGTCTTCACCCATGGGGTCTCTTGAGAACTTCGGCGGGTCAACCTTAGGAAGAATTCCAGACTTACTCCATTCCCGTCATCAGGTTGTGGCTCATGCCTTGTGGTGCCCTCTTCATGTAGGGCCTCGTCTCGTCGCTTTCTTGATTCCGACTATTCAAAATATATATCACGGTGCTGAGCACTCGATGAATCTCTCTTATCGCTTCAGCATGGATGGTCTACATTCCATCCTTATGAAAAGGGTAAGGGTTCCCTAACAAGGGGATACCCCCTACCAAGCATATCCTTAAGGTAACATCCTCTCACTTATCCGTGTGGCATATCACTTAGAAAACAAAAGCATAGGAAACACTGCACAAGGTGTGCATATCCCTAGGTAGTAGGGATTCAACGACGAGAAAACCTATACTGACAAGATCCTACGATGACATCCTAAAATTGTCTTCCTTAGAGTCACAATTTTGTGAAAATGGGCCGACAACCATTTACACTATTGTCACCCTACTGAAGAACAATTGCTCCATAAGTTACAAAACTCAAACCTAGGCTCTGATACCAACTTTGTCACGACCCAACTCGGATCCGTGACCGGCACATGGGACACCAAGTCCCATGTCAGCCTTAACCTAGAATCCACACAATATCAAGCTAAACAACAACAGCCACATCTACTTTAATAACACACAACACGTATAATCCATACATATAATAGGGTCCTCAAGTATCACTCCTATACTCATAATCCATTCAATCCAAACATAACATTCTACTTAACTCAGAATCAACATAATACAACAAGTCTTAATTAGTCTACATCAAATACACATAACATAGACAATCCTGTTTGTAAACCTATGGAGCAGACTACAAAGAATACAGACAAAGACATAACGCCTCTGCCAATTGAGGCTCACCAATGCTAAGAGCTCGGAGGTACGGATGAGTCCATCCCTTGCTTTGCACCTGTGACTGAAAATGTTTTGTATGAATGGGTGAGTCATACGCTCAGTGAATAAGGATTATAAACAATTTATAATTGACACATATAGCATACACAAGCATCAACAAATTTATGCAATAATGCGTACCACATACGATCCGGTTTCTTTATCACAAATCCTCGTACGTTAATTCGTTTCACATTTCCGTATGTCTCGATATGTATTTTTCGTTTATGGATCCCGGGAGCCCAGCCCCTCCTCAGATCCTCATTACTGTCCCGGGAGCCCTGCCCCTCCTCAGACATAATAACCTAAGAAACCCGGGAGCCCCGGCCCTCCTTAGGTCCTTAAGTCCTTCGACCCCGGGAGCCCAGCCCCTCCTCAGGTCGGATCCAAACTGATCCTGCCTACGAATTCCTTTCGTATATAAATATATGGTTTATGTCTTAAATCTTAATTATCATTGATTCATCGTCATCGCATCATCATCACACCATTTACATATCATCATGCATCATCGTTTCATCATCACATCATCAGCATCATATCATAGATACAACGACATCAAATCATCATCATGTCTTTATCATATTATTACATAAACAAAGAAATTTCTAAAATTCTCACACATCCAATGCCAAATTATCATTTCATAATCACATATTTGCATTTCATTCAATCATCATCAACATAACATCATAAACAACCAGTATCGGGTTTGGGGTAGTGGTGAACGAATGGATTTGAAAACATAACTTGAATGTATAAAGAATTTGAGTTAAAGTCTTGAAAATAGAGTTTTAGTACTGATGTAATCGATTACAGGCCTCTTTAATCGATTACCAGCTTCAAATTTCGTTCTGAAGAAAATTTTTGCGAAAATAAGCAGTCTGTAATCGATTACAAACCCGCAGTAATCGATTACAGAGTTTTGGTAATCGATTACAGTAATCGATTACCAATTCGCTGTAATTGATTACAGCCTGGGTCAGTGACGAAAATCTGCAGAAAACTTCGCGAAAATCATCTCCAAATCCACATTTTCACCACAACCCATCCAAATCAAACACAACCAACATACAATATCAATCATATATCAACCAATCTCAGTCCCTATCAACTACCATAGCAAGAAATTCACAATATCAATCAAAATCAAACATAAACAATAAATAACCCATTACTCACAAATTACTCCAATGGACTTCAAGACACCACCGTGAGCTAGGATGAGTTACCCGGAGCTTCCCTAGTTGGTTGAGACCCTAGAGAACACATCATAAACCTCAGATTCTCAACAAAATCAAAAACCCCCAATAGTAAACCCTAAACCCCCAATCCGAAAATAGATAGAAATATACACCAATGGAGAGAAAGAAATACTCTACACTTACCCACAATATACTAGATGAGTAATGCTAACTTGAATCTTGAAGATTAATGGGGTTTGATGAGGGTTTGGGAGAGAGATTTGAGAGGGATGAATAGTGAAGAAGAAAGAAAGAAAGAAGAGAATGGAGGGGGAATGGGGTTACAAGGAATGGGAGAGGAAAAAAGGAAAAAATGGAAGGAAAAAGAGTGGGGAGGTGGGACCCACTTGGTTCTATCTCCCCGGTTGTACCGTGATCTCTTACTCAAAATAACTCAGAATACCCGATGTATTACATTACATGATTTTTTACATATATATAGTAGAAGTTGAACGCTACATATTTTAAAATGTGATATTTCTCTAATTTTTACACTATAAAACAAAGACTATAGAATTTAAATTACGAAATTCGATGATTTTTTTACAAATAGTAGAAATTGAAGGCCACATATTTTGAAATGTGAGATGTCTCTATTTTTTAACATTTTAAAAAAAAGATTATAGACTTTAAATTGTGAAATTACATGATTTTATTTTACATATAGTAGAAATTGAAGACTACATACTTTAAAATGTGAGATTTCTCCTTTTTCCTAGAAACACTATAAATGTCACGACCCAATCCGGATACGTGACTGGCACATGGGACGCCGAGTCCCATGTCAGCCTTAATCTGCTCAAGGATAGACATGATCGAAATACTCAACTTCAACAACACACATCTCATGCATAAATATATGTGTCAAAGGGTGTATATCATACTGTTCTTGTACTCATCACACCACTAGTACATATCATAAAGGTCTAAATGATTAAATCCCACAATAATATACAAAAGAACCTCAATGAGTCTTACATAGACCCTAATACAAACTATCTCAAGAATCCTATTTGTAACCTTATGGAGCACAAGACATAAACTTTCAACTATTACAAAGGCCTCTAGATCACGAGGCTCACCATAACTAAGACTTCGGCGATACGGACGAATCCATCCCTCGATCTGCACCTGAGACTGAAAATGTTTTGTATGTATGGGTGAGTTATACACTCAGTGAATAATAGATTACAAATAATTTATGATACAACAAACAACAATGCCTACAAGTATCCACCATTCACAATCATAAAGTCCTAACACAATACACATCCATACCTTAATAACTTTTACGTCAAACTCGTCTCACGTCCTCCTTTGATTAAGTATGTTTTAGTTATGGATCCCGGGAGCCCCGCCCCTCCTCGGATCCTAATTTATGTCCCAGGAGCCCAGCCCCTCCTCGGACTTATATCTTAAGGACCCCCGGGAGCCCCGCCCCTCCTCAGGTTCTTATATTTTAAGGAACCCCAGGAGCCCCGCCCCTCCTCAGGTTCTTATCAAGCTTTACTCAAGTTTCCAATCTTTACCTTTGCATTATACTATCCCAAAACATATCTCACATAACGCACACCCGTTCATACTCATGTCATCAACATATCAACATCACAGCGTCACCACATCATTAACATATTATCATCACAACATCATCATATCATCATCATCATAATATCATGTTATTCTCACGGCATTATCACATCATTATCTCAAGGGTGTTTCAACCGTATAGCCTTCATACAATTATATCATACATAAACAAGGTAATTTCTAAACTTCCACACATCCAGTCTCTTCCAATACCAAATTATCATCATAAGCACTCAAGTATCAAGTTTTAGGTTGTGGTGAACGATGGGAAATGAAGATATAACTTAAACGCATGAGGGAAATGAGTTAAAATCATGAAAATTGAGTTTTTGCCCAGTGTTCTGTAATCGATTACCAGTATCGAATTTCGCCCTGGAAGATGATTTTCGCAAAATTTTCAACCCTGTAATCGATTACCAATTCGTGGTAATCGATTACAAACAGTACCAGTGGCGATTTTCTGCAGAAAATAGCATAAAAACTTCCCCAAATCCACTCTTTCATCACAACCCATCCAAATCAAACATAATCAACATGTAATATCAATCATATATCAACTAATCTCAGTCTTTATCAACCATCATAGAATGAAATTCACAACAACAATAAAAAACAATCATAAACCATAAATAACCCATTACTCACAAAATACTCCAATAGAGTCCATGGCTCAATCCCAGAGCTAAGATCAGTTGCCCGGACTTTCTCTAGTTGAATGGGACCCTAGATAACACATCACAAAGCTTAGATTCACATCAAAACCAAAAATCCCAAATGAAAACCCTAAACCCCAATCAACCAAAATAGAGAGAAAAGAGATACCAATAGAGAGAAAGAAATACTCTACACTTACCCTCAAGACAAAAGATGAGATTTGGTCAAAAGATCTTGAAAATTGATATGGGTTTGGTAAGGGTTTGAGAGAGAGAGAGAGAGATAAGAGAAGAAGAGGAGATGAGGAAGAAGAAAGAAAGAAAAGAGAGGGGGAGAAAGGGTTACGGGAGGGAGGAAGAAGAAAGAGGAAAAAGGTAGGAAAAAAGGGAAAGAAAGGTGGGGAGGTGGGGCCCACTTGGCTCTATCTCCCCAAAATGCGTCGTGCTCTCTTACTAATAAAACTCAGACTACTCGAGGGTATTACAATAAAACAAGGGCTATAAACTTTAAATTCTAAAATTACAAGATTTTTTTTTAACATATAGTAGAAATTGAAGGCTACATATTTTAAAATGTGAGATTTCTCTATTTATTTTACACTATAAAACATAGACTATAGAATTTAAATTATGAGAATATATGCATGTTTTATATATAGTAGAAATTGAAGGCTATATACTCTAACATGTGATATTTCTTTTTTTTTTCTAGAAACACTGTGAAACAAATACTATAGACTTTAAATTATGAAATTTCATAATTTTTTTAACATATAGTAGAAAATTAAGGTACACACTTTAGAATGTGAGATTTCTCTATTTTCCTCAAAACACTATAAAATAAAGATTATAGACTTTCAATTAAAATTACATAATTTTTTTTTCATATATATAGTAGAAATTGAAGGCTACATATTTTAAAATGTGAGATTTCTCTATTTTTTATACTATAAAACAAAGACTATAGACATTAAATTATGAATTTACATGATTTTTTTACATATAGTACAAATTGAATGTTATATACTTTAAAATATTAGATTTCTCAATTTTTCTTAAAAATCTATAAAACAAATATTATAGACTTAAAATTAAAATTACATGATTTTTTTACATATAAATTGTAGAAATTGAAGGCTACATATTTTAAAATGTAAGATTTCTCCATTCTTTTACACTATAAAACCAAGACTATGGACATTAAATTATGAAACTACATGATTTTTTTACATATAGTTGAAACTGAAGGTTATATACTTTAAAATCTGAAATTTTCCTTTTTTTATTCTAGAAACACTATAAAACAAATACTATAGACTTTAAATTATGAATTTACATGATTATTTTACATATAGTAGAAAACTAAGGCTACACACATTAGAATGTGAGATTTCTCTATTTTTTTAGTACACTATAAAACAAAGACTATAAACTTAAAATTATGAAATTACATGATTTTTTACATATAGTAGAAATTGAAGGCTACATATTTTAAAATGTGAGATTTCTCTATATTTTACACTATAAAACAAAGACTATAGAGTTTAAATTATGAATTTTGATGATTTTTTTACATATAGTTGAAACTGAAGGCTATATACTTTAAAATCTGAAATTTCCCTTTTTTTTTTCTAGAAACACTATAATACAAAGACTATAGACTTTAAATTATGAAATTACATGATTATTTTACATATAGTAGAAAATTATGGCTACACACATTAGAATGTGAGATTTCTCTATTTTTTTAGTACACTATAAAACAAAGACTATAAACTTTAAATTATGAAATTACATGATTTTATTTTACATATAGTAGAAATAGAAGGCTACATATTTTAAAATGTGAGATTTCTCTATTTTTTTACACTATAATATAAAGACTATAGAGTATAGACTATAAATTATGAAATTACATGATTTTTTTACATATATATAGTAGAAATTGAAGGCTACATATTTTAAAATGTGATATTTCTCTATTTTTTACACTATAAAACAAAGACTATAGACTTTAAATTACGAAATTCGATGATTTTTTTACAAATAGTAGATATTGAAGGCCACATATTTTGAAATGTGAGATTTCTCTATTTTTTTACATTTAAAAAAAAGATTATAGACTTTAAATTATGAAATTACATGATTTTATTTTACATATAGTAGAAATTCAAAGCTACATACTTTAAAATGTGAGATTTCTCGTTTTTCCTAGAAACACTATAAAATAAGAACTATAAACTTTAAATTCTGAAATTACATGATTATTTTTACATATAGTAGAAATTGAAGGCTACATATTTTAAATTGTGAGATTTCTCTATTTTTTGAGTAAACGCCCAAGTTGGTCCCTGACAATTTTCGCGGTAGACAAGGTAGTCCCTGACATTAAGAAATTGACAAGTTAGTCCCTGGCAATTTCAATTTTCGGACAACCGTTAGTCCCTAAACGGATTCCGTTATTTCGAGGGACCAATATGGCTTATTTATTAATTGTTAGGGACTAATAAAAGAAATTTAATAAGAATGAATCCTATAAATTATGATATGAACATTGACACATATTCATTCTATTTATGTATTAATTACAAGCTACATATAACTACTCCGGTAAATATTAAGTCTCTATTTGGATGTATTACTATCAAAAGGCAAATATTTTGGTTAATTTTCCAATTGAAGAAGTAACAACAATTTAGTATGTTCAGTGTATAGGAATTTAATTAAGTTTTCCTAGATGCAATAAATATATAGTTTATGTTAATGAAGATACAATATTAAACAGTTTGAGGAGAATTAAAACAACAATTATATATATGTACATATAATATTACTACTCAAAATATTATTGTATATATGTATCAATAATACCCCTTTTCGACTATATATACATACATACATATATATATATATATATATATATATATATATATATAAATTGCTAGAATCAAGTTATCAACCGTGATAGTTACCGACAAATAATTGTATGCATGTAATTATTTTCTACAGCAAAGTAATAAAATGTTGTTACTTTTTCAATTGGAAAATTACCCAACATATTTGCCTTTTGATAGTAATACATCCAAATAGAGACTTAATATTTGCCGGAGTAGTTATAACTTATATGTAGTTTGGAATTAATACATAATTAGAATAAATATGAGTCAATGTCCATATCATAATTTATAGGATTCATTCTTATTACATTTCTTTTATTAGTCCCTAACAATTAATAAATAAGCCATATTGGTCCCTCGAAATAACGGAAACCGTTTAAGGACTAACGGTTGTCCGAAAATTGAAAATTTCAAGGACTAACTTGTCAATTTCTCAATGTCAGGGACTACCTTGTCCACCGCGAAAATTGTCAGGGACTAACTTGGGGGTTTACTCCTATTTTTTTTTTTACACAATATATAAAACATAGACTATAGACTTTAAATTATGAAAATATATGAATGTTTTTTCTATAGTAGAAATTGAAGGCTATATACTCTAACATGTGATGATATTGTTTTTTCTAGAAACACTATGAAACAAATACTATAGACTTTAAATTATGAGATTTCATGATTTTTTTTACATATAGTAGAAAATTAAGGGTACACACTTTAGAATGTGAGATTTCTTCATTTTTCTCAAAACACTATAAAATAAAGATTATAGACTTTAAATTAAAATTACATATTTTTTTTTACATATATATAGTAGAAATTGAAGGCGGCATATTTTAAAATGTGAGATTTCTCTATTTTTTTATACTATAAAACAAAAGAATATAGACATTAAATTATGAATTTACATGATTTTTTTACATATAGTAGAAATTGAATGTTATATACTTTAAAATATTAGATGTTCACACCCCGGATTGCGGCCCAATTCGGTGGCCTAGTTCGGAACCCCAACTACGGCCCAAATTAAGCAAACCAGGGACCTACCTGGAGCCCAAGGTCAGACCTCGGGTACACCCCAAGAAGGGGCCCAGTCCAAACCAAGGCCCAATAAGGAATGGGTAACCCAATGCAAATGGGTCGCAAACGGATTCGAGTACGGATTCACCGACCCAACCCGACCTAAAGGGCTTAAGGCTAGACCTAGGTCCGGGTACTATGACGCGACCCGAGGAAGAGATATGCGCGACCCCCCGGAAAGGGAGGATGCTTATCCACAGAGCGGATGATGATGCCGAGTAATCCGCGATGCAACGACACTACGCGGATCAACCCAATATGCCGCAGAAAGCGGGACAGAGGTTATCCCGAGTCGTTCGGAAGCGGAAGTGCAGAAAGAGCTCACATCCCGCTCTATAAATAGGGTGTCACTCTAATGAACTAGGTACGCTCTCAGTTGAGTTCCCAAGCCTTGAGCACTTACTGACTTAAACTTCGGAGTCCTTTCAGGGAAACCACCCCCCGCGCCTTAGAGAGGAGCTGTGCAAGGAGTCAAAGATCGGCGACAGTTCTTACCGGAGGAAAGGTACGGAACATTGGCGGCGCCGTTGCCGGGGATCCACCACAGTCTCATTCAAGGTCAGCTTACCTTCTAAGGGACCGAGGTTGTGAAAGTAGCCCTGGCTAGAACAAAAACCACATTTCGCATCGTCCACCACGGTGACCCCGGATATGTCATGGCTGGAACCTCGGAAGGACATTGCGTGACGGTTGTAATACCTCGGGTATTCTGAGTTTTGTTGAGTAAGAGATCACGGTACGTCCCGGGGAGACAGCACACCTAGTGGCCCCACCTCCCCTTTTTCCTTTTCTTTTTCCCCCCTCTTTTCTTCTCCTTCCTGTAGCTTCCCCCCCCCCCCCCAATTTCACAACTTCATCTTCTTCTTCTCTCTCCCCATTTCTCTCATATCTCTCTTTCTCAAATTGTCACAACCCAACTCAGATCGTGACCGGCACATGGGACTCCGAGTCCCATGTCAGCCTTAACCTGTAACCCACACAATAATCCAGCTAAACAATAATAACCACAACTACTTTAACATGCATACATACATAAAATCCATACGCATAATGGGGTTCTCAAGGTGTCACCCCTAAATCCATAAAACATAATATGGTCATAACATCCTGCTCAATCCATATGCTAACATAAATCCAACAGAAATGTAACAAGTCTTAATTAGACTTACAACACATACATAACTTAGACAACCCTGTTTGTAAGCCTATGGAGCACACTACTGACATAATAGATAATAACATAACGCCTCTAGACATCGAGGCTCACCAAAGCTAAGAGCGTGGAGGAACGGAAGGACTCGCCTCCTGATCTGCACCTGAATCTGAAAATGGTTTGTATGAATGGGTGAGTCATACGCTCAGTGAATAATAGATTAAAAACAGTTTATGCAGCAATACAGTAATTATATATAAAGTCATAGAAATCCATCACATAATCACCATACCACACGTTCCGCAATTTGTCTTATGTATTGTTGTTACAAGTGTATTCATTATTATAGATCCCGGGAGCCCAACCCCTCCTCAAATCTTTAGTCCCGGGAGCCCAGCCCCTCCTCAGACTTTATCAAACTCAACCCCGGGAGCTATGCCCCTCCTCAGGCCGAGCAAACCAACATTTAATTATTCTTTTAATTAACATCATTTCGTAATCGTACGTTGCGTCATATCCGCATCATCGTCATAACAACATCATAAACAGCCCATTATCAGGTTAGGGGTAGTGGTGAACATATGAATTTGAAAACATAACTTAAATGTATAAAGATTTTTGAGTTAAAGTCTTAAAAATGGTGTTTTAGTGCAGTTGTAATCGATTACAGACATCTGTAATCGTTGTAATCGATTACAAACATCTGTAATCGATTACCTGCTTCAAATTTCGTTCTGAAGAAAATTTTTGTAAAAATTGGCAGTCTGTAATCGATTACAATCCCGCAGTAATCGATTACAGTAATCGATTACAGGGTCTTGGTAATCGATTACTGTAATCGATTACCAATTCGCTGTAATCGATTACAGCCTGGGTCAGAAACGAAATTTTGCAGAAAATCACGCGAAATTCATCTCCAAATCCACATTTTCACCACAACCCATCCAAATCAAACATAGCCAACATGCAATATCAATCATATATCAACCAATCTCAGTCCCTATCAACTATCATAGCAAGAAATTCACAATATCATTCAAAATCAAACATAAACCTTAAATAACCCATTACTCAGAAATTACTCCAATGAGCTCCAAGACACCACCCGGAGTTAGGATGAGTTACCTGGAGCTTCCCTAGTTGGTTGAGACCCTAGAGAACACATCACAAACCTCAATCTCTCAACAAAATCAAAAACCCCAATCTTAAACCCTAAAACCCCAAATCTGGAAATATAGAGAAATAGACATCAAGAGAGAAAACGAAATACACTACACTTACCCACAATATACTAGATGATGATTGATAAATTGATCTTGATGAGTTATGGGGTTTGGGTGAGAGATTGGAGAAGAGAGAAATGGGGAAGAAGAAGAAGAAGAAATGTAGATTGAGGGGGAGGGTGGGGTTACGGGAGAAGAAGAGAAAAAAGGGGAGGGAAAGAAAGAGAAAAGGGGAGGTGGGGCCCACTAGGTGTCCTGTCTCCCCGGGTTGTACCGTGATCTCTTACTCAAACTAACTCAAAATACCCGAGGTATTACACAAATCTCCACCAATCTTCAAGATTCAAGTTACCATTTCTCATCTAGTATATTGTGGGTAAGTGTAGAGTATTTCTTTTGCTCCATTGATGTTTATTTCCTTCTATTTTCGAATTGGGGGTTTTAGGTTTACATTTTGGGGTTTTTGATTTTGGTATGAGTTTGAGGTTTGTGATGTGTTCTCTAGGGTCTCAACCAACTAGGGAAGCTCCAGGTGGTGTCTTGGAGCTCATTGGAGTAATTTGTGAGTAATGGGTTATTTGTGGTTTATGTATGATTTTGATTGATATTGTGAATTTCTTGCTATGATAGTTGATAGGGACTGAGATTGGTTGATATATGATTGATATTGCATGTTGGTTGTGTTTGCTTTGGATGGGTTGTGGTGAAAATGTCGATTTGGAGATGATTTTCGCACAATTTTTTGCATAATTTCGCTTCTGGTGCAGGATGTAATCGATTACAATGAGTCAAATTCAAAATTTCACTTGCGAATGCTGTAATCGATTACATCAATTTGGTAATCGATTACAAGTTGCCAAATTTTGCAAAATTTTCTCCAGAATGAAATTCGATACTGGTAATCGGTTACAGAGGTCTGTAATCGATTACAGCAGTACTAAAACTCTATTTTTAAGACTTTGACTCAAAATCTTTATACTTTTAAGTTATGCATTCAAATCCATTCGTTCACCACTACCCCAAACTCGATATCAGGCTGTTTATGATGTTAATACGAGATTACCGTGAATATTTGTCGGATTGTGCTTATGCATTGATAAGAATTAAAATATGAATAAAGTTTGTTGATTCGGCCTGAGGAGGGGCGTGGCTCCCAGGGTCGAGATTTAATGAAGTCTGAGGAGGGGCTGGGCTCCCAAGATCTCTAACGATAAATGCACATGTAATACAAATGAATAAGACGAATTGCGGAATATGTTGCATGGTGATTGTGTGATGGGTTGACTTGTTGTGTGTATGATCATGGTGCTGTTGCATAAATTGTTTTTAATCTATTATTCACTGAGCGTATGACTCACCCATTCATACAAACCATTTTCAGATTCAGGTGCAGATCAGGAGGCGAATCCTTCCGTTCCTCCAAGCTCTTAGCTTTGGTGAGCTTCAATGTTTAGAGGCGTTATGTTATTGTCTGTTGTGTCTGTAGTATGCTCCATAAGTCTACAAACAGGATTGTCTAAGTTATGTGTATGTGATGTAGTCTAATTAAGACCTGTTGTATCATGTGGATTCTGAGTTAAGTAGAATGTTATGACAGTATTATATGTATTATGAATATAGGGATGTTACTTTGAGAACCCTATTATATGAATGGATTTTACGTGATGTGTGTTATTAAAGTAGTTGTGGTCGTTGCTGTTTAGCTTGATATTGTGTGGAATCCAGGTTAAGGCTGACATGGGACTTGGTGTCCCATGTGCCGGTCACGGATCTGAGTTGGGTCGTGACATTAATACGATATTACCGTGAATAATGGTCGGAATGTGGTTATGCATTGATAAGAATTAAAATATGAATAATGTTGTCGATTCGGCCTGAGGAGGGACGTGGCTCCCGGGGTCGAGATTTAATGAAGTCTGAGGAGGGGCTGGGCTCCCAGGACTAGAGATCTGAGGAGGGGCTGGGCTCCCGGGATCTCTAACATTAAATACACTTGTACTAATAATAAATAAGACGAATTGCGGAGTATGTTATATGATGTTTTTGTGATGGGTTAACTTGTCTGTGTGTATGATTATGATGTTGTTTCATAAACTGTTTTTAATCTATTATTCACAGAGCGTATGACTCACCCATTCATACAAACCATTTTCAGATTCAGGTGCAGATCAGGAGGTGAATCCTTCCATCCCTCCAAGCTCTTAGCTTTTGTGAGCCTTAATGTGTAGAGGCGTTATGTTATTGTCTGTTGTCTATGTAGTCTGCTCCATAAGTTTATAAACAGGATTGTCTATGTTATGTGTATTTGATGTAGTCTTATTAAGACTTGTTATATTATGTTGATTCTGAGTTAAGTAGGTGTAATACCTGGGTAGTCTGAGTTTCTTTGAGTAAGAGATCACGGTACACCCGGGGAGATAGAACCACGTGGGCCCCACCTCCCCTCTCTTTTTCTTTCCCTTTTTCCTTCTTTCTCCCCCCATTCACGTCACTTTCTCTCTCCCTCTGATTTTCTCTCTTCTTCTTCTTCCTCATCCCTTTCTTTCTTCTCTAATCCAAACCCAAACCCAAACCCCATTAATCATCAAAGATCAAGTTAACATTGCTCATCTAGTATATTGAGGGTAAGTGTAGAGTATTTCTTTTTCTCCATTGATGTCTATTTTCCTTAATTTTCGGATTTGGGGTTTTAGGGCTCAAGATTGGGATTTTTTATTTTGTTGTGAGATTGAGGTTTGTGATGTGTTCTCTAGGGTCTCAACCAACTAGGGAAGCTCCGGGGAACTCATCCTAGCTCCGGGTGGAGTCTTGGAGCTCATTGGAGTAATTTGTGAGTAATGGGTTATTTGTAGTTTATGTATGATTTTGATTGAATGTGTGAATTTCTTGTTATGATAGTTGATAGGGACTGAGATTGGTTGATATATAATTGATATTGCATGTCGGTTGTGTTTGATTTGGATGGGTTGTGGTGAAAATGTGGATTTGGAGATGATCGGGGTCGTAAATGGGAAACCTGATGAGGGGCATAGCTCGCGAGGTTTCTCAGTATGGTGTCTGGTGAGAGGCATAGCTCGCGGGACATCCATACTTCCTATGAACATGAGTCGGGGCCGAGCTCCAGGTGTTCATAGGTTAAAAGCTACCAAGATAAAGAGACTGTATAAGAACGATTGAATCGATATATCTGTTGTGTTGGTTTATGTATGCTTGTTGGTTTATGTTATATCTGCATACACTGCTTATAACCTGTTTATTCACTGAGCGTATGACTCACCCATTGATACAACATGTTTTCAGATTAAGGTGCAGATCAAGGGACGAGTTCATCCGTTCCTCCGGGTTCTTAGATTTGGTGAGCCTCATGTGTTAGAGGCATTGTGTAGTTTATTCTTACTGTATGCTCCTTATGTTACAGACAGGATTTCCTTGGACCAAAGTAGGTGGTTGTTAATGTATAAGTCTATGTAAGACTTGTTGTGATTGTGTTATTGGTATTAGACTTCCTTCAGAGTATGTATGATGATACATATATATTAGATGTAAGGATTGTGTATGATGATTTATGAATTAAGCTGAATGTTATGACCAGGCTATATGTATGGATCTTATGTATGTGTGTATGTTATAGTAGTTGTGGTTGCTGTTGTCTAGCTGGATTAATGTGTGGATTGCAGGTTAAGGCTGACATGAGACTCGATGTTCCATGTGCCGGTCACGATTCGAGTTGGGTCGTGACAGTAGGATATTATGTTTGGATTATATGGGTTATGAGTATAGGGGTGATACTTTGAGAACCCTATTATATGTATGGATTATACATGATGTGTGTTATTAAAGTAGTTGTGGTTGTTGTTGTTTAGCTTGATACTGTGTGGAATCCAGGTTAAGGCTGACATGGGACTTGGTGTCCTATGTGCCGGTCACGGATTCGAGTTGGGTCGTGACACTATATACTTTAAAATGTGAGATTTCTCTTTTTTTTTTTCTACAAACACTATAAAACAATGATTATAGACTTTAAGTTATGAAATTACATGATTTTTTTACATATAGTAGAAAATTAAGGCTACTCACTTTAGAATATGAGATTTCTCTATTTTTTTTAGTACACTATAAAACAAAGACTATAGAATTTAAATTCTTAAATTACATGATTTTTTTACATATAAATAATAGAAATTGAAGGCTACATATTTTAAAATGTGAGATTTCTCTTTTTTTTTTTTACACTATAAAACCAAGACTATAGACTTTAAATTATGAAATTACATGTTTTTTTACATATAGTAGAAATTGAAGGCTTTATACTTTAAAATGTGAGATTTCTCTTTTTTTTTTCTAGAAACACTATAAAACAAAGATTATAGACTTTATATTATTAAATTACATGATTTTTTTTTTTTTTGCATATAGTAGAAAATTAAGGCTACACACTTTAGAATGTGATATTTCTCTATTTTTTTTAGTATACTATAAAAGAAAGACTATAGACTTTAAATTCTAAAATTACATTATTTTTTTACGTATAGTAAAAATTGAAGGCTACATATTTTAATTTGTGAGATTTCTCTATTTTTTTACACTATAAAACAAAGACTATATAAATTATGAATTTAAGTGAATTTTTTACATATAGTAGAAATTGAATGTTATATAATTTTAAATTTTATATTTCTCTATTTTTCTTAAAACTCTATAAAACAAAGATTATAGACTTAAAATTTAAATTACATGATTTTTTTACATATAAATAGTAGAAATTGAAGGCTACATATTTAAAAATGTGAGATTTCTCTATTTTTTTACAGTATAAACCCAAGACTATAGATTTTAAATTATGAAATTACATGTTTTTTTACATATAGTAGAAACTGAAAGTTGTATACTTTAAAATGTGAGATTTATTTTTTCTAGAATGGATTACAACTGCACTAAAACACCATTTTTAAGACTTTAACTCAAAATCTTTATACAACTAAGTTGTGTTTCCAAATCCATTCGTTCACCACTACCCCAAACTCGTTATAGGGCTGTTTACGATGTTATTATGATGATGATGTGAATATAATGCGATGTGCGATTGTGAAATGATAATAATTAAAGGATGATTAAGATTGGTTGGTTCGGCCTGAGGGGGGGCATAGCTCACGGGGTCGAGTTTTAATAAAGTCTGAGGAGGAGCTAGGCTCCCGGGACTAAAGTCCGAGGGGGGGCTGGGCTCCCGGGACTAATGATCCGAGGGGGGCTGGGCTCCCGGGATCTCTAAAAATAAATACAGTTGTAATAACAAAACGTAAGACGAATTGCGAAATGTGTTGTATGGTGATTATGTGAAGAATTGTTATGGTTGATTATGTGATCATGATATTGTTCCATAAACTGTTTTTAATCTATTATTCACTGAGCATATGACTCACCCATTCATACAAACCATTTTCAGATTCAGGTGCAGATCAGGAGGCGAGTCCTTCCGTCCCTCCAAGCTCTTAGCTTTGGTGAGCCTCGATGTTTAGAGGCGCTAGGTTATTTTTCTATTATGTCAGTAGGATGCTCCATAGGTTTACAAACAGGGATGTCTAAGTTATGTATGTGTTGTAAGTCTAATTAAGACTTGTTAATCTTATGTTGGATTATGTTAGTCTATGGATTAAGCAGGACGTATGACAATACATTATGTATTATGGATTTAGGGGTGATACCTTGAGAACCCCATTATGAGTATGGATTTTATGCACGTATGCATGTAAAGTAGTTGTCGTTATTATTGTTTAGCTGGAGTGATGTGTGGATTACAGGTTAAGGCTGACATGGGACTCGGTGTCCCATGTGCCGGTCACGATCCGAGTTGGGTCGTGACAAAGTTGGTATCAGAGCCTAGGTTGAGTTTTGTAACTTATGGAGCAATTGTTCTTCAATAGGATGACAATAGTGTAAATGGTTGCCGGCCCATTTTCACAAATTGTGATTCTAGTGAAGACATTTTAGGGTGTTGCTGTCCAAGTTAATTCTTTGATTGCTAATCCCTTTTTGACTCGGGGATGTGTCCTACACTATGTCTCTAAACGATTGGTTGTTTGTGTAGCTGCTCTTGGTTGACCATGCCGCCTAAGCAGGGTCCCCGAAGACGGGGAGGGCCTCGTACCCCCAGGGACCCCCCTCCTGTGCAGGGGGATGATGAGCCCGTTGGAGGTGATGCGGAGCCTAACTATGGTGAGGAGATGTGAGGGGTTCGCCAAGCCCTCAACATCTTGATTCAGATGATGCAGAACCAGAATCAGAACCAGAATCAGAATCAGGATTAGAACCAGAGGAGGGAAGAGGTTCCTCTAAACATGGACTACGAATCACCTAGGCCGAGACCTCAGGTTTTTGGTACCCTTGAAGTGACTCTGGAGGCATATCTGAGGCTGAATCCACCGACTTTTTCGGGGGAGTCCATGGAGGAAGACCCGGAGGATTTCTTGGATCGAGCCACTAGAGCTCTGCGTGCCCTTCGATGCCACGACGTGAGGGTCGTGGATCTGGTGACCTACACCCTTCAGGGAACTGCTGTTCATTGGTATGAGACTTGGTTGATGGAAAGGGCTCATATGAGGAGGCCGCCACCAGTGCGGGAGGAGTTCACTAAAGCTTTCAGAGCAAGATTCTTTTCTGGGAACCGAAGGGAGCTTTTGGTGGAGCAATTCCTAAAGCTGAAGCAGACTCCGGGCATGTCTGTGGTCGAGTATGCTACTCAATTTACTCGACTATGTCGATATGCGCCGCATGAGATCACTACTGAGGATAGGAAAGTGAGAAGGTTTGTGAAAGGGCTCAGGGACCCGATGCGTTCCATTCTGCATAATGAGATAGGGAGGAAAGCCTTCTCTCAAGTGATGGATACCGCGGTGGGCATTGAAAACTCAAAGGAGGAAGACAAGCCGGATAGAGGATTTGAGAAGAAAAAGAAGACTACAGGGCAGTTCTCCCGGGGATCCAGTTCTGGTGGGTCCCAAGGTTATCAGCAGCGAGGTTTGCTCTGGGGAGTGGTTCTAACTCCTCAGGATCCACCCCTAGGGACACGTCTGGGATGAGGCCCAAGCTAGTAGTGCTTCCCAGTCAAACACACAGCGTTCTAGACCCCAAGGTCAACGGCGCCCTCACTGCAAGCAGTGTAGAAGATACCACCATGGCGCGTGCCGCCCGAATCAGAATGTATGCTTTGGGTGCGGGCAGGCAGGGCATTTCGTCAGGGAGTGTCCTCGCCTTGCTGGGGGAGCTACCGAGCATCAAGCACCCATCTTTCCTGCACCATCTCATTCAGCTATGTCTCCGGGTAGTTCTTCCGGGCAAGGAGGTCGAGGTGCAGCTAGAGGAAACAGAGGTAGAGATCAAGGTGGTGGAGGAAGAGCTCAGCCTAGAGTCTTTGCGTTGACCCGTCAAGACGCTCAGGCGTCCAATGCTGTGGTAGCAGGTATAACAAAAGTTTGTTCTTCTGAAACGTATGTGTTGTTTGATCCGGGCTCCACACATTCTTATGTGTCCCCGTTCTTTGCTTCCCGTTTTAGCGAGCAACCGGTGCCTTTGGAGGACCCTTTTTGGGTTAGCACTCCGGTCGGAGAACCTTATAAGGTTCATCTCGTGTGCGAGTCGTGTGTGGTTTCTGTGGGCAGGATGGACACTTGGGTCGACCTGGTGATTCTTGATATGGTGGACTTTGATGTCATCTTGGGCATGGATTGGTTGGCTTCCTGTCATGCCTCGGTGGATTGCTATGCCAAGTGGGTGAAATATGTCCTCCCCGATGGTTCAACCTTCGAGTTCCAAGGGGATCATTGTGTGACCCCTGCTTCTTTGATCTCGGCTATGAGTGCTATGAAGTAAATGGACCACGGGTGTCAAGGTTTTCTGGCGTCAGTGATGAACATGGAGGCTAGTGTTGTAGATGTTGGTCAAGTTCCAGTGGTATGTGAATATCCAGATGTGTTTCCGGAGGAGTTACCGGGTATGCCACCAGATCGGGAGATAGAGTTCAGGATTGACCTAACTCCTGATGCTCAACCAGTTTCCATTCCTCCTTACCGTATGACTCCGAAAGAGTTAAGCGAGTTGAAGGATCAGCTAAAGCATCTTTTGGACAAGGGTTCATCCGACCGAGCACATCACCTTGGGGTGCTCCGGTTCTTTTGTCAAGAAGGAGGATGGACCCATGAGGCTTTGCGTGGATTACAGACAGCTCAACAAGATGACGGTCCGAAATAAGTACCCTCTTCCGAGGATTGATGATTTGTTTGATCAACTTCAGGGTGCTTGCTGTTTTTCTAAGATTGATCTGAGATCGGGTTACCATCAGTTGAGGATTAAGGAAGGAGATATTCCGAAGACGGCTTTCCGTACTCGATATGGGCATTTCGAGTTCCTGTGATGTCTTTCGGGATGACCAATCCCCTGCAGCTTTCATGGATCTCATGAACCGAGTGTTCAAACCATTCTTGGATCGATTCGTCATAGTCATCATTGATGACATCTTGGTGTACTCTAAGAGTGCTGAGGAGAATGAGCATCATCTCAGAATTGTGCTGCAGACTCTGAGAGACCACAATCTTTATGCCAAGCTCTCTAAGTGCGAGTTTTGGCTAGACCGATTGACCTTTCTCGGGCATGTGGCGTCTAAGGACGGGATCAGGGTGGATCCGAAGAAAGATGAGGCAGTTCAGAAGTGGCCAAGGCCTACGACAGTGACCGAGATCCGTAGCTTCTTGGGTCTTGCCGGTTACTATCGAAGGTTTGTTAAGGATTTCTCAAGGATAGCAGCCCCTCTCACCCAGTTAATCCAGAAGAGTGTGCCTTTCCAGTGGTCGGAAGCTTGTGAGGAAAGTTTTCAGAGGTTGAAGGAGTCCTTGACCATCGCTCCTGTCTTGGTTTTGCCTTCGGGTTCTGGAGGGTATTCAGTGTACTGCGATGCCTCTCGGATTGGGCTTGGTTGTGTGCCGATGAAGCATGGGAGAGTTATTGCTTATGCATCAAGGAAGCTGAAGAGACACGAGCAGAACTACCCTACCCATGACTTGGTGGAGATGGCTGCGGTTGTTTTTGCTCTTGAGATCTGGATACACTACCTCTACGGAGAGACGTGTGAGATTTACACCGACCACAGGAGTTTGAAGTATATCTTTCAGCAAAGGGATCTTAATCTGAGGCAGAGGAGGTGGATGAAGTTGCTTAAGGATTATGATTGCCCCATTTTGTATCACCAGGGAAGGAGAATGTTGTCGCCGATGCACTGAGTAGGAAGTCTATGGGTAGTGTAGCCCATATTGCTCCCGTAAAGAGGCCGTTGGTGGAAGAGATTCACCGTTTGGAGGCTGAAGGTATGCATTTTGAGCTGGGAAGATCGGGAGTGCTCTTGGCTCATGTGCGGGCTCAGTCCACCCTAGTGGATCAGATCAAGTCTGTGCAGCGAGAATATCCGAGGCTAATGGAGCTGGTGACGGAGGTTAGTGAAGGGAAGAACTCGACGCTCTCTTTGGACTCGGAGGGAGCGCTACGTTGTGGGCAACGTTTGTGTGTTCCGGATGTGGGTAATTTGAGGAGGCTTATTCTGGACGGAATGCTTGAGGTTCGATAAGAAAGGAAAGCTGAGTCCTCGGTATGTCGGGCCTTTTGAGATCTTGGATCGGATCGGGGCAGTGGCCTATCATTTGGCACTTCCACCTCAGATGTCCTCAATCCATCCCATTTTCCATGTGTCCATGTTGAGGAAGTATCTATCTGATCCGTCTCATGTGATCGAACATCAAGTGTTACCCTTGGATGAGAATTTGGCATACGAGGAGGAACCGGTGGCTATTGTTGATCGGCAGGTGAGGAAACTCCGCTCTAAGGAAGTGGCTACAGGGAAGGTGGGTTGGCGAAACCACTCTGGTCAAGAGGCTACATGGGAGCCCGAGAAAGCCATGCGGGATAAGTATCCGCACCTCTTTCATGATTCAGGTAATCTCTTTTCCCTTCTGTGCGTGAATTCGGGGTCCGAATTCTTTAAGGGGGGAAGATTGTAATACCTCGGGTATTCTGAGTTAGTTTGAGTAAGAGATCACGGTACACCCGGGGAGATAGAACCACGCGGGTCCCACCTCCCACCTCCCCACTCCTTTTTCCTTCTTTTCCTTCTTTCCCTTCTTTCTTCCCTTCCATTCCCGTAACTCTCTCCCTCTCTTTTTCCCTTTCTTCCTCTCTTCCCCATTTCATCTCCCTCTCTCAAATCTCTCACCCAAACCCCATTGTTGTCCAAGATCAATTTATCAATCATCATCTAGTATATTGTGGGTAAGTGTAGTGTATTTCTTTTTCTCTCTTAGTGTATTTTCTCTTTGATTTTCGGATTTGGGGGTTAGGGTTTACTATTGGGGGTTTTTTATTTTTGTTGAGAGATTGAGGTTTGTGATGTGTTCTCTAGGGTCTCAACCAACTAGGGAAGCTCCAGGTAACTCATCCTAACTCTGGGTGGTGTCTTGGAGCTCATTGGAGTAATTTGTGAGTAATGGCTTATTTATGGTTTATGTTTGATTTTGAATGATATTGTGAATTTCTTGCTATGATAGTTGATAGAGACTGAGATTGATTGATATATGATTGATATTGCATGTTGGTTGTGTTTGATTTGGATGGGTTGTGGTGAAAATGTGGATTTGGAGATGATTTTCGCGAAGTTTTCTGCAGAATTTCGTTTCTGACCCAGGCTGTAATCGATTACAGCGAATTGGTAATCGATTACTGTAATCGATTACCAAGACCCTGTAATCGATTACTGCGGGATTGTAATCGATTACATACTGCCAATTTTTACAAAAATTTTCTTCAGAACGAAATTTGAAGTAGGTAATCGATTACAGACATCGATTACAGATGTCTGTAATCGATTACAACTGCACTAAAACACCATTTTTAAGACTTTAACTCAAAATCTTTATACAACTAAGTTGTGTTTCCAAATTCATTCGTTCACCACTACCCCAAACTCGTTATAGAGCTGTTTACGATGTTATTATGATGATGATGTGAATATAATGCGATGTGCGATTGTGAAATGATAATAATTAAAGGATGATTAAGATTGGTTGGTTCAGCCTGAGGGGGGGCATAACTCACGGGGTCGAGTTTTAATAAAGTCTGAGGAGGAGCTAGGCTCCCGGGACTACAGTCCGAAGGGGGGCTGGGCTCCCGGGACTAATGATCCGAGGGGGGGCTGGGCTCCCGGGATATCTAAAAATAAATACACTTGTAATAACAAAACGTAAGACGAATTGCGAAATGTGTTGTATGATGATTATGTGAAGAATTGTTATGGTTGATTATGTGATCATGATATTGTTGCATAAACTGTTTTTAATCTATTATTCACTGAGCGTATGACTCACCCATTCATACAAACCATTTTCAGATTCAGGTGCAGATCAGGAGGCGAGTCCTTCCGTCCCTCCAAGCTCTTAGCTTTGGTGAGCCTCGATGTTTAGAGGCGCTAGGTTATTTTTCTATTATGTCAGTAGTATGCTCCATAGGTTTACAAACAGGGATGTCTAAGTTATGTATGTGTTGTAAGTCTAATTAAGACTTGTTGATCTTATGTTGGATTATGTTAGTCTATGGATTAAGCAGGACGTATGACCATACATTATGTATTATGGATTTAGGGGTGATACCTTGAGAACCCCATTATGAGTATGGATTTTATGCACGTATGCATGTAAAGTAGTTGTGGTTATTATTGTTTAGCTGGAGTGATGTGTGGATTACAGGTTAAGACTGACATGGGACTCGGTGTCCCATGTGCCGGTCACGATCCGAGTTGGGTCGTAACAAATATCTATTATAATCCTACATTTATATATCATATCAATTACCTATATATATCTAACCTATATATAACTAACGTACATATCTGTATTAATTAACAATATTTCCTTCCTAATTACAATTTCTATATATCGTGCCTACATATACGATTTCTATATATATATATATATATATAATACTTACCTATTCACGTTTATATATATATATATATATATAATCTATATTAATAAATTATATTTCTTTCCAAATTATGATTCTTATATATGTATATATATTACTTACCTACGTGTGTGTGTATATATATATATATATATGAAATCTATATTATTTCTTTCCTAGTTACGATTTCTATATATGTATATATATTAATTACCTATATATATCTAACCTATATATAACTAGTGTACATATATATATATATATATGAACTCTATATGAATTATTATTATTTTGTAAATCAACTTAATGTTATCACAATAAAATAAATCAACTAAGAGTCCTAAAATTGAGGATGTTACATTTTCACCCCCTTAACAAAAGAATTTGTCCTCAAATTCATTACCACATATACATACAAATGTTGGCCATATATTTGATCAAACAACACCACATGCAACCATTTTCCTCGCGGAGACTCGATGGAAGGTTTACACGGGTTCACAAACGTCTAACCCGAAAAAAAATCGATCGGCATAACAATCAATCCACATGAGTGGTCACAAACTAGAAATCAAACTCTTTTTTTTATTTGTTAGCCAAACTAATCAAAATAAAACTACTTTTGTTAGCTGCCAAAAATCCAAAATAAGTATTTTTTTTTGTTCTTTTTTTTTTTTAAAGCCAAGTTAGTCCCCAAGTCCTAGTAGTTCAAAACACATCTACTTTCTCGATCTACAAAACCAAGCATAGAGCTCAAAACTTTTTCGCTTGCAATCGAAGGCAACTTTATGCTCTTAGAAACACTCTAAAATTCTCACATTCACTCCAATCAAAACATATTTTCTTTATTCCTAAGATATTTAATCGCATAAGTTTTCACAAAACATATAGAGGAAAAACTTTCAAAAACTTTATTCAACTTATATTGTACTGTTATTTTGGAAATCATCTACCCATGCCCACAACGCATGTTTTCAAAACCCACAAAAACCATGAAAAACATATTGGACCCTACGATGCATGATTACAACCGTCGTATTAAGAAGTTCCAGAGAGATTTTCAAAACAACATAAAATAGTTACAAAACTAGATTTAATAGAAAAATCGATTTTGATCTTTGCAACTTAATGATTATAAGAAGGGTCTTAAGGAACTTCATCCCTTAAATTTGATAGGGTATGGGATCATTCTCTAAAACCAATGTTGAAAACAAAACATCACTTGAGCAAACTTTTGAAATTACTTGAAATAAAAAAGATGAGGCGAAAACATCTTCGATGTACATCCAAAGCCACTATGTGGGACAAGCTTTCAAAAAAACAAGATGGGTATGATGAAACTAACTCTCACATGGCTCCTCAAGGATTCTCTTGAATCTTACTAATGGCATGCGTGAAGAAAAATGCTCTTTCTTAACTCTTAAGGGTATGAATATAATGTTTTAGGGGACTACTAGCACCTGAGTTCAGGTAGAGTTAGGGAATATGTTTTAGTGGCTTGTGACGACATGGTATATATATGGGTACATATGTGAGAAGGCAAAAAGGTTTTCTAAAGAGCTAGCAATAGGTCATTACTGGGAAGTGTGGTCTGTCTCTAGGATCATGCAAACGGTGTAGAAGAGGAAAGACTTCTTCTATACTCATAGTTGATGGAGGGTAGTGTCTGGGAAGCTTAGAGGATGTGGTATGACACGGTCAATGAATATTCCGGTAGTTAGTGGTGATACGGTACCTTCGGCTGTAAGGGCTCATATATTCTAATGTACGAGAGTGAGGTACCTAGAGGTGTTAAGGCTTATATCTATCAATGTATGTGATGGGGTAAAGTGTTTTCCAAAAAGAAAGAGGGTTCAGCTAGAAGGACATGATTATTCATAAGCGTTATCCCATCATGACTACGGAAGAGGTCGAAGTAAAACACTCTTTTGTTTACTGAAATATGACATGAAGTCAATTTGCAAAGACATCCTTTCGAAAATATGAGCGGAAAACATGTTTGAAAACATACCTTTTAGTCTCCATGTAAAACCTTTTCGAAAACTTTTTTTTTTTTGTCTAAATCAAACAAGGGTGCGGTTAACGCACAAGAAAACATATAGAGACCATGATTAACCAAAGACGGGCAACCATCCGTGGCTAACTAGTTAAGGCAACCAACTCTTAACTAAGGTCGACTACCCTTAACTAACCTCAACTAGGCCTTAGTAAAACTACAGGTAGTTCAACCTTAAGCCTGGACATGGTTTCACACAACATCCCATTGCACTTTCGCACAACATGGGTACATACAACGATGATTTAGGCTAGTCATCACCACAAACAAGGTAGAACCAAACAACCTACGGACACCTACTCCAAACGATAGGTGATTCACGGGTGTCAACAGTGTCGGTGGCGAGGACTTCTTCTGAACGTCTGGGGTGAGAGGAATCCAACTGCGAAAACACCAACACCTTGCATTTTCTACTCGCATGAGGGAAACACGAACAAACTTCTGTTCTTCCATGCATAGCGTATCGGCGACGTACTCTTCTATCCTCAAAATCCAGTTGCTAACGATGCTCAGGTTGAGGGGTCCTACAAACGCAAAGGGGTTGGTCGTGCTGACTTCAAGAAGAGTCGAGGCATCCCATGCTTCCTTTCAGGTTGTTCACGTCAGATTGTCCATCCTAATCTGGGTGATCATTCTCATGTCTTTGGGGATGAACTGCTCCGGTTGAAACTCCTGCAGCAACTCATTCGCTCATCAAGGTCTGCAACATGTTCCTACTATGTCTTATTGGAGTCCTCAGTCCCTATACACACAAAACACATCCATCGAGTTGGCCAAACTCAACGTTCGGTTTAAGAATGCATAGCTACTGCAACACACAACTTGACATTCATGCGTTTCTATCCTGAAGGTTTCCATACAGGTCAAACCTTAGAAGCATGTCTAACTAACGTACTATGCAACAAAAGCATAGAAGGTCCAATCCTCAAGCTCCAAAAGGATTGACCGGCTCTGATACCAAATGTAACACCCTATAAATTAGCCCTTAATGTTTAAGTCATCTTAGGCCAATCATCAAGTGTCACGTCCTGATTTCATAACTTGTTCCTTTCTTTTAAAATAATATACGCGGAAAATACATGGGAATTTATTTTCGAAAATACAATATCGTGAAAATAGGGGCAATCGTCAATATATATATAAACGCTAGATATAACCATACATAATATATCTATCTAGCTTTAAACATACATCACAAATATTCCCAAATACATGAATCATAACAATTATTTAATATAATATATTACTAATATAAATATCGCCAGCTAACAATGGTCCGACTTTAACTAAGGGTAAAGCACATAAATAAGGGAAAAACGTATAAAACAACGGAACCTCTAAGCGTCGTCGCCTCGGCTACAGGTGTCTTTGACGTTGGTATGACGGCTTCCTCCAGCGGTTGATCTTCTAAGCTCCTTACGAACGGAGGGACCCTCAGGTCCTTCGGCATCCTACCAGAGCTCTCCATCTAGAGATGGTACGGAAATAGGATTGAGAAACTATAATTTCTCAGTAGGGTATGCACACTTAAGTGTCATCGTATCCATCTCCGCCACTTCGAGTTTATTATGAAAAATGTGATCATACATAAAGACTTGTTCAATTTTAAGTTAAAAATTCCTTTAGTCAAAGTGGATGACTTTTAATCATGCTTCTTAATAACATTCTAAACGTGCTATGCATTGAACATATTCATAATAAAAATTCACATAATACCTCATTCATAAGACAGTTAGTCACATAAACATTTTCATAACATTCTTAGTTCTTTCTTGTCTTTAACTTTACTTTACTTTAACTTTAACTTTAACTTTGCCTTAGTCCATATGGACCTCCCTCAACTTCTTTCTTTCTTGGTAATGAGCTCATACCGTGGCCGTCGCCACCTTGGGTTCCCTTTCGGGAGAGGGGTACTTTTGAGAGTCACCTTCCCTTACCGAAGGATCATCATCATCTTGGCGAGTCACCTCCCCTTACCGGAGGATCATCACTTTACTTTTCTTATAATCTTTAATTATTGGGTACTTTTGAGAGTCACCTTCCCTTACCGAAGGATCGTCATCATCTTGGCGAATCACCTCCCTTACCGGAGGATCATCTCTTTACTTTTCTTATAACCTTTAATTATGGGGTACTTTTGAGAGTCACCTTCCCTTACCGAAGGATCGTCATCATCTTGGCGAATCACCTCCCCTTACCGGAGGATCATCTCTTTACTTTTCTTATAACTTTTAATTATCTTTACTTTAATTATGCATAAACTCGAAATGCAATCATCATCAAACATGTAAAATATACTCTTTAACATCATGAAATAAACATAGCACATACACTTACTTACTCTAACATCATGGAGAAATAAATAAATACAAATCCTTATCAAATAAACATAATATATAACTACTTATAAATATTATTCTTAGTGCTTCTATACATTTCATGTAATTTGATCCCATTTATTTTATTATTATTTCATACTTTGTACTTTATTCTAGTTTTACTTGTACTTTTTACTCTGCCCTTAAGTATCTTGTAAACTCTTATATTTTATTCATCACTAATCTTGTCTTCTATATTATCATTACTATTATTTTCTCTCTTTACTATCATTATTAATACTATTATAATAATCGGTACTATTATATTCCCTATTTAATATTCTATTATATTATTATTCTTAATGTTATAATGTTAACGACTTAACAATTTCTACTGTCTTATTACTTTTATAACTATTGCTTTGACTGTTATCAATATCATTCTTAGTATTGACTTACTAATATTTTTCTTTTTATATACTTTCAATATTTTAGTATTGTCTATACTACTAATGTTATCATTCATGATCGCCGTTATTATTACTATTGTTATTATAATTATTTCTCCTATTACCTTTCCTATTAACATTACTATTACTACCATATTATTATTATTTTTATTATATCTACTATCTTTATTATCATCACCATTTTATTATTTTATTTTTCTTTTTATACGTTACTTACCCACACAGTATACTAACCCATATGTTCTAATAGCTTAATCCATTAACTCAAAATATATATGCTATACCACATTTTCAAACCATGTTCTTATCTATTGTGTTTTCAAGATTTAGTCACTGACACCTCTTTATTATTATTATTATTTTCATAGCTACGCATTTGACTAAGAAAGATTAATTCAAAAGTTTAAACCCTGCACCTATAAAGTCAATCTACTTATATGTCAATCTTGTAAATTCCGATTTTTGTTTCTATTCTTTTAGGACCCAGATCTTTCTATCATCATTACCACTATTATTGTTATTATTATTATTATATTTATTAACATGTATACTATCTTCATTATTCTATTACCCAAACTTAACACTGTAAATAAACATTCTACCAAAACTAGATTTTTGCTTTGAATTTAAAAAAGAATAAGGATTCGGTGTACGTATCATTTACTTTACATCTTAACACTTCATATGCAAATGTAAATATCAATTAACATAATAGCATTATATGATTCATTCTCAACATATATCATTATTTGATCACGAAGAAGACAATAAGTATAATTCAATAACGCATTAAAATGTGAGAATATGCATTAACATAGAATCATATAATCCTTTCTTACCTACGTGTGTATATATATATATATATATATATATATGAAATCTATATTATTTCTTTCCTAGTTACGATTTCTATATATGTATATATATTAATTACCTATATATATCTAACCTATATATAACTAGCGTACATATATATATATATATATACATATATATATATATATATATATATGAACTCTATATGAATTATTATTATTTTGTGAATCAACTTAATGTTATCACAATAAAATAAATCAACTAAGAGTCCTAAAATTGAGGATGTTACATTATCATACTACACCCAACCCCTAGGTTCTTGGCTATCCAGAGCTCACAGCCTCACCATACTACACCCAACCCCTAGGTTCTTGGCTATCCTCACGGGAATACCATAATTCACTCAACCCCTAGGTATCCGGAGGATTCATCCGATCGTACCATAATACACCCATCTCCTAGGTAGCCGAGATTCTATCCGTAATACAATAATACACCCAACCCCTAGGTATACGGTAGATTAACACTTCAAAATGCATAATTAAGATTTCTTCATACTCATCACAACACTTCTATCATCATTCATTACTAGCATTATCATATCTTCCATGAGTATGTATTAATTCACTTTAAATTTCGATTTAAAGGAAAGCACTTCTTCATAATAACATGACATATTTTAATAACATCACTTCAAATTATATATATATATATATATATATATATATATATAACCTCCACCTTTATCACAACAATTCATCATTCTATCAAAATTCACAAAGTCATAATACGTGCAAGCGTACCTAGTTATCACATAACTAGCATTCACTTCTTAAATGCCAAGGGAATGCACAACTCATAACTAAGCATCTCATCAATCATAATTCACTTAATCCACATATACTCATCATTCCAATTTCACAACATTTCACATAAAGAGTTGGGTTCTCCGAACACGCCATTCTTACTTTGAATCAAAGCATTAAAGTTCTCATCACACACATCACTTGTATATATATATATATTCCATTTCTCTTTTCATGGTTAAAAGCATTGCTACATACTTATTTTCATCACTTTAAAATAGTACGTTAACCCCATTATCATTATTTGAAAACTTGTACTTGAAATAGGGTGAAAACAAGTGAAATTGTACTTTTCAGATGCAGGGGATCGATCCTCAGGGGTCTGGGATCGATCCTGCCTTAAAAACTTACAGAAAACACATTTTTGCAGCCTGGGGATCGATCCTCTCATAGTGGGGATCGATCCCCACTTAAAATTTTCCAGATTCTGCAAATTTCCACTTGGGGATCGATCCTCCAATGGCGGGGATCGATCCCAACTGCTCAGTTTCTGCAGAAAACGCAGAAATCGCGTTTCTGCTCTATTTTCCCATCAAAACCCATACCCATTCATCCAAATCACTCAAAAATCATCCATCCAACATACATACACATACCACCAGTGCTTAAACTCAGTATCTCAGAATCTCATATGAGAAAACAATTAATTTTACACAATATCACAAGTATACACACACAACACCAATCAATGTCATCACCATGGATGCTCACAATCAAGGATCAGTAAGTTACAGCTACATGCATGGAGAAATTCGAAATCTAGGGCTCACCATTCTCCAACATCAGAAGCTACACATGCATGCATGATGAGAACACAAGAGGGATGAGTGAACTAATGAGGAAGAATCAAGAGAAATGAAGGTGGTGACTTCCTCTTGGGCTCCAAGAAGCTGGCCGAAAATGAGAGGGAGAGGGAGGAGAAGAAGCTTCTGCTGGTGTGCTTGAATGAGAGAAATGAAAGTGTCTTGAGTGGGGTGGGGGGTGGCCGAGTGTTTAAAGGCTAGGGGTGTGGTGTTTTGTTAATTTTTGAGTTGTTGTGGTGTTAAATGTCTCTAGGTGGTGAGTATGAGTATGTGTTTGAGTATGATTTTGAGTAAGAAATTACAACTAAGATTTATGGTGAGAGTTAAATAAATTTTGGAGAGCTCAGGGTCCTAAAAAGTTGCTCCGGTTGTGTTTAGGATCTAGCTCAGGCTCTCTCTCAGGTTACTCAAAAACTCAATTCTTAAAATAAGAAAATGATATATGATCGTTATGAAAATTTCCTTAATATTATGAGACTCTCAATGAATCTAAAATAATTATCTCATATTATTATTAATTTCACATTATTCATATATAAATAGGATTTTTCCTGAAAATCGTAAAGATGTGAAATATAATAATAATAGCCTTAAAATCATAATTTTCCAACATTGGTGAGAATATTTTCTAAATATTTTCCGAACACCAATTGGGACTTAAATTTTAAATATTAAGGTCTCAACAAAATTTTTATAACGATCATTACCCCTCTCAGGGGTTCTCTAACTCATACAATAATAATATTAAGTCTGCCTTGCTTCTCAGCAACTTAAATTATTATTATAATAACTTATAGCACATTCACAAAATTTAGTCACATAAAACAAATGCATATATATATATTTATGCACCCATATACATATATATATACAAATTATTTTATTCGCAAGACATAAAATATGTACTCTTACATATATGCAATTTAGTGGTTCACATGTCACCAAGAAAATATATTTATATATTCACATATATATATATGTTCCCATACACATATATATAATTATATACACCTCACGTACATATTCTTACCTTAACACAACCTCTTAAATACATATCTCTTATTTTTCAAATACGCACATCAATGATCACCACCACATATAAATCTTCAAAATCATGGCTTACATATTACATATGATCGCATAGTATTGCGCTACTAGCTCAAGGGCGCTACAAATCTACCCCCCTAAAAAGAAATTTCGTCCCAAAATTTCATAACGTACCTTCAAAAAGATGGGGGTACAGCGCTCACATCTCAGACTCGAGCTCCCACGAATGATCTCCTAGAGATCCGTCTCCCCAAAGCACTTTAACCAGAGGAATGTCGCTTCGGCGCGTCTGTTTTAACTTGCGCTCAACAATCTTGGTCGCAGGGAGTTCTAGTGTCAGGTTGTCCTTCAACTGAATGTTTTCCAGCTCTAACACATGCTCAGGCGAAGCCTGATACTTGCGTAGTTGAGAGACGTGAAACACGTCATGAAGGTTTGCCAGGTTAGGTGGAAGGGCTATCTGGTAAGCTGAAGGTCCTACCCGCTTTAAGATTTGGAAAGGTCCAATATATCTAGGGTTCAACTTCTGGGTTCTCAAGGTTCGTCCTATCCCCGTTGTAGGTACGGCCCGCAAAAACACGTGGTCGCCCTCTTGGAATTCTAGCTCACGTCGCCTCTTGTCCACATAACTCTTCTGCCGATCCTGGGCAGCCTTCATTCTTTCCTTAACCATCTTGATCTTCTCGGTGGTCTGTTGCACTAGGTCCGGCCCTAAAGACTGATCTTCCCTTGACTCGTTCCAGCAAAGCGGAGACTGGCACTTCCGGCCGTAAAGGGCTTCATACGGCGCCATGCCAATGCTAGCATGGTAGCTATTATTGTAGGCAAACTCGACCAATGGTAGGTGAGCATCCCAACTCCCTGGCATCTCCAGAACCACTGCTCTTAACATGTCCTCAAGTGTCTGTATCGTCCGCTCGGTTTGGCCGTCGGTCTGGGGGTGGTACACTATACTTAGGCTCAACTTAGTACCAAAAGCATGCTGCAAGGCTCCCCAAAATCTAGATGTGAATCTCGTATCCCTGTCTGAGACGATCGAAGAGGGTACTCCGTGCAAGCGAATGATCCAATCAATGTACATCTGAGCTAATTTCTCCAGTGGATAGTTCATCCTCACCGGCAAGAAATGTGCTGACTTAGTCAACCGGTCTACGATCACCCACATAGAATCAACTTTCCGTTGTGTTAGTGGCAATCCCGTCACGAAATCCATCATGATGTGCTCCACTTCCATTCTGGAATAGGGAGGGGATTTAAAGTCCCTGCTGGCTTCTGATGTTCGGCCTTGATTCTCTGGGAAACAAGGCATTTCCCGATGAATTGGGCTACGTCCTTCTTCAATCCGGGCCACCAAAACCGTTCCCGGAGGTCATTATACATCTTTGTCATTCCGGGATGTATGGTGAACTGACTTTGATGTGCTTCACGAAGTATGTCCTCCCGTAACCCCTGCCCTCTTGGCACGCAAACTCGCCCGTCAAATCTCCATAACCTATCAGCTCCTTGCACAATCCCTTTCATCTTGCCTTGTCGGACTGCTCCAAGTATCTCCTGAAACTCTCTATCCGTCGGCTCTTGCTGAGCTTCCTCAATCCGTCGCTTGAAATCGCTCGAAATGACCAAGTGATGGAACTTAATACTCTTCGGCGTCAAATCCATGTTGAGATTCATGTCTTCTAGCTGTTGTACCAGCTCCAACTCCTTTATCATCATCCACGCTGCATGCAAGGTCTTCTGGCTCAACGCATCAGCTACCACGTTAGCTTTTCCGGGGTGGTAGTGAAGCGTGAAGTCGAAGTCTTTAAGGAACTCCATCCAGCGACGTTGCCTCATGTTGAGCTCCTTTTGATCAAACAGGTACTTAAGGTTTTTGTGATCCGAAAATACTTCAAACTTGGATCCGAAAAGGTGGTGTCTCCACATCTTCAGTGCCGAAACAACCGCTGCTAATTCCAAGTCGTGCGTCGGATAATTCATCTCGTGCGGTCGGAGTTGTCGCGATCCGTAGGCTACCGGCCTACCTTGCTGCATCAAAACGAAACCTAACCCTCGCCCTGAGGCATCACAGTACACTTCAAGTGGTTGTTCGAGATCCGGAAGCGTCAATACCGGGGCTGAGGTCAACCTCTTCTTTAATTCTTGAAAACTTTGCTCACAGGCTTCATCCCACACGAACGGGGCATTCTTCTTGGTAAGCTTTGTCATTGGGGCCGAAATCTGAGAAAACCCTTGAATAAATCTCCGGTAATACCCCGCGAGCCCTAAGAAACTTCGGATCTCGGTTGTCGTAGTTGGTCGCTCCCATTCTATCACAGCTCTAACCTTTGCTAGGTCCACCGCTATGCCTTCTTGAGATACCACATGTCCCAAGAATTGAACCTCTCTAAGTCAAAACTCGCACTTAGAGAGTTTGGCGTACAATCTCCGGTCGGCCAAAATGCTCAGAACTGTCTTCAAGTGCTCGGCATGTTCCTCCTCCGACCTTGAGTAGACCAGAATGTCGTCGATGAAGACCACCACAAACCGATCTAAGTATTCCCTGAACACCCGGTTCATATAGTCCATAAAAACAGCAGGCGCATTTGTGAGTCCAAAAGACATCACTGTGAACTCAAAATGCCCATACCTCAACCTAAACGCCGTCTTCGGGATGTCGGCTTCCCGAACTCGGATCTGGTGGTATCCGGACCGTAAATCTATCTTCGAGAACACGGTCGCACCTCGCAATTGGTCCATGAGGTCGTCTATCCGCGGCAAAGGATACTTGTTCTTGATAGTGACCTTGTTCAACTGTTGGTAGTCTATACACAACCGCATCGATCCATCCTTTTTCTTCACGAACAATACCGGTGCTCCCCACGGTGATGCACTTGGTCGTATGAACCGTTTCTCTAGCAATTCCTCCAATTGTGCCTTTAGTTCCTTAAGCTCGGCTGGGGCCATCCGATACGGGGCAGTAGAGATCGGCCCCGCTCCGGGGACTAAGTCGATCGATAACTCCATTTCACGTTCTGGCGGAAACTCCGGTATCTCCTCCGGAAAAACTTCTAGGAAGTCGCGGACCACTCGGATATCCTCTATCCTTATCTCCTTACTAACCGTAGATGAGGCGAACGTGGCGAATTCCTGGGTATTCACTCTACAACTGAACAGGGATGTTTGGGAACTAGAGGGAGTTTCTATGTTATCGACTCTACTGAGAACGATCCTCTCTAACTCATCAGGGAAAAGAACAAGGTTTCTACCACACACCAACATAACCCGGTTCAATCTCAACCAATCCATTCCCAAAATAATATCTAGCCCAGACAGGGGAATGCAAATCAGGTCAGCCTTAAAGGTTCTTCCTAACAACTAAAAAACACACCCAAAAATGCATGAAGAGGTACTAACATGTAATGATGTTGGGGTGGATACATGCAAAGTGTACGGGAGGGTGGTAATTGGCAAACCTAGTCTCTCAACGCATGCATGAGCTATAAAAGAGTGGGTCGCGCCCGAATCAAACAAAACAGATAAGACAGTTCCGGACAACCTACACTCACCTTGGAACAGCTCCCCCGACTCCCTCGCCTGCTCGGCGGTCACAGCGTATACTCTGGCTTGTCGTTGCAGCTGTTGATCTCCGCCTCTAGGGCATGACCTTGCAAGGTGCCCCCTCTGTCCATAAGAAAAGCATGTGGGGCAGTCTCCCTGGTGCCTTATCCCACACCTTCCGCAGGGAGGATACCGTGCAAACGGGGCTGGCTGCCGCGCTGCTGGCTCAGCGGGACGGACCTGAGGAGGTTGCCTAGCTGCGTTAGGCCGTGGTGGAGGTGGCGGCCTCCTTTGTTGTTGTTGGGGCCTCTGCTGTTGTTGGTGCTGCTGAGGTTGTTGGGGGCGGTACTGGGGCTGCCTCGGCGGCATCGGTGCTCCAAACCTCCCTTGACGGCGGTGAAACCGAGGGGGGTGTCGCGGAGGGTGCCCTCCGAAACGTGTTGGGGGCTGAGCCCTCGGAGCTTGGCTCGGCCCGGCCTCCTCTGACCTTTTTCTCTTTCCTGCCTCTCTTTCCGCAGCTTCCCTCCTCTGGGAGCTCTGCTCCTATGCTATACACGTGCTTACAAGAGCGGCGTAGTTCTGAAGGTTATGAGTGATGACTCTTTCATTGAGATCGGGCCTCAAACCCCGCTCATATCTCCTGCACTTCCATTCTTCGTCTGGGTTGAGCTTGTAAGTGGTTGAGTATCTGCACAACCTATCAAACTCGGCGGTGTACTCCAGGATGCTCATGTCTCCTTGAACAAGTTGAAGAAACTGCTCGTCCTTAGCTTCGCGGACCGGCTTCGGGAAGTATTTCTCGAAGAAAGCAACTTTGAATCCTTCCCAGTTGATGGCATCTTCTGTCGGTTGCACAACAGGTTTCATAGTCTCCCACCATGACTCTGCATGACTCTTGAGCTCCCGAGTCGCGAACTTTATCTTCTGAGCCTCGGTGAGAGGGATGTCTTCGAAGATGCGTTCGATCCTCCGGATCCAACCATCCGCGAGATCGGGGTTCAGCTCCCCTCTGAAGGTAGGTGGGTTCCTCTGCCTGAATTCCAAGTACCTGCGGGACTCCTCGTTCACTGGAGGTTGTTGCACGCATCCTGCCTCCATAGCCTGCGCCATCCTAACTGACGCCTCGGCTTGGGCTCTAATGGCTTCAGCGACATCTCGAAGGTCGCGATTTTGAGCAGCATCCCGAGCTCGTCGTGGCGGCATCACGTTCTATCAATTCCTGCAAAGTTAATGAGTTGATCAGGCTCATTCTCAATGCATAGCATTGGAGATGTAATGGCACACACGACAGATACATATACAAGAAGAAAACCAAGGACATAGAACAAACAAGATTGCGGCAGGAATAGCAAGCTCAGTCCTTAGGCTCAATTGGACCGAACCAGGCTCTGATACCAAAAATGTAACATCCCAATTTATTAACTATGCCATGGACATAATTAACAATTTGCAATGTTACATAACACCCAAAAACCCCATGTTTTTTTTTTTGAAACGTATATATAAAATATATTTTCGCAAACCCCTGTGTACAATAAATCGGTATCGAGACTCGAAGCCATGACCAATCAGATTAGTAGCACGAATAGATAACCTGGATAAGCGTCTAGAATATCGATAGGAAATGCCAAGATATAAACAAGGCCCATACAACAAATGGCCATAATATTAACATATAACATATGCTTCATAGCGAAATGTAGCAGAGTTCAAGTGTATCAAGATCCTGTTTAATACATGCCGAAATATAAATATGGGGAGCTGACATGATAAAAAGACAAATCCAAATCCTGGTCCGAATATACAAAAAGGACACAGGTAAAACTGTAGTTCGTTAGATACATATATATGTCAAAAGAGTCAATCCCACGCAGGGGTACAAAAAGGCTCCACAAGATAACTTATAAACAGAAAAGATAAAGGTGTCAATAGTCAGCTACACATCGGTCAGGTTGGTCACGATCCGCGCCTCACCTACTAGCGCTCCCGGTATCCTCGCTCATGGCTGAACCTGTGGCAGAAGAAGACACCTCAGACTTTACCATGATGTAGTCGACGTCCGTCCAGAAGTCCGCTGAATCCTCACTCGAGTAGCCCTCTTCCTCCACTGGGTTCGACTCTGTCAACTCCGAGACCGGAGAAGGCGGTGAAGGTGGTGGCGGGGACGCAGGCGCCTGAGCTGGGGCTGGAGCTGCAGCAGGAGCTGGGACGGGGATGGGACCAGGAACAAGACCAGGGTACCGCGCTAGCAGCTCCGGGATGAAGAAGCGATGTACCCCTGAGACGGTGGACGCAACGGTCACCGCACCGGTGGCCGGAGTGTAGGTGGACCAGGCGAAGTCATAGGTCTTGTGGCGCGGCGGGGGCGGCGGCTGGTCCATCTAGAATCGAAGAATCAAGAAAGAGAGCGTAGGATGAAGTCGTCTTAGTGAGTCACGCTGAGCACGGGGGCCTACGTGCTCGATTACATCGATTCCAGCCGGTCAAAGTAATACTCAAGTAAAAACAGCATTTCTTTTCTCAAAACGGCGAGTCCTTACTTTGACCGGGACAAAACATCTTAATGGCCCATTTCTAAGGGAACCTAAGGTTTTATCTTATGTTCTCGTAGGTCCCTCGCAATATATATAGAACTCACTCTCCCAAATATCACAATACGACCAAACATCCCCTAATCATAACATGCCTCTTATCACAACAAATTCGTTTACTACCAGAGTTTCTTAGCAAACCACAACATTCTCTCAATCACATAACAAAGTACTTAGTTAATCAAACACAGTTTGAACTACCGAGTTACTCTCAACTCCTAGGTTGTTCTCAAGAGCTCGGAGCCTCACCATACTACACCCAACCCCTAGGTTCTGGGCTATCCAGAGCTCACAACCTCACCATACTACACCCAACCCCTAGGTTCTTGGCTGTCGTCACGGGAATACCATAATTCACCCAACCCCTAGGTATCCGGAGGATTCATCCGGTCGTACCATAATACACCCATCTCCTAGGTAGCCGGGATTTTATCCGTAATACCATAATACACCCAACCCCTAGGTATACGGTAGATTCACACTTCAAAATGCATAATTAAGATTTCTTCATACTCATCACAACACTTCTATCATCATTCATTGCTAGCACTATCATATCTTCCATGAGTATGTATTAAATCACTTTAAATTTCGATTTAAAGGAAAACACTTCTTCATAATAACATGACATATTTTAATAACATCACTTCAAATTATATATATATATAACCTCCACCTTTATCACAACAATTCATCATTCTATCAAAATTCACAAAGTCATAATACGTGCAAGCGTACCTAGTTATCACATAACTAGCATTCACTTCTTAAATGCCAAGGGAATGCACAACTCATAACTAAGCATCTCATCAATCATAATTCACTTAATCCACATATACTCATCATTCCAATTTCACAACATTTCACATAAAGAGTTGGGTTCTCTGAACAGAACACCCCATTCTTACTTTGAATCAAAGCATTAAAGTTCTCATCACACACATCACTTGTGTATATATATATATATATATATATTCCATTTCTCTTTTCATGGTTAAAAGCATTGCTACATACTTATTTTTATCATTTTAAAATAGTACGTTAACCCCATTATCATTATTTGAAAACTTGTACTTGAAATAGGGTGAAAACAAGTGAAATTGTACTTTTCAGATGCAGGGGATCGATCCTCAGGGGTCTAGGATCGATCTTGCCTTAAAAACTTACAGAAAATACACTTTTGCAGCCTGGGGATCAATCCTCTCATAGTGGGGATCGATCCCCACTTAAAATTTTCCAGATTCTGCAAATTTCCACTTGGGGATCGATCCTCCAATGGTGGGATCGATCCCCACTCCTCAGTTTCTGCAGAAAACGCATAAATCACGTTTCTGCTCTATTTTCCCATCAAAACCCATACCCATTCATCCAAATCACTCAAAAATCATCCATCCAACATACATACACATACCACCAGTGCTTAAACTTAGTATCTCGGAATCTCATATGAGAAAACAATTAATTTTACACAATATCACAAGTATACACACACAACACCAATCAATGTCATCACCATGGATGCTCACAATCAAGGATCAATAAGTTACAGCTACATGCATGGAGAAATTCGAAATCTAGTGCTCACCATTCTCCAACATCAGAAGCTACACTTGCATGCATGATGAGAACACAAGAGGGATGAGTGAACTAATGAGGTAACTCACCTTGGAATGAGGAAGAATCTGTAAGCTCTAGAACCCTTCTGAGAGAGATTCAGTTATTTCTCTTAGAGTGATAGAAGGTTTTAATGATAACAAAGTAAGCCATAAGTATAAAAATTTTACTTAAGGTTTTGCTAACATGTGTGCTAAGTGTCTCAGAAAGCTTAAAGTTTTGCACATTCCATGAGTATGGATCAAGACAAGCAATGAGTAACCTTTTAAATTACAAGAAGAAATCATGGCGTGAAAAGACATCAGAAAGGATAGTTAGAAAGCGTAAAGGTGAAAGTGCAGTTCTGAGAGAAGAACATTGTCGCCTCAGAAAGGTCTCAGAAGACCTTGCGACTAGTGGTTCTCAGAAGGGTCTTTCCTCAGAAGGGTCCTCCCTCAGAAGGTTCGCCTCAGAAGTCCGTACAACTCTCAGAAAGTTGGACTCAGAAGCAACCAAGTGTCAAGACTCAATGGATAAAGCATCAACTCTCAAAGCTCGAAACAGCAAGCAAAAGGAAGTGGGAACACGCGCACTGTACAAGTCAGAAAGTTCCTCATTTCGCGCTGACTGTTGCACGGAGCCGTTCTGAGCCAGAGACAGCCACATCAGCAAAGTGAAAGCTTCTAAATCCGCGGCTCTTTGATGCCTATATATATGAGTTCGATTCCAGAGCATGGTGACGAAAAATTCTAGCGCAAAAACTCTTGATTAATCGTGCCAAAACTCTGTTGAATTGAAAATCATAATTTGCGAAAACTTAGAACTTTCTCAGGAAGACAATTTTTTCGAAACTGTTTTTCTAACTTTGCGAGAAAATCTCCTAGCTTTGTATTGGTGTAAATTCTTACATTTGTAAGTTAATTCTAGAAGTCTACTAAGAGAAAACAAAGTCTGTATCTTAATCTTAGTAGTGTTTTCGAAGCAAAAATTCTTTCCGAAAAACGCTAAGTCCTTCGCGTGTGAAGGCAGTTTTAAGTCCTCGATTGTTTGAGGCAAACAAAAGTCCTTAAGTGTTTAAGGAAATCAAAGTCCTCTATTGTGAGGCAAGGAAAAGTCCTTAATTAATTTAAGGCAAGGAAAGTCCTCTAGTGTTGGAGGCAAAGAAAATCCACCTCGGTTTGTGAAGTGGTGAATGTCCTTTACGTGGTGAAAGCTTCTAAATCCGCGACATTGTGTTAAATTTTTCTTCCTTTAACTCTTACTTTCTAAGAAAACAAATAAACACATCTTTTAACTTAATCATAACTGAGAAATATCTTAAGTTAAAATCAGAAAGAGTTTAAGTGAAACTAATCTTAAAACACTTTCACAATTTACTCAGAAAGGTACTTTCTCAGAAAGGTAAAAGCTCTCAGAAGCTTAGCTTTCTCAGAAAGCTCTTTCCGCTGCAAACACTCAATTTACCCTTCTGAGTAAAACAATCTTCTAAGAAAATCTTTTTAGAAGAAATTTTAAACAAGCACGATTCAACCCCCCCCCTTCTCGTGCACAAATACACCTTCAATTGGCATCAGAGCTCGGTCCTTAAGGGGTTGAGCACTTAACAGTGTCAAGGAAAAAGATCTAAGAAGGGACTATGGACTCACCAGCTGCGTTCATATCTGATGGGGCTTCAATCAACAGACCTCCAATGTTCCTTGGAGATAGTTTCGACTATTGGCGTGACAGGATGACTTTGTTCATCAAGCACACCAGTCTTGACCTATGGGACAGGATTGAAAATGGCGATTATCAACCTCTGCAAACAATAACAGAACAAGCTGTTGTTGCAGCAGATGCTGAACCTGGAGCAGCACCTCCAGCGCCCAGAACTTGGACTAGACGAGTTCCCAAGGATGAATGGACTCAAGAAATGAAGGAGAAGATTCAGCTGAACTTCAAGGCCAAGTACATTCTCCTCTGTGCACTACCTAAGGTAGAATACGACAAGATAGTGTCGTGTGATACAGCACAAGAGATATGGGAAAGGCTTCACACGTTGCATGAAGGAAATGATGAAGTCAAGGAGACCAAGATATCCATGCTCGTACACAAGTACGAATCCTTCTGCATGCAGCAAGATGAAACCATTGACAGCATGTCAATACGGTTTCTTCATATAATCAACCAGCTCAAAGTCTTGGGGAAGACTTACTCAAACGCTGAGATGGTCAGAAAAATTCTCAGAAGTCTCTCCTCAAAATGGCGTCCAAAAGTTACAGCAATCCAAGAAGCCAAGGATCTAAATCAGCTTGGTTTGGATGTGTTATTTGGCTCTCTCAGAACACATGAGATTGAGCTGGAAGGATTTCTTGGAGGACCATCTTCTTCATCCAAGCCTTAGAAGAGCTTGGCTCTTAAAAGTCAAATAAAGAGATCCTCAAAAGCTCTCAAGGCCGAAGAAGCTTCTGAGTCAGAAGATGAATCAGACTCAGAAACAGAAGAGGATGACATTTCTCTTCTCGTCAGAAAAATGAAGAAAGCCTGGAGGAAAAGGCCAAGCAGAGGCAAGAGATCACTCCTAAGAAAGGAAAGTTGAAGCCTTCTGAAGCCACATGCTATGGCTGTGGAGAAAAGGGTCACTTCAGAACGGAGTGTCCTCAGAACAAAGGGAAGAAGAAATTCATTCCCATAAAGAAAAAGAAAGCAATGGCTGCCACATGGAGTGACTCGGAAGAAGAAAGTTCTGAGCCAGCAAACGATGAAGAAGCCAACGTTAGCTTCATGGCTGGTACTGACTACATTCTGGAAACAGAATCTGAGTCAGAAGAGGTACCTAACTCCCCTCCTCTTTCATATTCACATAATGAGATCTCAGAACTCACCTCCACTCAAATGAATTAGCTAACAGTTTCAGCAATTTAAAGAAAAATCACAAACATCTAGAAGCTGAAAATGCTAGACTAATTCAGGAAGTTGAGAGCCTAAAACTTGAAAGAGATGATTTTAAAAACAGATATCTTGAAAGTCACAATCTCTATCAAGCTTTAGAAACAATGTCTTCTGTAACTGTTGAAAAGGCTGAAGTAGCCTTAATCGAATTACAAAAGACAAATGAGCTTCTCACTTCTGATTTAGTTAAGATGGTCAATGGTGGGAAAATGATGACTCTTTTACTTGGAGGTCAAAGACCTTACAAAGATAAAAGAGGACTCGGATATGAAGAAGTTTTTGAACCCAACGACCTTGATCCTTCATTAACTAAATCACATCACATGTGCATCTTATGTTTCAAAGATGGACATGGATCTGAGACTTGCCCTATGCTCAGTAAAGGAAACACTTCTCTGCCCAAAAAGGCTAAGAAGGTTAAAAATTATCAGAAGGCTAAGCCTTCTCAGAAGACAAATCCTTCTCAGAAGGATAAGACTTCTCAGAAAGAAAAGGCCTCTGAAAAGGGCAAGGAAAGGTTTCTGAGTCTCAGAACCACAATCCTTCTAAGAAAAGAAGACAAAAGGCTCAGAAAGCTAACAAGCAAGGACCCAACAAAGCATGGGTACCTAAACCATTAAAATTTGTGTCTGCAGGTGCATCAACAAGCACTGCTCCACCACCAAGATGAGCAGTGCTACTTAGACAGTGGCTGCTCGAGGCACATGACTGGAAGCAAGCACTGGTTCAGAAACCTTCAACCAAAGAAAGGAGGAACTGTGCGATTCGGTGATGGTGCCAAAGGGAAAGTCACTGCCATAGGAGGTGTTGGTAGGATTCTACTCACCAAATCTCAGATGTACTTTTAGTTGATGGCTTGACACACAATCTATTAAGCATTAGTCAATTCTGTGACAAAGGCTTAAAGGTTGAGTTTCATGCCAAATATTGCCATGTGACTAATCTCACTAACGCCAAGATCGTTCTAGAAGGAAAACGAGTTGGTAACATCTATGTTATCCATCTAGATGATCTAAAGGATCAAAATGTGAAGTGTCTTGTCTCTGTCCAAGAAGACAAGTGGCTTTGGCATAAGAAACTTGGTCATGCTCATATGAAGCTTCTTTCTGAGCTCTCTCAGAAAGGACTTGTAAAGGGTCTTCCCAACATCAAGTATCAGAAGGATGCAACTTGCAACTTCTGTGAAAAGGGAAAACAAACCAAAGCCTCATTTCCAAGTAAAAGTGGAATTTCTACTCAGAAACCACTTGAACTCCTTCACATGGATCTCTTTGGACCAACTAGGACGGCTTCCCTTTCTGGAAACGCTATGGTCTTGTCATAGTGGATGATTATTCCAGATTCACTTGGGTATTCTTTCTAGCTTCTAAGGAAGAAACTTTTGAAAAATTCAAAGCTTTTACGAAAAGAGTTTCAAACGAAAAAGACTCTCACATTCACACCATACGATCCGATCATGGAGGTGAATTTGAGAATCATGCTCTTGAAATGTTTTGTGAAAATCTGGGCATTGCTCATGAATTCTCTTCTCCCAGAACTCCTCAACAAAATGGAGTGGCTGAGAGAAAGAATCGAAGCCTTCAAGAGATGGCAAGAACAATGCTCTTAGAAAGTGGTCTTTCAAAAGGTTTTTGGGCTGAGGCCATAAACACCTCATGCTATATTCAGAATAGAGTCTTTCTGAGACCAATTCTGAAGAAAACACCTTACGAGCTTTGGAAGAACAAAATACCCAACATATCATATTTTCATGTTTTTGGTTCTTCTGCTTTATACTCAACACAAAGGACAAACTAGCTAAGTTTGATCCTAAATCCAATGATGGAGTATTCCTAGGATATTCCTCTGTCTCTAAAGCCTATAGAGTCTATAACAAGAGGAGCAAGTGTGTTGAAGAGACAATCCATATTAAGTTCAAAGAACTTAGTAAGGATTTGCCTCAGAAGGTTGCTGATTTAGAAGATGAGTTTGAGAAACTCAACATCTCTTCTGAGAAAGCCAAAAAGAAATTCTTATAGATGATGAGAGTGATTTCCAATCTATGGAAAAGCCTTCTCCATCTAAAGAAAATCTAAAAACATCATTGAAGCTCCAGAACCTGGTGAATCTATTCCTGAAACATCAATGGAATTCAGATTCTCAGAAGATCGAGCTTCTGATGACTCAGAACGAGAACCTTCTGAGCTACCTTCTCAAACCCTATTCCTAAAGGATATAGAGGTTCGAGAGACTTGAAAAATGTCTCTCAGAATGAAGTCTTGGGCGATCCCGAGCGTGGTGTTAGAACTAGAAGGAACTACACGAATCTTGCTATGGTTTCTGAACTTGAACCAGAGTCCATAGAAGAAGCGTTAGATGATCCTAGCTGGATAAATGTATGCAGGAAGAACTAGACCAATTCGAGAGAAACCAAGTTTGGAAACTTACTAAGAAACCAAAGGCAAAAGTGTCATTGGGACTAAATGGGTATTCGAAACAAGCTTGATGAAAAAGGTCAAGTCGTGAGAAATAAGGCAGATTGGTTGCTCAAGGGTACAACCAACAAGAAGGGATAGACTATGACGAAACCTTTGCTCCAGTCGCAAGATTGGAGGCTATTAGAATGTTTCTAGCTTTTGCTGCACACAAAGGCTTCAAACTCTATCAGATGGATGTAAAGTCCGCCTTCTTAAATGGATACCTTCTAAGGAAGTTTATGTGAAAAACCTCCTGGATTGTGAATGATTCTTCCCAGAACATGTTTTAAGTTTACAAAGGCTCTCTAACGGTCTAAAACAAGCTCCCATAGCTTGGTATGATAGATTGAGCTCTTTCTTGCTTACAAATGGATTCTCAAGGGGGAAAGTTGACACCACCTTATTTACTCTCTCAGAAGACTCTAGCTTCTTAATTGTTCAAATTTATGTTGATGACATAATCTTTGGTGCAACAAATGAGAGGCTATGCAAAGAATTCTCCAAGCTAATGCAAGGAGAATTTGAGATGAGCATGATGGGAGAACTTAAGTTCTTCTTAGGATTGCAAATCAAACAAGAGTCTAAAGGAACCTTTATACATCAAAAGAAGTATACCAAAGAACTTCTGAGGAAGTTTCTAATGGATAAAGCCAAGCCTATGAGCACTCCCATGCATCCTTCTCAAGTAATTGACTTGGATGAAGATGGTGAGAAAGTCTCAGAAAGCAACTATCGTGGCATGATAGGTTCTCTTCTCTATCTCACTGCCTCTAGACCAGACATTCAACTAAGTGTTAGCATCTGTGCTAGATTTCAGTCAAAACCCAAGCAATCACACTTAATGCTGTTAAGAGAATTCTGCGATATTTGATCGGAACTACTAATCTTGGCTATGGTACGAGAAAGGTTTTTCTTCTGATGTTGTAGGATACTGTGATGCTGATTACGCTGGAGACAGGATCGATCGCAAAAGTACAAGCGGATGCTGCTGTTTCTTCGGACAATGCTTGATTACATGGTCATGCAAGAAGCAGAACACCATTGCACTATCAACAGCTGAAGCTGAGTATGTGTCAGCTGCAAACTGCTGCGCTCAGATGCTCTGGATAAGAAATCAATTGCAAGATTATCAACTAAGGTATGAGAAAATTCCCATTCTCTGTGATAATACAAGTGCAATTAACTTAGCAAAGAATCCTATTCAACATTCTCGATCCAAGCACATAGATATAAAACATCATTTTATTCGGGATCACGTGCAAAAAGACGATGTGGAAATCAAATTTGTAAATACTGAGGATCAAATATCAGATATATTCACAAAGCCTTTACCCGAGGATCGTTTTAATGTTCTGAAAGGACTTCTTAATCTAAGATGTTTCTAGACTTAAAGATTTTTATAAATTATCTTCCTAGAAACTCCCCTTAGTCCTAAGTTTAGAATCTGAGACAAAAAGGTTAGAGCAAATCTTCTGAGCAAAATGTTCGAGAGCATTTTCTGAGGAATTTCAAGACTCAGAAGACCTACCTCTCAGAAAGGTAGTCTTCTGAATAACCTCTCAGAAAGAAGCACTCTCAGAAAGACCATCTTTCACAAAAGAGTGCCTTCCGAGATAGTTGTTACCAAACGGTAACTTTTGAATTAAATTCTGCAACGGCTAGTTCTTACCTACTCTATAAAATCAAACAGCCTTGTTCTAGAATTGATGTTTGCTCTCAAAATCTCACCCAAACTCTGTCAAAATTCTCTCTCACCTCACCTCACCTCACCTCTCTTCCCTCATTCCTCCCTTTTCTCACCCAAACCATAAACCCATTCTCAAGTGAATACGAAAATGAGTAAAGCAACCATCTCTTCTGATGAAAAACAGAAGAAAAGGAAAGAGACTCACTCATTTTCTGCACAGAAAAGCATGGGTTCTGAGACACCTCAAAAGGTCTCTTGGAAGAACCCGATGATAACCTTCATAACTGAAGATTCTGAGAAAGCATCAACAGATCAACTCGTAGGAAGAAAAAGAAAATTGGATACAAGTACGCTTCAGCACAAATGGAAGCACGAAGATACAATAGATAAAAGGTCAAAAACTCATAAAGTTTTGGATAATCGGAACTTACATGGTCAAACATCTGAGATTACCAAAACCAACATTCCAAAGAGTACAAATGCTGTTAGAACTGAGTACTACTCAGATACAGACACTGATACCTCTCATGTCTCAGCATCCTATGAGACTGAAGAAATTGTACAAGAAACTCAGTCTGATCAAGAAGTACACAAAGAAACCCTGGAGTGTCACCTCAATGTGATCAAGTCACCTCCACTCCAACTTGGCCCAACCCCTCTGTATCAGATACGATAAGTGAATTTAGCTCTCACGAGGAGAGGATAGAAATAAATTCACCAGCGAGATAATGGACGCTGTTCTTGAAGCTGAAATTCTGCGCCTCCTCCTCCTCCCACCCCTTCTGATGGCATACCTCCAGAATGCCCCCAGGCGCGGATCAAGCAGAAGTACAAATGGAAATGTGCAAACTTCTTCGCTTTATTGCTAGAAAGATAGCAGCCATTAGTCCATGATGATGTTTATATTAGCCACCCTTTTTGATGTAACAAAGGGGGGAGGAAAAATAGATAATATTTTGGCTTTATAAACAACTAGGCCTAGGATTTAGGGGGAGTACCTAGGAATTAGGAGAGTAACAGATTTAGGGGGAGCCAAAAATTTTGTTTGTAACCCCATTTGAATTTTAATGAAATATTATTCATGTTTTGGCATCTCTCGGTTATAAAATAGCTTGGTATTTCTAAAAATCATATGTCATTCATCAAGAAATACATGCTATAATTGATAATCTTAAAACAGTATTCATACATTGCATACTTATCTGTTGATTATCAAAGCCTTCTAAGAAAATAACAAAGCATTCTCTCAGAAAGCTAAGTTAGTTTCTAAAGAAAGCAAAAGTGCATTCTGAGTAAGTGGTGAACTTAATCAGAAACACTTCAGAACTTAAGCAAAATTATTATCTTAAGACTAAGTTGTTATCATCAAAAAGGGGGATTGTAAGCTCCAAACCCTTCTGAGAGAAATTGAGTTATTTCTCTTAGAGTGATAGAAGGTTTTAATGATAACAAAGTAAGCCATAAGTATAAAAATTTTACTTAAGGTTTTGCTAACATGTGTGCTAAGTGTCTCAGAAAGCTTAAAGTTTTGCACATTCCATGAGTATGATCAAGACAAGCAATGAGTAACCTTTTAAATTACAAGAAGAAATCATGGCGTGAAAAGACATCAGAAAGGATAGTCAGAAAGCGCAAAGGTGAAAGTGCAGTTCTGAGAGAAGAACACTGTCGCCTCAGAAAGGTCTCAGAAGACCTTGCGACTAGTGGTTCTCAGAAGGGTCTTTCCTCAGAAGGGTCCTCCCTCAGAAGTCCGTACAATTCTCAGAAAGTTGGACTCAAAAGCAACCAAGTGTCAAGACTCAATGGATAAAGCATCAACTCTCAGAAAGCTCGAAACAGCAAGCAAAAGGAAGTGGGAACACGCGCACTGTACAAGTCAGAAAGTTCCTCATTTCGCGCTGACTGTTGCAGGGAGCCGTTCTGAGCCAGAGACAGCCACATCAGCAAAGTGAAAGCTTCTAAATTCGCGGCTCTTTGATGCCTATATATATGAGTTCGATTCCAGAGCATGGTGACGAAAATTCTAGCGCAAAAACTCTTGATTAATCGTGCCAAAACTCTGTTGAATTGAAAATCATAATTTGCGAAAACTTAGAACTTTCTCAGAAAGACAATTTTTTCGAAACTGTTTTTCTAACTTTGCGAGAAAATCTTCTAGCTTTGTATTGTGTAAATTCTTACATTTGTAAGTTAATTCTAGAAGTCTACTAAGAGAAAACAAAGTCTGTATCTTAATCTTAGTAGTGTTTTCGAAGCAAAAACTCTTTCCGAAAAACGCTAAGTCCTTCGCGTGTGAAGGCAGTTTTAAGTCCTCGATTGTTTGAGGCAAACAAAGTCCTTAAGTGTTTAAGGCAATCAAAGTCCTCTATTGTGAGGCAAGGAAAAGTCCTTAATT
>CM024271.1:15751893-15797989 GCA_013621005.1 Aeschynomene evenia
CTTTACTTGGTAAAGGCAGTGTTGTCTGGGAAGGCACTTTAAGAAGAATATCCAAGAACTCTCAACTGAAGGTTGAGGACTGGAGTAGGTTGGTTATAACCGAACCAGTATAAAATTCTTTGTGTTAAGCTTTTCTCCCATACTCTTTACTTGCATAAATCTTTGAGAAAAACTTTGCCACGATTTTTAATTAAGAAGTCTCGTGAAAACTTTATTGATTAAAATCAGAAAGCGTTTAAGAAATTCTAACGTAAAATCATTTTCTTAAAATTGCTCAGAAAGGAACTTTCTCAGAAAGACTAAGCTCTCAGAAACTTAATCTTCTCAGAAAGCAATTTCCGCTGCAAACTCTTAATTCTACCTTCTGAGTAAAAACAGCTTTCTATGTAAAAGTTTTAAGAAGTAATTTTTTAAAACTTGCACGATTCAACCCCCCTTCTCGTGCACACATACACTTTCAATTGGCATCAGAGCTCGGTCCTTAAGGGGTTGAGCACCGCAGTGTCAAGGAAAAAGATCCACGAAGGGATATATGAATTGACCAGCTGCATTCATATCAGATGGGGCTTCATAAACAGACCTCCGATGTTTCTCGGAGACAGCTTCGACTACTGGCGTGACAGAATGACGCTATTCATCAAGCACACCAGTCTGGACTTATGGGATAGGATCGAGAATGGAGACTATCAGCCTCTGCAGACAATTACAGAGGATGTTGTAGTTGCAACAGACGCTGAGCCAGGAGTGGCATCTCCAGCACTCAGAACCTATACAAGACGAGTCCCTAAGGACGAATGGACTCAAGAGATGAAGGAGAAGATACAACTCAACTTCAAAGCTAAATACATTCTTCTCTGCGCCTTGCCCAAGGTAGAATACGACAAGATTGTGTCGTGTGACACCGCTCAAGAAATTTGGAAGAGATTACACATGCTGCATGAAGGAAATGATGAAGTCAAGGAAACCAAGGTACCAATGCTCGTACATAAGTACGAGTCCTTCTGCATGCAACCTGAGGAAACCATTGACAACATGTCAATAAGGTTTATCCACATCATAAATCAGCTAAAGGTCTTGGGAAAGACCTACTCCAACGCTGAGATGGTGAGGAAAATCCTCAGAAGCCTCTCTGCCAAGTGGCGCCCAAAGGTGACAGCGATCCAAGAAGCAAAGGATCTAAACCAGCTGGGTTTAGATGTATTGTTTGGCTCACTCAGAACTCACGAGATTGAGCTTGAAGGACTGCTTGGAGGACCATCTTCATCCTCAAGACCTCAGAAAGCTCTGGCTCTGAAAAGTCAGATCAAAATTACTTCAAAAGCCCTAAAGGCTGAAGAAATATCTGAGTCTGAAAACGATCAAACTCAGATTCCGATGAAGATGACATCTCTCTTCTAGTAAGGAAAATGAAGAAAGCTTGGAAAAAAAGACCAAGCAAAGACAAAGAGATCACCCCTAGAAAAGGAAAGTCAAAGCCTTCTGATGCACATGTTTCGGCTGTGGAGAAAAGGGCCACTTCAGAACGGAGTGCCCTCAGAACAAGGGAAAGAAGAAATTCATTCCCAAGAAGAAGAAGAAGGCAATGGCTGCTACATGGAGTGACTCAGAAGAGGAAGGCTCTGAGTCAGAAAGTGAAGAGGAAGCTAATGTCTGCTTCATGGCCGGTACTGACTATATTCTGGAAACAGAATCTGAGTCAGAAGAGGTACCAAACTCTCCTCCTCTCTCATACTCATACAATGAGATCTCAGAACTCTATGAAGAGCTTCTGAGAGACTCAAACGAATTAGCTAACAATTTCAGCAAACTAAGAAAGTCTTTTAAACACTTAGAAACTGAAAATGCTAGACTAATTCAAGAAGTAGAGAACCTAAGGCTTGAAAGAAATAACTTTAAAAATAGATATCTTGAAAGTCACAACCTCTATCAAGCTTTAGAAACAATGTCTTCTGTAACTGTTGAAAAAGCCAACTGGCTTTGATAGAATTACAAAAGACAAATGAGCTTCTCACTTCTGACTTAGTTAAGATGGTCAAGGGTGAAAAAAATGATGACACTCTTGCTTGTGGTCAAAGACCTTACAAGGATAAGAGTGGACTTGGTTATGAAGAAATCTTCGAACCAAATGATATTGACCCATCTTTAACTAAATCACCTCGCACGTGCATCGCATGTTTTAAAAGTGGCCATGGTTCTGAAGAATGTCCTATGTTGGAAAAAGGAAAAATCTCTAAGCCTCAGACGGCTCAAAAGAAAACACAGAAAGCAAAGCCTTCTAAGAAGACTAACCCCTCTCAGAAGGGTAAAACTTCTCAGAAAGCAAGTGCTCTGAAAAGGGCAAACAAAAGGTCTCCTGACTCTCAAAACCATGACCCTTCTAAGAAAAGAAGGCAAAAGTTCAGGAAAGCTAACAAGCAAGGACCCAACAAAGAATGGGTACCTAAATCTGTTAACTTTGTGACTGCAGGTACATCATCAAGCGCTGCTCCACCACCACGATGAGCAGTGGTACCTTGACAGTGGCTGCTCGAGGCACATGACTGGAAGCAAGCACTGGTTCAGAAGTCTCAAGCCCAAGAAAGGCGGAACAGTGCGATTCGGTGATGGCGCTAAGGGAAGAGTCACTGCAATCGGAGATGTTGGTAAGGATTCCTCTCACCAAATCTCAGATGTACTTTTGGTCGATGGCTTAACTCACAATCTATTAAGCATTAGTCAATTTTGTGACAAGGGCTTAAAGGTTGAGTTTATGCCAAGTATTGTCATGTGATTAATCTCACAAATGACAAGATCGTTCTGGAAGGAAAACGTGTTGGTAACATCTATGTTATCCATCTGGATGATCTAAAGGATCAAAACGTGGAGTGCCTTGTCTCTGTCCAAGAAGACAAATGGCTATGGCATAAGAAACTTGGTCATGCCCATATGAGACTTCTTTCTGAACTCTCTCAGAAAGGACTTGTAAAGGGCCTTCCAGAATTAAGTATCAGAAGGATGCAACCTGCGACTTCTGTGAAAAGGGAAACAGACCAAAGCTTCCTTTCCCAGTAAAAGTGGTATTTCAACTCAGAAACCACTGGAACTACTCCACATGGATCTCTTTGGACCAACCAGAACGGCTTCTCTTTCTGGAAAACGCTATGGTCTTGTCATAGTGGATGATTACTCAAGATTCACTTGGGTTTTCTTTCTAGTCTCTAAGGAAGAAACTTTTGAGAAGTTCAAAGCATTTGCAAAAGAGTTTCAACAGAAAAGGATTCGCACATTCATGCCATAAGATCAGATCATGGTGGTGAATTGAGAACCATTCTTTCGAAAAGTTTTGTGAAAATCTGGGCATTGCTCACGAATTCTCATCTCCCAGAACTCCTCAACAAAATGGAGTGGCTGAGAGAAAGAATCGAAGCCTTCAAGAACAATGCTCTTAGAAAGAGGACTTTGAAAAGGTTTCTGGGCTGAAGCAGTTAACACTTCATGCTACATTCAGAATCGAGTCTTTCTGAGACCAATTCTGAAAAAGACACCTTACGAGCTATGGAAGAATAAAATACCAAACATTTCATATTTCCATGTATTTGGTTCTTCTTGTTTTATTCTCAACACAAAGGACAAACTCTCTAAGTTTGATCCCAAGTCCGATGATGGATGCTTCCTAGGATACTCCTCAGTCTCTAAAGCTTACAGAGTATATAACAAAAGGAGTAAATGTGTTGAAGAGACAATCCATATTAAGTTCAAAGAACTTAGTAAGGACATGTCTCAGAAAGATGCAGACTTAGAAGATGAGTTTGAGAAACTCAACATCTCTTCTGAGAAAGCCAAAAAGAAAATTCTTATAGATGATGAGACTGACTTCCAACCCATGGAACAACCATCTTTATCTAAAGAAAAATCTAGTAGCATCATCGAAGCTCCAGAACCTAGAGAATCTACTTCTCCAAATGCAATGGAATTTAGATTCTCAGAAGGTCAAGCCTCTGATGACTCAGAAAGAGAACCTTCTGTGTCTCCTTCTCAGAACCCTACTTCTAAAAGGATTAGAGGCTCAAGAGACTTGAAGAACGTCTCTCAGAATGAAGTCTTGGGTAATCCAGAACGTGGCGTAAGAACCAGAAGGAACTACACAAATCTTGCTATGGTTTCTGAACTTGAACCAGACTCCATAGAAGAGGCGTTAGATGATCCTAGCTGGGTAAATGCCATGCAGGATGAACTTGACCAATTCGAGAGAAATCAAGTTTGGAAACTAACTCAGAAGCCCAAAGGCAAAGGTGTCATTGGGACTAAATGGGTGTTTCGAAACAAACTTGATGAAAACGGTCAAGTCGTGAGAAACAAGGCTAGATTGGTTGCTCAAGGGTACAACCAACAAGAAGGGATAGACTACGATGAAACTTTTGCTCCAGTCGCAAGATTGGAAGATATCAGAATGTTGCTAGCTTTTGCTGCACACAAAGGTTTCAAACTCTATCAGATGGATGTTAAGTCTGCCTTCTTGAATGGATACCTTTCTGAGGAAGTTTATGTAAAACAACCTCCTGGTTTTGTGAATGATGCATTCCCGGATCACGTATTTAAGCTTACAAAAGCTCTCTATGGTCTGAAACAAGCTCCAAGAGCCTGGTACGATAGATTGAGCTTTTTCCTGCTTAAGAACGGATTCTCAAGAGGGAAAGTAGACACAACTCTCTTTACACTTTCAGAAGACTCTGGCTTCTTGATTGTCCAGATTTATGTTGATGACATAATATTTGGCGCAACCAATGAATGCCTTTGCAAAGAATTCTCCAAGCTTATGCAAGGTGAATTCGAGATGAGTATGATGGGAGAATTAAAATTCTTCCTAGGATTGCAAATCAAGCAAGAGTCAGATGGGACAGTTATTCACCAAGAGAAGTATACCAAAGAACTTCTGAGGATGTTTCTGATGGATAAGGCCAAACCCATGAGCACTCCCATGCATCCCTCTCAAGTAATTGACTTGGATGAAGATGGTGAGAAAGTCTCAGAAAGCAACTATTGAGGGATGATTGGCTCACTTCTCTACTTAACTGCCTCCAGACCAGATATCTAACTCAGTGTTGGGATCTGTGCTAGATTCCAGTCTAAGCCTAAGCAATCACACTTAACTGCAGTTAAACGAATTTTATGATATTTAAGTGGAACTACTAATCTTGGTCTTTGGTACGAGAAAGGTTGTTCTTCTGATGTTGTAGGATATTGTGATGCTGACTACGCTGGAGATAGGATCGATCGCAAAAGCACAAGTGGCTGCTGCTGCTTCTTTGGAGAATGCTTGATCACTTGGTCTTGCAAGAAGCAAAATACGATCGCCCTATCAGCTGTTGAAGCTGAATATGTATCTGCTGCGAACTGCTGTTCTCAGATGCTCTGGATTAAGAATCAGCTACTTGATTATCAATTAAGGTACACCAAAATTCCTATCCTCTGTGATAATACAAGTGCTATCAACTTAGCTAAGAATCCTATTCAGCATTCTCGATCCAAGCACATTGATATAAAACATCATTTTATTCGGGATCATGTGCAAAAAGGCGACATTGAACTTAAATTTGTGAATACTGAGGATCAAATCTCAGATATATTTACAAAGCCTTTACCCGAGGATCGTTTCAATGTTCTGAAAGGACTTCTCAATCTAAAACGTTTCTAAGTACTTTGAAATTTAAAAACTGTTTCTTAGAAACCCCCCTTAGTCCTAGTTTAGACTCTGAGACAAACAATAGAACTAAGCTTCTGAGCTAGAAGTAAGAAAAACACTGAAAACTCTATCTGAGAAAATCTGCTCTCAGAAGACTCATTCCTCAGAAAGGAGATCTTATGAAACATTTCTCAGAAGGAGCATTTCACAGAAGGACCACTTCTCTCAGAAGGGTACCTTCCGAGAAACAAGTTACCAACGGTAACTTTTGGATAAGCGTCAGAAACGGCTAGTTACAAGCCAGTTCTATAAATACTCATGGCATTGTTCCATTTGAGCACTTTGCGCTTAAAACTTACCAAAAATCTGCCAAATCCTCTCCTCGCTTTCCAATCGTCATCTGTTCTCGCTCTCTCTCTGCTGTCTCTACTCTCTTGTCTTTTGCAGTTCGATCATGGCCTTTTCAGTCATGACTTTCAAGGTATCTACCCTTGAAGTCGTCTATTTCAAGCCTTAGGTTCTGAACCTCTTGAGTTAGTCTTACATTTTCAGCTTCTAAATTTTTAAAAGATTTTTTGAGATTGCTGAAACTGTTAGCTAGCTCGTTTGAGTCTTTCAGAAGATCATAATAAAGTTCTGAGAGCTCATCATATGAATATAAAAGAGGAGGAGAATTTGGTACCTCTTCTGATTCAGATTCTGTTTCCAGAATATAGTCAGTTCCTGCCATGAAGCAAACATTAGCTTCTTCTTCCTCACTTGCTCCTTCAGAAGCTTCTTCTTCTGAATCACTCCAGGTTGCAGCCATTGCCTTCTTTTTCCTTCTGGGGATGAATTTCTTCTTCCCTTTGTTTTGTGGACACTCTGTCTTGAAGTGGTCTTTTTCTCCACATCCAAAGCATGTGGCATCTGAAGGCTTTGACTTTCCTTTCTTAGGAGTGAATTCCTTGCTTTTGTTTGGTCTCTTTCTCCAGGCTTTCTTCATTTTCTTTACTAGGAGAGAGACGTCGTCGTCGTCAGATTCTGAGCCTTCATCATTGTCAGACTCAGAAGCTTCTTCAGCTTTGAAAGCTTTGGAAGATTTTCTGACTTGACTGTTCAGAGCCAGTCCCTTCTGAGGTCTGGAGGAAGCGGGTGGTCCTCCGAGCAACCCTTCCAGTTCGATCTCATGCGTTCTGAGCGAACCGAATAGTACATCCAAACCCAGCTGGTTTAGATCCTTGGCTTCCTGGATTGTTGTGACCTTAGGACGCCATTTTGTAGAAAGGCTTCTGAGGATTTTTCTTACCATCTCAGCGTTTGAATAAGTCTTTCCCAAGACTTTCAGCTGGTTGATGATATGGAGAAATCTTATTGACATGCTGTCAATAGTTTCCTCAGGCTGCATGCTAAAGGACTCGTATTTGTGTACGAGCATTGAGATTTTTGTTTCCTTGACTTCGTCATTACCTTCGTGCAGCATATGAAGTCTTTCCCAAATCTCTTGTGCAGTATCACATGACACAATTTTGTCATATTCTACCTTGGGTAAAGCACAGAGCAGAATATACTTGGCTTTGAAGTTGAGTTGTATCTTCTCCTTCATCTCTTGAGTCCATTCGTCCTTAGGGACTCGTCTTGTATAGGTTCTGAGTGCTGGAGGTGCCACTCCTGGCTCAGCGTCTGTTGCAACCACAGCGTCCTCTGTAATTGTCTGCAGAGGCTGATAGTCTCCATTCTCGATCCTATCCCATAAGTCCAGACTGGTGTGCTTGATGAATAGCGTCATCCTGTCACGCCAGTAGTCGAAGCTGTCTCCGAGAAACATAGGAGGTCTGTTTATCGAAGCCCCATCTAATATGAATGCAGCTGGTGAATTCATATTTCCCTTTGTGGATCTTTTCCTTGACACTGCGAAGTGCTCAACCCCTTAAGGACCGAGCTCTGATGCCAATTGAAAGTGTATGTGTGCACGAGAAGGGGGGGTTGAATCGTGTAGGTTTTAAAAATTACTTTTTAAAACTTTTACTTAGAAGGCTGTTTTTACTCAGAAGGTAGATTTTAAAGTTTGCAGCGGAAATTGCTTTCTGAGAAGATTAAGTTTCTGAGAACTTAGTCTTTCTGAGAAAGTTCCTTTCTGAGCAGTTTTAAGAAAATGACTTTGAGTTAGAGTTTCTTAAACGCTTTCTGATTTTAATCAATGAAGTTTTCACGAGACCTCTTAATTAAAGTTGTGATAGAGTTTTTCTCAAAGATTTGTACAAGTAAGGAGTAAGGGAGAAAAGCTTAACACAGAGAATTTTATACTGGTTCAGTTATAACCAACCTACTCCAGTCCCCAACCTTCAGTTGATAGTTCTTGGATATTCTTCTTAAAGTGCCTTCCCAGACAACAATGCCTTTACCAAGTAAAGGACTTCCACTCCTTCACAACCCGAAGTGGATTTCCTTGCCTCCAACACTAGAGGACTTCCTTGCCTTAATCACTTAAGTACTTCCTTGCCTCACAACCGAGGACTTCCTTGCCTTAATCACTTAAGGACTTTGAACTTTGCCTCAAACACCAGAGGACTTGAACCTGCCTTCACACAAAGAAGGACTTAGCGTTTTTCGGAAAGTAGTTTTTTGCTTCGAAAACCAACTACTAAGATTAAGTTACAAACTTAATTTGACCCTTAGTAGACTTCTAGATTTAACTTACAAATGTAAGAATTTTCATCAGTACAGAACTAGAAGATTTTCGCAAAGTTAGAAGAACAATTTCGTAAAATTGTCTTTCTGAGAAAGTTCTAAGTTTTCGCAGATGATTTTCAATTCAGCAGAGTTTTTGCACGTTTAATAAGGAGTTTTTAGCGCAAGAATTTCGTCACAATGCTCTGGAATTGAACTCATATATATAGGCATTAAAGAGCCGCGAAATTTAGAAGCTTTCACTTTGCTTATGTGGCTGTGCCCTTTTCAGAACGGCTCCCTGCTACAGTCAGCGCGAAATGAGGAACTTTTCAGAACTGCACAGTGCGCGTGTTCCCACTTCCTTGGCTAGTTGTAGCGAGCTTTCTGAGACTGCTTGCGCTTCCTTGAGTCCAGACACTTGGTTGCTTCTGAGTCCAACTTTCTGAGAGTTGTACGGACTTCTGAGGCGAACCTTCTGAGGGAAGACCCTTCTGAGAACTACTAGTCGCAAGGTCTTCTGAGACCCTTCTGAGGCGACAGTGTTCTTTCCTCAGAAACATGTTTTCACCTTCTGCGCTTCTTAGACATCCTTTCTGATATCTTTGGCGCTATGATTTTATCAATTGATCTCGAGGCTACTTGATGTTTTGTCTTGGTCTTTACTCATGGTATTGCAATAATTTAAAGCTTTCTGAGACACTTAGCGCACATATTAGCAAAACCTTAAGTAAAATTTTTATACTTATGGCTTACCTTGTTATCATTAAAACTTTCATAACTCTAAGAGAATTATGCCTAATTCTTTCAGAAGGGTTCTGGAGCTTACAATTACATCATCCATTGGTTATCTAAACTTTCCTAATGACTAAAATTGAACAATTGACCAAAATAAGACCTAATGAAGCTCAATACACTCAATTAAAACTAAAATAGGCTCATTAAATCATCCTTTGGTTATATAAACCATCCTATTGACTAAAATGGAGTCATTCACAAAAGAAAGACCAAATGAAGCTCAATACACTCAATTAGGACCAAAATAGGCTCATTAGGTCATCCTTTGGTTATCTAAACCTTCCGAGTGGCTAAAATTGAAGTATTGACCAAAGTAAGACCTAATGAAGCTCAATACACTCAATTAGAACCAAAATAGACTCATTACATCATCCTTTGGTTATATATACCATCCTAGTGACTAAAATGGAGCCATTGACCAAGGTAAGACCAAATGAGGCTCAATACACCCACTTAGGACCAAAATAGGCTCATTACATCATCCTTTTGTTATCTACAATATCCTAGTGACTAAAATGGAGCCATTGACCAAAGTAAGACCGAATGAAGCTCAATACACTCAATTAGGACCAAAATAGGCTCATTAGGTCATCCTTTGGTTATCTACACCATCCTAGTGACTAAAATGGAGCCATTGACCAAAGAAAGACTAAATGAAGCTCAATACACCCACTTAGGACCAAAATAGGCTCATTACATCATCCTTTTGTTATCTACAATATCCTAGTGACTAAAATGGAGCCATTGACCAAAATAAGACCGAATGAAGCTCAATACACTCAATTAGGACCAAAATAGGGTCATTAGGTCATCCTTTGGTTATCTACACCATCCTAGTGACTAAAATGGAGCCATTGACCAAAGTAAGACCAAATGAAGCTCAATACACTCAATTAGGACCAAAATAGGCTCATTACATCTTCCTTTGGTTATCTACACCATCCTAGTGACTAAAATGGAGCCATTGACCAGACTAAGACTAAATGAAGCTCAATACACTCAATTAGGACCAAAATAGGCTCATTACATCTTCCTTTGTTTATCTACACCATCCTAGTGACTAAAATGAAGCCATTGACCAAAGTAAGACCAAATGAAGCTCAATACACTCAATTAGGACCAAAATAGGCTAATTAGGTCATCCTTTGGTTATCGAAACCTTCCTAGTGACTAAAATGGAAGAATTGACCAAAGTCAGACCTAATGAAGCTCAATACACTCAATTAGAACAAAATATAGGCTCATTACATCATCCATTGGTTATCTAAACTTTCCTAATGACTAAAATTGAACAATTGACCAAAGTAAGACCTAATGAAGCTCAATACACTCAATTAAAACCAAAATAGGCTCATTACATCATCCGTTGGTTATATAAACCATCCTAGTGACTAAAATGGAGTCATTGACGAAAGTAAGACCAAATGAAACTCAACACACTCAATTAGGACCAAAATAGGCTCATTAGGTCATCCTTTGGTTATCTAAACCTTCCTAGTGGCTAAAATTGAAGAATTGACCAAAGTAAGACCTAATGACGCTCAATACACTCAATTAGAACCAAAATAGGCTCATTTCATCATCCTTTTGTTATCTACAATATCCTAGTGACTAAAATGGAGCCATTTACCAAAGTAAGACCAAATGAAGCTTAATACACTCAATTAGGACCAAAATAGGCTAATTAGGTCATCCTTTGGTTATCTAAACCTTCCTAGTGACTAAAATGAAAGAATTGACCAAAGTAACACCTAATGAAGCTCAATACACTCAATTAGAACAAAATATAGGCTCATTACATCATCCATGGGTTATCTAAACTTTCCTGATGACTAAAATTGAACAATTGACCAAAGTAAGACCTAATGAAGCTCAATACACTCCATTAAAAGTAAAATAGGCTCATTACATCATCATTTGATTATATAAACCATCCTAGTGACTAAAATGGAGTCATTGACGAAAGTAAGACCAAATGAAGCTCAATACACTCAATTAGGACCAAATAGGCTCATTAGGTCATCCTTTGGTTATCTAAACCTTCCTAGTGGCTAAAATTGAAGAATTGACCAAAGTAAGACCTAATGACGCTCAATACACTCAATTAGAACCAAAATAGGCTAAGTACATCATCCTTTTGTTATTTACAATATCCTAGTGACTAAAATGGAGCCATTTACCAAAGTAAGACCAAATGAAGCTCAATACACTCAATTAGGACCAAAATAGGCTAATTAGGTCATCCTTTGGTTATCTAAACCTTCCTAGTGACTAAAATGAAAGAATTGACCAAAGTAACACCTAATGAAGCTCAATACACTCAATTAGAACAAAATATAGGCTCATTACATCATCCATGGGTTATCTAAACTTTCCTAATGACTAAAATTGAACAATTGACCAAAGTAACACCTAATGAAGCTGAATACACTCAATTAAAACTAAAATAGGCTCATTACATCATCATTTGATTATATAAACCATCCTAGTGACTAAAATGGAGTCATTGACGAAAGTAAGACCAAATGAAGCTCAATACATTCAATTAGGACCAAAATAGGCTCATTAGGTCATCCTTTGGTTATCTACACCATCCTAGTGACTAAAATGGAGCCATTGACCAAAGTAAGACCAAATGAAGCTCAATACACTCAATTAGGACCAAAATAGGCTCATTACATCTTTCTTTGGTTATCTACACCATCCTAGTGACTAAAATGGAGCCATTGACCAGACTAAGACTAAATGAAGCTCAATACACTCAATTAGGACCAAAATAGGCTCATTACATCTTCCTTTGTTTATCTACACCATCCTAGTGACTAAAATGAAGCCATTGACCAAAGTAAGACCAAATGAAGCTCAATACACTCAATTAGGACCAAAATAGGCTAATTAGGTCATCCTTTGGTTATCTAAACCTTCCTAGTGACTAAAATGAAGAATTGACCAAAGTCAGACCTAATGAAGCTCAATACACTCAATTAGAACAAAATATAGGCTCATTACATCATCCATTGGTTATCTAAACTTTCCTAATGACTAAAATTGAACAATTGACCAAGTAAGACCTAATGAAGCTCAATACACTCAATTAAAACCAAAATAGGCTCATTACATCATCCTTTGGTTATATAAACCATCCTAGTGACTAAAATGGAGTCATTGACGAAAGTAAGACCAAATGAAAGCTCAACACACTCAATTAGGACCAAAATAGGCTCATTAAGGTCATCCTTTGGTTATCTAAACCTTCCTAGTGGCTAAAATTGAAGAATTGACCAAAGTAAGACCTAATGACGCTCAATACACTCAATTAGAACCAAAATAGGCTCATTTCATCATCCTTTTGTTATCTACAATATCCTAGTGACTAAAATGGAGCCATTTACCAAAGTAAGACCAAATGAAGCTCAATACACTCAATTAGGACCAAAATAGGCTAATTAGGTCATCCTTTGGTTATCTAAACCTTCCTAGTGACTAAAATGAAAGAATTGACCAAAGTAACACCTAATGAAGCTCAATACACTCAATTAGAACAAAATATAGGCTCATTACATCATCCATGGGTTATCTAAACTTTCCTAATGACTAAAATTGAACAATTGACCAAAGTAAGACCTAATGAAGCTCAATACACTCAATTAAAACTAAAATAGGCTCATTACATCATCATTTGATTATATAAACCATCCTAGTGACTAAAATGGAGTCATTGACGAAAGTAAGACCAAATGAAGCTCAATACACTCAATTAGGACCAAAATAGGCTCATTAGGTCATCCTTTGGTTATCTAAACCTTCCTAGTGGCTAAAATTGAAGAATTGACCAAAGTAAGACCTAATGACGCTCAATACACTCAATTAGAACCAAAATAGGCTCAAGTTACATCATCCTTTTGTTATCTACAATATCCTAGTGACTAAATGGAGCCATTTACCAAAGTAAGACCAAATGAAGCTCAATACACTCAATTAGGACCAAAATAGGCTAATTAGGTCATCCTTTGGTTATCTAAACCTTCCTAGTGACTAAAATGAAAGAATTGACCAAAGTAACACCTAATGAAGCTCAATACACTCAATTAGAACAAATATAGGCTCATTACATCATCCATGGTTATCTAAACTTTCCTAATGACTAAAATTGAACAATTGACCAAAGTAAGACCTAATGAAGCTCAATACACTCAATTAAAACTAAATAGGCTCATTACATCATCATTTGATTATATAAACCATCCTAGTGACTAAAATGGAGTCATTGACGAAAGTAAGACCAAATGAAGCTCAATACATTCAATTAGGACCAAAATAGGCTCATTAGGTCATCCTTTGGTTATCTACACCTTCCTAGTGACTAAAATGAAGAATTGACCAAAGTAAAGACTAATGAAGCTCAATACACTCAATTAGACCAAAATAGGCTCTTACATCATCCTTTTGTTATCTACATATCCTAGTGACTAAAATGGAGCCATTGACCAAAGTAAGACCAAATGAAGCTCAATACACTCAATAGTAGGACACAAATAGAAAAAAAAAAAAAAAAAAAAAAACTAATTAGGCAAAATAGCTTAGGTCATCCTTGGTTATCTAAACCTTCTAGTGACTAAAATGAAGAATTGACCAAAGTAAGACCTAATGAAGCTCAATACACTCAATTAGAACAAAATATAGGCTCATTACATCATCCATTGGTTATCTAAACTTTCCTAATGACTAAAATTGAACAATTGACCAAAGTAAGACCTAATGAAGCTCAATACACTCAATTAAAACCAAAATAGGCTCATTACATCATCCTTGGTTATATAAACCATCCTAGTGACTAAAATGGAGTCATTGACGAAAGTAAGACCAAATGAAGCTCAATACACTCAATTAGACAAAATAGGCTCATTAGGTCATCCTTTGGTTATCTAAACCTTCCTAGTGGCTAAAATTGAAGAATTGACCAAAGTAAGACCTAATGACGCTCAATACACTCAATTAGAACCAAAATAGGCTCATTTCATCATCCTTTTGTTATCTACAATATCCTAGTGACTAAAATGGAGCCATTTACCAAAGTAAGACCAAATGAAGCTCAATACACTCAATTAGGACCAAAATAGGCTAATTAGGTCATCCTTTGGTTATCTAAACTTCCTAGTGACTAAAATGAAAGAATTGACCAAAGTAACACCTAATGAAGCTCAATACACTCAATTAGAACAAAATATAGGCTCATTACATCATCCATGGGTTATCTAAACTTTCCTAATGACTAAAATTGAACAATTGACCAAAGTAAGACCTAATGAAGCTCAATACACTCAATTAAAACTAAAATAGGCTCATTACATCATCATTTGATTATATAAACCATCCTAGTGACTAAAATGGAGTCATTGACGAAAGTAAGACCAAATGAAGCTCAATACACTCAATTAGGACCAAATAGGCTCATTAGGTCATCCTTTGGTTATCTAAACCTTCCTAGTGGCTAAAATTGAAGAATTGACCAAAGTAAGACTAATGACGCTCAATAACTCAATTAGAACCAAAATAGGCTCATTACATCATCCTTTTGTTATTTACAATATCCTAGTGACTAAAATGGAGCCATTTACCAAAGTAAGACCAAATGAAGCTCAATACACTCAATTAGGACCAAAATAGGCTAATTAGGTCATCCTTTGGTTATCTAAACCTTCCTAGTGACTAAAATGAAAGAATTGACCAAAGTAACACCTAATGAAGCTCAATACACTCAATTAGAACAAAATATAGGCTCATTACATCATCCATGGGTTATCTAAACTTTCCTAATGACTAAAATTGAACAATTGACCAAAGTAAGACCTAATGAAGCTCAATACACTCAATTAAAACTAAAATAGGCTCATTACATCATCATTTGATTATATAAACCATCCTAGTGACTAAAATGGAGTCATTGACGAAAGTAAGACCAAATGAAGCTCAATACACTCAATTAGGACCAAAATAGGCTCATTAGGTCATCCTTTGGTTATCTAACCTTCCTAGTGCTAAAATGAAGAATTGACCAAAGTAAGACCAATGACGCTCAATAAACTCAATTAGACAAAATAGGCTCATTTCATCATCCTTTTTATCTACAATATCCTAGTGACTAAAATGGAGCCATTGACCAAAGTAAGACCAAATGAAGCTCAATACACTCAATTAGGACCAAAATAGGCTAATTAGGTCATCCTTTGGTTATCTAAACCTTCCTAGTGACTAAAATGAAAGAATTGACCAAAGTAACACCTAATGAAGCTCAATACACTCAATTAGAACAAAATATAGGCTCATTACATCATCCATGGGTTATCTAAACTTTCCTAATGACTAAAATTGAACAATTGACCAAAGTAAGACCTAATGAAGCTCAATACACTCAATTAAAACTAAAATAGGCTCATTACATCATCATTTGATTATATAAACCATCCTAGTGACTAAAATGGAGTCATTGACGAAAGTAAGACCAAATGAAGCTCAATACACTCAATTAGGACCAAAATAGGCTCATTAGGTCATCCTTTGGTTATCTAAACCTTCCTAGTGGCTAAATTGAAGATTGACCAAAGTAAGACCTAATGACGCTCAATACACTCATTAGAACCAAAATAGGCTCATTACATCATCCTTTTGTTATCTACAATATCCTAGTGACTAAAATGGAGCCATTTACCAAAGTAAGACCAAATGAAGCTCAATACACTCAATTAGGACCAAATAGGCTAATTAGGTCATCCTTTGGTTATCTAAACCTTCCTAGTGACTAAAATGAAAGAATTGACCAAAGTAACACCTAATGAAGCTCAATACACTCAATTAGAACAAAATATAGGCTCATTACATCATCCATGGGTTATCTAAACTTTCCTAATGACTAAAATTGAACAATTGACCAAAGTAAGACCTAATGAAGCTCAATACACTCAATTAAAACTAAAATAGGCTCATTACATCATCATTTGATTATATAAACCATCCTAGTGACTAAAATGGAGTCATTGACGAAAGTAAGACCAAATGAAGCTCAATACACTCAATTAGGACCAAAATAGGCTCATTAGGTCATCCTTTGGTTATCTAAACCTTCCTAGTGGCTAAAATGAAGAATTGACCAAAGTAAGACCTAATGACGCTCAATAAACTCAATTAGAACCAAAATAGGCTCATTTCATCATCCTTTTGTTATCTACAATATCCTAGTGACTAAAATGGAGCCATTTACCAAAGTAAGACCAAATGAAGCTCAATACACTCAATTAGGACCAAAATAGGCTAATTAGGTCATCCTTTGGTTATCTAAACCTTCCTAGTGACTAAAATGAAAGAATTGACCAAAGTAACACCTAATGAAGCTCAATACACTCAATTAGAACAAAATATAGGCTCATTACATCATCCATGGGTTATCTAAACTTTCCTAATGACTAAAATTGAACAATTGACCAAAGTAAGACCTAATGAAGCTCAATACACTCAATTAAAACTAAAATAGGCTCATTACATCATCATTTGATTATATAAACCATCCTAGTGACTAAAATGGAGTCATTGACGAAAGTAAGACCAAATGAAGCTCAATACACTCAATTAGGACCAAAATAGGCTCATTAGGTCATCCTTTGGTTATCTAAACCTTCCTAGTGGCTAAAATTGAAGAATTGACCAAAGTAAGACCTAATGACGCTCAATACACTCAATTAGAACCAAAATAGGCTCATTACATCATCCTTTTGTTATCTACAATATCCTAGTGACTAAAATGGAGCCATTACCAAAGTAAGACCAAATGAAGCTCAATACACTCAATTAGGACCAAAATAGGCTAATTAGGTCATCCTTTGGTTATCTAAACCTTCCTAGTGACTAAAATGAAAGAATTGACCAAAGTAACACCTAATGAAGCTCAATACACTCAATTAGAACAAAATATAGGCTCATTACATCATCCATGGGTTATCTAAACTTTCCTAATGACTAAAATTGAACAATTGACCAAAGTAAGACCTAATGAAGCTCAATACACTCAATTAAAACTAAAATAGGCTCATTACATCATCATTTGATTATATAAACCATCCTAGTGACTAAAATGGAGTCATTGACGAAAGTAAGACCAAATGAAGCTCAATACACTCAATTAGGACCAAAATAGGCTCATTAGGTCATCCTTTGGTTATCTAAACCTTCCTAGTGGCTAAAATTGAAGAATTGACCAAAGTAAGACCTAATGACGCTCAATAAACTCAATTAGAACCAAATAGGCTCATTTCATCATCCTTTTGTTATCTACAATATCCTAGTGACTAAAATGGAGCCATTTACCAAAGTAAGACCAAATGAAGCTCAATACACTCAATTAGGACCAAAATAGGCTAATTAGGTCATCCTTTGGTTATCTAAACCTTCCTAGTGACTAAAATGAAAGAATTGACCAAAGTAACACCTAATGAAGCTCAATACACTCAATTAGAACAAAATATAGGCTCATTACATCATCCATGGGTTATCTAAACTTTCCTAATGACTAAAATTGAACAATTGACCAAAGTAAGACCTAATGAAGCTCAATACACTCAATTAAAACTAAAATAGGCTCATTACATCATCATTTGATTATATAAACCATCCTAGTGACTAAAATGGAGTCATTGACGAAAGTAAGACCAAATGAAGCTCAATACACTCAATTAGGACCAAAATAGGCTCATTAGGTCATCCTTTGGTTATCTAAACCTTCCTAGTGGCTAAAATTGAAGAATTGACCAAAGTAAGACCTAATGACGCTCAATACACTCAATTAGAACCAAAATAGGCTCATTACATCATCCTTTTGTTATCTACAATATCCTAGTGACTAAAATGGAGCCATTACCAAAGTAAGACCAAATGAAGCTCAATACACTCAATTAGGACCAAAATAGGCTAATTAGGTCATCCTTTGGTTATCTAAACCTTCCTAGTGACTAAAATGAAAGAATTGACCAAAGTAACACCTAATGAAGCTCAATACACTCAATTAGAACAAAATATAGGCTCATTACATCATCCATGGGTTATCTAAACTTTCCTAATGACTAAAATTGAACAATTGACCAAAGTAAGACCTAATGAAGCTCAATACACTCAATTAAAACTAAAATAGGCTCATTACATCATCATTTGATTATATAAACCATCCTAGTGACTAAAATGGAGTCATTGACGAAAGTAAGACCAAATGAAGCTCAATACACTCAATTAGGACCAAAATAGGCTCATTAGGTCATCCTTTGGTTATCTAAACCTTCCTAGTGGCTAAAATTGAAGAATTGACCAAAGTAAGACTAATGACGCTCAATACACTCAATTAGAACCAAAATAGGCTCATTACATCATCCTTTTGTTATCTACAATATCCTAGTGACTAAAATGGAGCCATTTACCAAAGTAAGACCAAATGAAGCTCAATACACTCAATTAGGACCAAAATAGGCTAATTAGGTCATCCTTTGGTTATCTAAACCTTCCTAGTGACTAAAATGAAAGAATTGACCAAAGTAACACCTAATGAAGCTCAATACACTCAATTAGAACAAAATATAGGCTCATTACATCATCCATGGGTTATCTAAACTTTCCTAATGACTAAAATTGAACAATTGACCAAAGTAAGACCTAATGAAGCTCAATACACTCAATTAAAACAAAATAGGCTCATTACATCATCATTTGATTATATAAACCATCCTAGTGACTAAAATGGAGTCATTGACGAAAGTAAGACCAAATGAAGCTCAATACACTCAATTAGGACCAAATAGGCTCATTAGGTCATCCTTTGGTTATCTAAACCTTCCTAGTGGCTAAAATTGAAGAATTGACCAAAGTAAGACCTAATGACGCTCAATAAACTCAATTAGAACCAAAATAGGCTCATTTCATCATCCTTTTGTTATCTACAATATCCTAGTGACTAAAATGGAACCATTTACCAAAGTAAGACCAAATGAAGCTCAATACACTCAATTAGGACCAAAATAGGCTAATTAGGTCATCCTTTGGTTATCTAAACCTTCCTAGTGACTAAAATGAAAGAATTGACCAAAGTAACACCTAATGAAGCTCAATACACTCAATTAGAACAAAATATAGGCTCATTACATCATCCATGGGTTATCTAAACTTTCCTAATGACTAAAATTGAACAATTGACCAAAGTAAGACCTAATGAAGCTCAATACACTCAATTAAAACTAAAATAGGCTCATTACATCATCATTTGATTATATAAACCATCCTAGTGACTAAAATGGAGTCATTGACGAAAGTAAGACCAAATGAAGCTCAATACACTCAATTAGGACCAAAATAGGCTCATTAGGTCATCCTTTGGTTATCTAAACCTTCCTAGTGGCTAAAATTGAAGAATTGACCAAAGTAAGACCTAATGACGCTCAATACACTCAATTAGAACCAAAATAGGCTCATTACATCATCCTTTTGTTATCTACAATATCCTAGTGACTAAAATGGAGCCATTTACCAAAGTAAGACCAAATGCAGCTCAATACACTCAATTAGGACCAAAATAGGCTAATTAGGTCATCCTTTGGTTATCTAAACCTTCCTAGTGACTAAAATGAAAGAATTGACCAAAGTAACACCTAATGAAGCTCAATACACTCAATTAGAACAAAATATAGGCTCATTACATCATCCATGGGTTATCTAAACTTTCCTAATGACTAAAATTGAACAATTGACCAAAGTAAGACCTAATGAAGCTCAATACACTCAATTAAAACTAAAATAGGCTCATTACATCATCATTTGATTATATAAACCATCCTAGTGACTAAAATGGAGTCATTGACGAAAGTAAGACCAAATGAAGCTCAATACACTCAATTAGGACCAAAATAGGCTCATTAGGTCATCCTTTGGTTATCTAAACCTTCCTAGTGGCTAAAATTGAAGAATTGACCAAAGTAAGACCTAATGACGCTCAATAACTCAATTAGAACCAAAATAGGCTCATTACATCATCCTTTTGTTATCTACAATATCCTAGTGACTAAAATGGAGCCATTTACCAAAGTAAGACCAAATGAAGCTCAATACACTCAATTAGGACCAAAATAGGCTAATTAGGTCATCCTTTGGTTATCTAAACCTTCCTAGTGACTAAAATGAAAGAATTGACCAAAGTAACACCTAATGAAGCTCAATACACTCAATTAGAACAAAATATAGGCTCATTACATCATCCATGGGTTATCTAAACTTTCCTAATGACTAAAATTGAACAATTGACCAAAGTAAGACCTAATGAAGCTCAATACACTCAATTAAAACTAAAATAGGCTCATTACATCATCATTTGATTATATAAACCATCCTAGTGACTAAAATGGAGTCATTGACGAAAGTAAGACCAAATGAAGCTCAATACACTCAATTAGGACCAAAATAGGCTCATTAGGTCATCCTTTGGTTATCTAAACCTTCCTAGTGGCTAAAATTGAAGAATTGACCAAAGTAAGACCTAATGACGCTCAATAAACTCAATTAGAACCAAAATAGGCTCATTTCATCATCCTTTTGTTATCTACAATATCCTAGTGACTAAAATGGAACCATTTACCAAAGTAAGACCAAATGAAGCTCAATACACTCAATTAGGACCAAAATAGGCTAATTAGGTCATCCTTTGGTTATCTAAACCTTCCTAGTGACTAAAATGAAAGAATTGACCAAAGTAACACCTAATGAAGCTCAATACACTCAATTAGAACAAAATATAGGCTCATTACATCATCCATGGGTTATCTAAACTTTCCTAATGACTAAAATTGAACAATTGACCAAAGTAAGACCTAATGAAGCTCAATACACTCAATTAAAACTAAAATAGGCTCATTACATCATCATTTGATTATATAAACCATCCTAGTGACTAAAATGGAGTCATTGACGAAAGTAAGACCAAATGAAGCTCAATACACTCAATTAGGACCAAAATAGGCTCATTAGGTCATCCTTTGGTTATCTAAACCTTCCTAGTGGCTAAAATTGAAGAATTGACCAAAGTAAGACCTAATGACGCTCAATAACTCAATTAGAACCAAAATAGGCTCATTTCATCATCCTTTTGTTATCTACAATATCCTAGTGACTAAAATGGAGCCATTTACCAAAGTAAGACCAAATGAAGCTCAATACACTCAATTAGGACCAAAATAGGCTAATTAGGTCATCCTTTGGTTATCTAAACCTTCCTAGTGACTAAAATGAAAGAATTGACCAAAGTAACACCTAATGAAGCTCAATACACTCAATTAGAACAAAATATAGGCTCATTACATCATCCATGGGTTATCTAAACTTTCCTAATGACTAAAATTGAACAATTGACCAAAGTAAGACCTAATGAAGCTCAATACACTCAATTAAAACTAAAATAGGCTCATTACATCATCATTTGATTATATAAACCATCCTAGTGACTAAAATGGAGTCATTGACGAAAGTAAGACCAAATGAAGCTCAATACACTCAATTAGGACCAAAATAGGCTCATTAGGTCATCCTTTGGTTATCTAAACCTTCCTAGTGGCTAAAATTGAAGAATTGACCAAAGTAAGACCTAATGACGCTCAATACACTCAATTAGAACCAAAATAGGCTCATTTCATCATCCTTTTGTTATCTACATATCCTAGTGACTAAAATGGAGCCATTTACCAAAGTAAGACCAAATGAAGCTCAATACACTCAATTAGGACCAAAATAGGCTAATTAGGTCATCCTTTGGTTATCTAAACCTTCCTAGTGACTAAAATGAAAGAATTGACCAAAGTAACACCTAATGAAGCTCAATACACTCAATTAGAACAAAATATAGGCTCATTACATCATCCATGGGTTATCTAAACTTTCCTAATGACTAAAATTGAACAATTGACCAAAGTAAGACCTAATGAAGCTCAATACACTCAATTAAAACTAAAATAGGCTCATTACATCATCATTTGATTATATAAACCATCCTAGTGACTAAAATGGAGTCATTGACGAAAGTAAGACCAAATGAAGCTCAATACACTCAATTAGGACCAAAATAGGCTCATTAGGTCATCCTTTGGTTATCTAAACCTTCCTAGTGGCTAAAATTGAAGAATTGACCAAAGTAAGACCTAATGACGCTCAATACACTCAATTAGAACAAAATAGGCTCATTACATCATCCTTTTGTTATCTACAATATCCTAGTGACTAAAATGGAGCCATTTACCAAAGTAAGACCAAATGCAGCTCAATACACTCAATTAGGACCAAAATAGGCTAATTAGGTCATCCTTTGGTTATCTAAACCTTCCTAGTGACTAAAATGAAAGAATTGACCAAAGTAACACCTAATGAAGCTCAATACACTCAATTAGAACAAAAATATAGGCTCATTACATCATCCATGGGTTATCTAAACTTTCCTAATGACTAAAATTGAACAATTGACCAAAGTAAGACCTAATGAAGCTCAATACACTCAATTAAAACTAAAATAGGCTCATTACATCATCATTTGATTATATAAACCATCCTAGTGACTAAAATGGAGTCATTGACGAAAGTAAGACCAAATGAAGCTCAATACACTCAATTAGGACCAAAATAGGCTCATTAGGTCATCCTTTGGTTATCTAAACCTTCCTAGTGGCTAAAATTGAAGAATTGACCAAAGTAAGACCTAATGACGCTCATACACTCAATTAGAACCAAATAGGCTCATTTCATCATCCTTTTTGTTATCTACAATATCCTAGTGACTAAAATGGAGCCATTTACCAAAGTAAGACCAAATGAAGCTCAATACACTCAATTAGGACCAAAATAGGCTAATTAGGTCATCCTTTGGTTATCTAAACCTTCCTAGTGACTAAAATGAAAGAATTGACCAAAGTAACACCTAATGAAGCTCAATACACTCAATTAGAACAAAATATAGGCTCATTACATCATCCATGGTTATCTAAACTTTCCTAATGACTAAAATTGAACAATTGACCAAAGTAAGACCTAATGAAGCTCAATACACTCAATTAAAACTAAAATAGGCTCATTACATCATCATTTGATTATATAAACCATCCTAGTGACTAAAATGGAGTCATTGACGAAAGTAAGACCAATGAAGCTCAATACACTCAATTAGGACCAAAATAGGCTCATTAGGTCATCCTTTGGTTATCTAAACCTTCCTAGTGGCTAAAATTGAAGAATTGACCAAAGTAAGACTAATGACGCTCAATAAACTCAATTAGAACCAAAATAGCTCATTACATCATCCTTTTGTATCTACAATATCCTAGTGACTAAAATGGAGCCATTTACAAAGTAAGACCAAATGAAGCTCAATACACTCAATTAGGACCAAAATAGGCTAATTAGGTCATCCTTTGGTTATCTAAACCTTCCTAGTGATAAAATGAAGAATTGACCAAAGTAACACCTAATGAAGCTCAATACACTCAATTAGAACAAATATAGGCTCATTACATCATCCATGGGTTATCTAAACTTTCCTAATGACTAAAATTGAACAATTGACCAAAGTAAGACCTAATGAAGCTCAATACACTCAATTAAAACAAAATAGGGCTCATTACATCATCATTTGATTATATAAACCATCCTAGTGACTAAAATGGAGTCATTGACGAAAGTAAGACCAAATGAAGCTCAATACACTCAATTAGGACAAAATAGGCTCATTAGGTCATCCTTTGGTTATCTAAACCTTCCTAGTGGCTAAAATTGAAGAATTGACCAAAGTAAGACCTAATGACGCTCAATACACTCAATTAGAACCAAAAATAGGCTCATTTCATCATCCTTTTGTTATCTACAATATCCTAGTGACTAAAATGGAGCCATTTACCAAAGTAAGACCAAATGAAGCTCAATACACTCAATTAGGACCAAAATAGGCTAATTAGGTCATCCTTTGGTTATCTAAACCTTCCTAGTGACTAAAATGAAAGAATTGACCAAAGTAACAACCTAATGAAGCTCAATACACTCAATTAGAACAAAATATAGGCTCATTACATCATCCATGGGTTATCTAAACTTTCCTAATGACTAAAATTGAACAATTGACCAAAGTAAGACCTAATGAAGCTCAATACACTCAATTAAAACTAAAATAGGCTCATTACATCATCATTTGATTATATAAACCATCCTAGTGACTAAAATGGAGTCATTGACGAAAGTAAGACCAAATGAAGCTCAATACACTCAATTAGGACCAAAATAGGCTCATTAGGTCATCCTTTGGTTATCTAAACCTTCCTAGTGGCTAAAATTGAAGAATTGACCAAAGTAAGACCTAATGACGCTCAATACACTCAATTAGAACCAAAATAGGCTCATTACATCATCCTTTTGTTATCTACAATATCCTAGTGACTAAAATGGAGCCATTTACCAAAGTAAGACCAAATGAAGCTCAATACACTCAATTAGGACCAAAATAGGCTAATTAGGTCATCCTTTGGTTATCTAAACCTTCCTAGTGACTAAAATGAAAGAATTGACCAAAGTAACACCTAATGAAGCTCAATACACTCAATTAGAACAAAATATAGGCTCATTACATCATCCATGGGTTATCTAAACTTTCCTAATGACTAAAATTGAACAATTGACCAAAGTAAGACCTAATGAAGCTCAATACACTCAATTAAAACTAAAATAGGCTCATTACATCATCATTTGATTATATAAACCATCCTAGTGACTAAAATGGAGTCATTGACGAAAGTAAGACCAAATGAAGCTCAATACACTCAATTAGGACCAAAATAGGCTCATTAGGTCATCCTTTGGTTATCTAAACCTTCCTAGTGGCTAAAATTGACCAAAGTAAGACCTAATGAGCTCAATACACTCAATTAGTAGGCTCATTACATCATCCTTTGTTATCTACAATATCCTAGTGACTAAAATGGAGCCATTTACCAAAGTAAGACCAAATGAAGCTCAATACACTCAATTAGGACCAAAATAGGCTAATTAGGTCATCCTTTGGTTATCTAAACCTTCCTAGTGACTAAAATGAAAGAATTGACCAAAGTAACACCTAATGAAGCTCAATACACTCAATTAGAACAAAATATAGGCTCATTACATCATCCATGGGTTATCTAAACTTTCCTAATGACTAAAATTGAACAATTGACCAAAGTAAGACCTAATGAAGCTCAATACACTCAATTAAAACTAAAATAGGCTCATTACATCATCATTTGATTATATAAACCATCCTAGTGACTAAAATGGAGTCATTGACGAAAGTAAGACCAAATGAAGCTCAATACACTCAATTAGGACCAAAATAGGCTCATTAGGTCATCCTTTGGTTATCTAAACCTTCCTAGTGGCTAAAATTGAAGAATTGACCAAAGTAAGACCTAATGACGCTCAATACACTCAATTAGAACCAAAATAGGCTCATTACATCATCCTTTTGTTATCTACAATATCCTAGTGACTAAAATGGAGCCATTTACCAAAGTAAGACCAAATGAAGCTCAATACACTCAATTAGGACCAAAATAGGCTAATTAGGTCATCCTTTGGTTATCTAAACCTTCCTAGTGACTAAAATGAAAGAATTGACCAAAGTAACACCTAATGAAGCTCAATACACTCAATTAGAACAAAATATAGGCTCATTACATCATCCATGGTTATCTAAACTTTCCTAATGACTAAAATTGAACAATTGACCAAAGTAAGACCTAATGAAGCTCAATACACTCAATTAAAACTAAAATAGGCTCATTACATCATCATTTGATTATATAAACCATCCTAGTGACTAAAATGGAGTCATTGACGAAAGTAAGACCAAATGAAGCTCAATACACTCAATTAGGACCAAAATAGGCTCATTAGGTCATCCTTTGGTTATCTACACCAAAGTAAGACCTAATGTCAATACACTCAATTAGAACCAAAATAGGCTCATTACATCATCCTTTTGTTATCTACAATATCCTAGTGACTAAAATGGAGCCATTTACCAAAGTAAGACCAAATGAAGCTCAATACACTCAATTAGGACCAAAATAGGCTAATTAGGTCATCCTTTGGTTATCTAAACCTTCCTAGTGACTAAAATGAAAGAATTGACCAAAGTAACACCTAATGAAGCTCAATACACTCAATTAGAACAAAATATAGGCTCATTACATCATCCATGGGTTATCTAAACTTTCCTAATGACTAAAATTGAACAATTGACCAAAGTAAGACCTAATGAAGCTCAATACACTCAATTAAAACTAAAATAGGCTCATTACATCATCATTTGATTATATAAACCATCCTAGTGACTAAAATGGAGTCATTGACGAAAGTAAGACCAAATGAAGCTCAATACACTCAATTAGGACCAAAATAGGCTCATTAGGTCATCCTTTGGTTATCTAAACCTTCCTAGTGGCTAAAATTGAAGAATTGACCAAAGTAAGACCTAATGACGCTCAATAAACTCAATTAGAACCAAAATAGGCTCATTTCATCATCCTTTTGTTATCTACAATATCCTAGTGACTAAAATGGAGCCATTTACCAAAGTAAGACCAAATGAAGCTCAATACACTCAATTAGGACCAAAATAGGCTAATTAGGTCATCCTTTGGTTATCTAAACCTTCCTAGTGACTAAAATGAAAGAATTGACCAAAGTAACACCTAATGAAGCTCAATACACTCAATTAGAACAAAATATAGGCTCATTACATCATCCATGGGTTATCTAAACTTTCCTAATGACTAAAATTGAACAATTGACCAAAGTAAGACCTAATGAAGCTCAATACACTCAATTAAAACTAAAATAGGCTCATTACATCATCATTTGATTATATAAACCATCCTAGTGACTAAAATGGAGTCATTGACGAAAGTAAGACCAAATGAAGCTCAATACACTCAATTAGGAAAATAGGCTCATTAGGTCATCCTTTGGTTATCTAAACCTTCCTAGTGGCTAAAATTGAAGAATTGACCAAAGTAAGACCTAATGACGCTCAATACACTCAATTAGAACCAAAATAGGCTCATTACATCATCCTTTTGTTATCTACAATATCCTAGTGACTAAAATGGAGCCATTTACCAAAGTAAGACCAAATGAAGCTCAATACACTCAATTAGGACCAAAATAGGCTAATTAGGTCATCCTTTGGTTATCTAAACCTTCCTAGTGACTAAAATGAAAGAATTGACCAAAGTAACACCTAATGAAGCTCAATACACTCAATTAGAACAAAATATAGGCTCATTACATCATCCATGGGTTATCTAAACTTTCCTAATGACTAAAATTGAACAATTGACCAAAGTAAGACCTAATGAAGCTCAATACACTCAATTAAAACTAAAATAGGCTCATTACATCATCATTTGATTATATAAACCATCCTAGTGACTAAAATGGAGTCATTGACGAAAGTAAGACCAAATGAAGCTCAATACACTCAATTAGGACCAAAATAGGCTCATTAGGTCATCCTTTGGTTATCTAAACCTTCCTAGTGGCTAAAATTGAAGAATTGACCAAAGTAAGACCTAATGACGCTCAATACACTCAATTAGAACCAAAATAGGCTCATTACATCATCCTTTTGTTATCTACAATATCCTAGTGACTAAAATGGAGCCATTTACCAAAGTAAGACCAAATGAAGCTCAATACACTCAATTAGGACCAAAATAGGCTAATTAGGTCATCCTTTGGTTATCTAAACCTTCCTAGTGACTAAAATGAAAGAATTGACCAAAGTAACACCTAATGAAGCTCAATACACTCAATTAGAACAAAATATAGGCTCATTACATCATCCATGGGTTATCTAAACTTTCCTAATGACTAAAATTGAACAATTGACCAAAGTAAGACCTAATGAAGCTCAATACACTCAATTAAAACTAAAATAGGCTCATTACATCATCATTTGATTATATAAACCATCCTAGTGACTAAAATGGAGTCATTGACGAAAGTAAGACCAAATGAAGCTCAATACACTCAATTAGGACCAAAATAGGCTCATTAGGTCATCCTTTGGTTATCTAAACCTTCCTAGTGGCTAAAATTGAAGAATTGACCAAAGTAAGACCTAATGACGCTCAATACTCAATTAGAACCAAAATAGGCTCATTTCATCATCCTTTTGTTATCTACAATATCCTAGTGACTAAAATGGAGCCATTTACCAAAGTAAGACCAAATGAAGCTCAATACACTCAATTAGGACCAAATAGGCTAATTAGGTCATCCTTTGGTTATCTAAACCTTCCTAGTGACTAAAATGAAAGAATTGACCAAAGTAACACCTAATGAAGCTCAATACACTCAATTAGAACAAAATATAGGCTCATTACATCATCCATGGGTTATCTAAACTTTCCTAATGACTAAAATTGAACAATTGACCAAGTAAGACCTAATGAAGCTCAATACACTCAATTAAAACTAAAATAGGCTCATTACATCATCATTTGATTATATAAACCATCCTAGTGACTAAAATGGAGTCATTGACGAAAGTAAGACCAAATGAAGCTCAATACACTCAATTAGGACCAAAATAGGCTCATTAGGTCATCCTTTGGTTATCTAAACCTTCCTAGTGGCTAAAATTGAAGAATTGACCAAAGTAAGACCTAATGACGCTCAATACACTCAATTAGAACCAAAATAGGCTCATTACATCATCCTTTTGTTATCTACAATATCCTAGTGACTAAAATGGAGCCATTTACCAAAGTAAGACCAAATGAAGCTCAATACACTCAATTAGGACCAAAATAGGCTAATTAGGTCATCCTTTGGTTATCTAAACCTTCCTAGTGACTAAAATGAAAGAATTGACCAAAGTAACACCTAATGAAGCTCAATACACTCAATTAGAACAAAATATAGGCTCATTACATCATCCATGGGTTATCTAAACTTTCCTAATGACTAAAATTGAACAATTGACCAAAGTAAGACCTAATGAAGCTCAATACACTCAATTAAAACTAAAATAGGCTCATTACATCATCATTTGATTATATAAACCATCCTAGTGACTAAAATGGAGTCATTGACGAAAGTAAGACCAAATGAAGCTCAATACACTCAATTAGGACCAAAATAGGCTCATTAGGTCATCCTTTGGTTATCTAAACCTTCCTAGTGGCTAAAATTGAAGAATTGACCAAAGTAAGACCTAATGACGCTCAATAAACTCAATTAGAACCAAAATAGGCTCATTCATCATCCTTTTGTTATCTACAATATCCTAGTGACTAAAATGGAGCCATTTACCAAAGTAAGACCAAATGAAGCTCAATACACTCAATTAGGACCAAAATAGGCTAATTAGGTCATCCTTTGGTTATCTAAACCTTCCTAGTGACTAAAATGAAAGAATTGACCAAAGTAACACCTAATGAAGCTCAATACACTCAATTAGAACAAAATATAGGCTCATTACATCATCCATGGGTTATCTAAACTTTCCTAATGACTAAAATTGAACAATTGACCAAAGTAAGACCTAATGAAGCTCAATACACTCAATTAAAACTAAAATAGGCTCATTACATCATCATTTGATTATATAAACCATCCTAGTGACTAAAATGGAGTCATTGACGAAAGTAAGACCAAATGAAGCTCAATACACTCAATTAGGACCAAAATAGGCTCATTAGGTCATCCTTTGGTTATCTAAACCTTCCTAGTGGCTAAAATTGAAGAATTGACCAAAGTAAGACCTAATGACGCTCAATACACTCAATTAGAACCAAAATAGGCTCATTACATCATCCTTTTGTTATCTACAATATCCTAGTGACTAAAATGGAGCCATTTACCAAAGTAAGACCAAATGAAGCTCAATACACTCAATTAGGACCAAAATAGGCTAATTAGGTCATCCTTTGGTTATCTAAACCTTCCTAGTGACTAAAATGAAAGAATTGACCAAAGTAACACCTAATGAAGCTCAATACACTCAATTAGAACAAAATATAGGCTCATTACATCATCCATGGGACTAAAATTGAACAATTGACCAAAGTAAGACCTAATGAAGCTCAATACACTCAATTAAAACTAAAATAGGCTCATTACATCATCATTTGAATATGTGACTAAAATGGAGTCATTGACGAAAGAAGAAGTAAGACCTAATACACTCAATTAGGACCAAAAGGCTCATTACATCATCATTTTGATTATATAAACCAACCTAGTCCTAGACTGGCTAAAATGAAGAATTGACCAAAGTAAGAGACGCTCAATACACTCAATTAGAACCAAAATAGGCTCATTACATCATCCTTTTGTTATCTACAATATCCTAGTGACTAAAATGGAGCCATTTACCAAAGTAAGACCAAATGAAGCTCAATACACTCAATTAGGACCAAAATAGGCTAATTAGGTCATCCTTTGGTTATCTAAACCTTCCTAGTGACTAAAATGAAAGAATTGACCAAAGTAACACCTAATGAAGCTCAATACACTCAATTAGAACAAAATATAGGCTCATTACATCATCCATGGGTTATCTAAACTTTCCTAATGACTAAAATTGAACAATTGACCAAAGTAAGACCTAATGAAGCTCAATACACTCAATTAAAACTAAAATAGGCTCATTACATCATCATTTGATTATATAAACCATCCTAGTGACTAAAATGGAGTCATTGACGAAAGTAAGACCAAATGAAGCTCAATACACTCAATTAGGACCAAAATAGGCTCATTAGGTCATCCTTTGGTTATCTAAACCTTCCTAGTGGCTAAAATTGAAGAATTGACCAAAGTAAGACTGACGCTCAATACACTCAATTAGAACCAAAATAGGCTCATTCATCATCACAATATCCTAGTGACTAAAATTTACCAAAGTAAGACCAAATGAAGCTCAATACACTCAATTAGGACCAAAATAGGCTAATTAGGTCATCCTTTGGTTATCTAAACCTTCCTAGTGACTAAAATGAAGAATTGACCAAAGTAACACCTAATGAAGCTCAATACACTCAATTAGAACAAAATATAGGCTCATTACATCATCCATGGGTTATCTAAACTTTCCTAATGACTAAAATTGAACAATTGACCAAAGTAAGACCTAATGAAGCTCAATACACTCAATTAAAACTAAAATAGGCTCATTACATCATCATTTGATTATATAAACCATCCTAGTGACTAAAATGGAGTCATTGACGAAAGTAAGACCAAATGAAGCTCAATACACTCAATTAGGACCAAAATAGGCTCATTAGGTCATCCTTTGGTTATCTAAACCTTCCTAGTGGCTAAAATTGAAGAATTGACCAAAGTAAGACCTAATGACGCTCAATACACTCAATTAGAACCAAAATAGGCTCATTCATCATCCTTTTGTTATCTACAATATCCTAGTGACTAAAATGGAGCCATTTACCAAAGTAAGACCAAATGAAGCTCAATACACTCAATTAGGACCAAAATAGGCTAATTAGGTCATCCTTTGGTTATCTAAACCTTCCTAGTGACTAAAATGAAAGAATTGACCAAAGTAACACCTAATGAAGCTCAATACACTCAATTAGAACAAAATATAGGCTCATTACATCATCCATGGGTTATCTAAACTTTCCTAATGACTAAAATTGAACAATTGACCAAAGTAAGACCTAATGAAGCTCAATACACTCAATTAAAACTAAAATAGGCTCATTACATCATCATTTGATTATATAAACCATCCTAGTGACTAAAATGGAGTCATTGACGAAAGTAAGACCAAATGAAGCTCAATACACTCAATTAGGACCAAAATAGGCTCATTAGGTCATCCTTTGGTTATCTAAACCTTCCTAGTGGCTAAAATTGAAGAATTGACCAAAGTAAGACCTAATGACGCTCAATACACTCAATTAGAACCAAAATAGGCTCATTACATCATCCTTTTGTTATCTACAATATCCTAGTGACTAAAATGGAGCCATTTACCAAAGTAAGACCAAATGAAGCTCAATACACTCAATTAGGACCAAAATAGGCTAATTAGGTCATCCTTTGGTTATCTAAACCTTCCTAGTGACTAAAATGAAAGAATTGACCAAAGTAACACCTAATGAAGCTCAATACACTCAATTAGAACAAAATATAGGCTCATTACATCATCCATGGGTTATCTAAACTTTCCTAATGACTAAAATTGAACAATTGACCAAAGTAAGACCTAATGAAGCTCAATACACTCAATTAAAACTAAAATAGGCTCATTACATCATCATTTGATTATATAAACCATCCTAGTGACTAAAATGGAGTCATTGACGAAAGTAAGACCAAATGAAGCTCAATACACTCAATTAGGACCAAAATAGGCTCATTAGGTCATCCTTTGGTTATCTAAGTGGCTAAAATTGAAGAATTGACCAAAGTAAGACCTAATGACGCTCAATACACTCAATTAGAACCAAAATAGGCTCATTACATCATCCTTTTGTTATCTACAATATCCTAGTGACTAAAATGGAGCCATTTACCAAAGTAAGACCAAATGAAGCTCAATACACTCAATTAGGACCAAAATAGGCTAATTAGGTCATCCTTTGGTTATCTAAACCTTCCTAGTGACTAAAATGAAAGAATTGACCAAAGTAACACCTAATGAAGCTCAATACACTCAATTAGAACACTAAACTTTCCTAATGACTAAAATTGAACAATTGACCAAAGTAAGACCTAATGAAGCTCAATACACTCAATTAAAACTAAAATAGGCTCATTACATCATCATTTGATTATATAAACCATCCTAGTGACTAAAATGGAGTCATTGACGAAAGTAAGACCAAATGAAGCTCAATACACTCAATTAGGACCAAAATAGGCTCATTAGGTCATCCTTTGGTTATCTAAACCTTCCTAGTGGCTAAAATTGAAGAATTGACCAAAGTAAGACCTAATGACGCTCAATACACTCAATTAGAACCAAAATAGGCTCATTTCATCATCCTTTTGTTATCTACAATATCCTAGTGACTAAAATGGAGCCATTACCAAAGTAAGACCAAATGAAGCTCAATACACTCAATTAGGACCAAAATAGGCTAATTAGGTCATCCTTTGGTTATCTAAACCTTCCTAGTGACTAAAATGAAAGAATTGACCAAAGTAACACCTAATGAAGCTCAATACACTCAATTAGAACAAAATATAGGCTCATTACATCATCCATGGGTTATCTAAACTTTCCTAATGACTAAAATTGAACAATTGACGAAAGTAAGACCTAATGAAGCTCTATACACTCATTAAAACTAAAATAGGCTCATTACATCATCATTTGATTATATAAACCATCCTAGTGACTAAAATGGAGTCATTGACGAAAGTAAGACCAAATGAAGCTCAATACACTCAATTAGGACCAAAATAGGCTCATTAGGTCATCTTTGGTTATCTAAACCTTCCTAGTGGCTAAAATTGAAGAATTGACCAAAGTAAGACCTAATGACGCTCAATACACTCAATTAGAACCAAAATAGGCTCATTACATCATCCTTTTGTTATCTACAATATCCTAGTGACTAAAATGGAGCCATTTACCAAAGTAAGACCAAATGCAGCTCAATACACTCAATTAGGACCAAAATAGGCTAATTAGGTCATCCTTTGGTTATCTAAACCTTCCTAGTGACTAAAATGAAAGAATTGACCAAAGTAACACCTAATGAAGCTCAATACACTCAATTAGAACAAAAATATAGGCTCATTACATCATCCATGGGTTATCTAAACTTTCCTAATGACTAAAATTGAACAATTGACCAAAGTAAGACCTAATGAAGCTCAATACACTCAATAAAACTAAAATAGGCTCATTACATCATCATTTGATTATATAAACCATCCTAGTGACTAAAATGGAGTCATTGACGAAAGTAAGACCAAATGAAGCTCAATACACTCAATTAGGACCAAAATAGGCTCATTAGGTCATCCTTTGGTTATCTAAACCTTCCTAGTGGCTAAAATTGAAGAATTGACCAAAGTAAGACCTAATGACGCTCAATTAAACTCAATTAGAACCAAAAATAGGCTCATTTCATCATCCTTTTGTTATCTACAATATCCTAGTGACTAAAATGGAGCCATTTACCAAAGTAAGACCAAATGAAGCTCAATACACTCAATTAGGACCAAAATAGGCTAATTAGGTCATCCTTTGGTTATCTAAACCTTCCTAGTGACTAAAATGAAAGAATTGACCAAAGTAACACCTAATGAAGCTCAATACACTCAATTAGAACAAAATATAGGCTCATTACATCATCCATGGGTTATCTAAACTTTCCTAATGACTAAAATTGAACAATTGACCAAAGTAAGACCTAATGAAGCTCAATACACTCAATTAAAACTAAAATAGGCTCATTACATCATCATTTGATTATATAAACCATCCTAGTGACTAAAATGGAGTCATTGACGAAAGTAAGACCAAATGAAGCTCAATACACTCAATTAGGACCAAAATAGGCTCATTAGGTCATCCTTTGGTTATCTAAACCTTCCTAGTGGCTAAAATTGAAGAATTGACCAAAGTAAGACCTAATGACGCTCAATACACTCAATTAGAACCAAAATAGGCTCATTACATCATCCTTTTTATCTACAATATCCTAGTGACTAAAATGGAGCCATTTACCAAAGTAAGACCAAATGCAGCTCAATACACTCAATTAGGACCAAAATAGGCTAATTAGGTCATCCTTTGGTTATCTAAACCTTCCTAGTGACTAAAATGAAAGAATTGACCAAAGTAACACCTAATGAAGCTCAATACACTCAATTAGAACAAAATATAGGCTCATTACATCATCCATGGTTATCTAAACTTTCCTAATGACTAAAATTGAACAATTGACCAAAGTAAGACCTAATGAAGCTCAATACACTCAATTAAAACTAAAATAGGCTCATTACATCATCATTTGATTATATAAACCATCCTAGTGACTAAAATGGAGTCATTGACGAAAGTAAGACCAAATGAAGCTCAATACACTCAATTAGGACCAAAATAGGCTCATTAGGTCATCCTTTGGTTATCTAAACCTTCCTAGTGGCTAAAATTGAAGAATTGACCAAAGTAAGACCTAATGACGCTCAATACACTCAATTAGAACCAAAATAGGCTCATTACATCATCCTTTTGTTATTTACAATATCCTAGTGACTAAAATGGAGCCATTTACCAAAGTAAGACCAAATGAAGCTCAATACACTCAATTAGGACCAAAATAGGCTAATTAGGTCATCCTTTGGTTATCTAAACCTTCCTAGTGACTAAAATGAAAGAATTGACCAAAGTAACACCTAATGAAGCTCAATACACTCAATTAGAACAAAATATAGGCTGATTACATCATCCATGGGTTATCTAAACTTTCCTAATGACTAAAATTGAACAATTGACCAAAGTAAGACCTAATGAAGCTCAATACACTCAATTAAAACTAAAATAGGCTCATTACATCATCATTTGATTATATAAACCATCCTAGTGACTAAAATGGAGTCATTGACGAAAGTAAGACAAATGAAGCTCAATAAACTCAATTAGGACCAAAATAGGCTCATTAGGTCATCCTTTGGTTATCTAAACCTTCCTAGTGGCTAAAATTGAAGAATTGACAAAAGTAAGACCTAATGACGCTCAATACACTCAATTAGAACCAAATAGGCTCATTTCATCATCCTTTTGTTATCTACAATATCCTAGTGACTAAAATGGAGCCATTTACCAAAGTAAGACCAAAATGAAGCTCAATACACTCAATTAGGACCAAAATAGGCTAATTAGGTCATCCTTTGGTTATCTAAACCTTCCTAGTGACTAAAATGAAAGAATTGACCAAAGTAACACCTAATGAAGCTCAATACACTCAATTAGAACAAAATATAGGCTCATTACATCATCCATAGGTTATCTAAACTTTCCTAATGACTAAAATTGAACAATTGACCAAAGTAAGACCTAATGAAGCTCAATACACTCAATTAAAACTAAAATAGGCTCATTACATCATCATTTGATTATATAAACCATCCTAGTGACTAAAATGGAGTCATTGACGAAAGTAAGACCAAATGAAGCTCAATACACTCAATTAGGACCAAAATAGGCTCATTAGGTCATCCTTTGGTTATCTAAACCTTCCTAGTGGCTAAAAATGAAGAATTGACCAAAGTAAGACCTAATGACGCTCAATACACTCAATTAGAACCAAAATAGGCTCATTTCATCATCCTTTGTTATCTACAATATCCTAGTGACTAAAATGGAGCCATTTACCAAAGTAAGACCAAATGAAGCTCAATACACTCAATTAGGACCAAAATAGGCTAATTAGGTCATCCTTTGGTTATCTAAACCTTCAAAGTGACTAAAATGAAAGAATTGACCAAAGTAACACCTAATGAAGCTCAATACACTCAATTAGACCAAAATATAGGCTCATTACATCATCCATAGGTTATCTAAACTTTCCTAATGACTAAAATTGAACAATTGACCAAAGTAAGACCTAATGAAGCTCAATACACTCAATTAAAACTAAAATAGGCTCATTACATCATCATTTGATTATATAAACCATCCTAGTGACTAAAATGGAGTCATTGACGAAAGTAAGACCAAATGAAGCTCAATACACTCAATTACGACCAAAATAGGCTCATTAGGTCATCCTTTGGTTATCTAAACCTTCCTAGTGGCTAAAATTGAAGAATTGACCAAAGTAAGACCTAATGACGCTCAATACACTCATTAGAACCAAAATAGGCTCATTACATCATCCTTTTGTTATCTACAATATCCTAGTGACTAAAATGGAGCCATTTACCAAAGTAAGACCAAATGAAGCTCAATACACTCAATTAGGACCAAAATAGGCTAATTAGGTCATCCTTTGGTTATCTAAACCTTCCTAGTGACTAAAATGAAAAGAATTGACCAAAGTAACACCTAATGAAGCTCAATACACTCAATTAGAACAAAATATAGGCTCATTACATCATCCATGGGTTATCTAAACTTTCCTAATGACTAAAATTGAACAATTGACCAAAGTAAGACCTAATGAAGCTCATACACTCAATTAAAACTAAAATAGGCTCATTACATCATCATTTGATTATATAAACCATCCTAGTGACTAAAATGGAGTCATTGACGAAAGTAAGACCAAATGAAGCTCAATAAACTCAATTAGGACCAAAATAGGCTCATTAGGTCATCCTTTGGTTATCTAAACCTTCCTAGTGGCTAAAATTGAAGAATTGACAAAAGTAAGACCTAATGACGCTCAATACACTCAATTAGAACCAAAATAGGCTCATTTCATCATCCTTTTGTTATCTACAATATCCTAGTGACTAAAATGGAGCCATTTACCAAAGTAAGACCAAATGAAGCTCAATACACTCAATTAGGACCAAAATAGGCTAATTAGGTCATCCTTTGGTTATCTAAACCTTCCTAGTGACTAAAATGAAAGAATTGACCAAAGTAACACCTAATGAAGCTCAATACACTCAATTAGAACAAAATATAGGCTCATTACATCATCCATAGGTTATCTAAACTTTCCTAATGACTAAAATTGAACAATTGACCAAAGTAAGACCTAATGAAGCTCAATACACTCAATTAAAACTAAAATAGGCTCATTACATCATCATTTGATTATATAAACCATCCTAGTGACTAAAATGGAGTCATTGACGAAAGTAAGACCAAATGAAGCTCAATACACTCAATTAGGACCAAAATAGGCTCATTAGGTCATCCTTTGGTTATCTAAACCTTCCTAGTGGCTAAAAATGAAGAATTGACCAAAGTAAGACCTAATGACGCTCAATACACTCAATTAGAACCCAAAATAGGCTCATTTCATCATCCTTTTGTTATCTACAATATCCTAGTGACTAAAATGGAGCCATTTACCAAAGTAAGACCAAATGAAGCTCAATACACTCAATTAGACCAAAATAGGCTAATTAGGTCATCCTTTGGTTATCTAAACCTTCAAAGTGACTAAAATGAAAGAATTGACCAAAGTAACACCTAATGAAGCTCAATACACTCAATTAGACCAAAATATAGGCTCATTACATCATCCATAGGTTATCTAAACTTTTCCTAATGACTAAAATTGAACAATTGACCAAAGTAAGACCTAATGAAGCTCAATACACTCAATTAAAACTAAAATAGGCTCATTACATCATCATTTGATTATATAAACCATCCTAGTGACTAAAATGGAGTCATTGACGAAAGTAAGACCAAATGAAGCTCAATACACTCAATTACGACCAAAATAGGCTCATTAGGTCATCCTTTGGTTATCTAAACCTTCCTAGTGGCTAAAATTGAAGAATTGACCAAAGTAAACCTAATGACGCTCAATACACTCAATTAGAACAAAATAGGCTCATTACATCATCCTTTTGTTATCTACAATATCCTAGTGACTAAAATGGAGCCATTTACCAAAGTAAGACCAAATGAAGCTCAATACACTCAATTAGGACCAAAATAGGCTAATTAGGTCATCCTTTGGTTATCTAAACCTTCCTAGTGACTAAAATGAAAGAATTGACCAAAGTAACACCTAATGAAGCTCAATACACTCAATTAGAACAAAATATAGGCTCATTACATCATCCATGGGTTATCTAAACTTTCCTAATGACTAAAATTGAACAATTGACCAAAGTAAGACCTAATGAAGCTCAATACACTCAATTAAAACTAAAATAGGCTCATTACATCATCATTTGATTATATAAACCATCCTAGTGACTAAAATGGAGTCATTGACGAAAGTAAGACCAAATGAAGCTCAATACACTCAATTAGGACCAAAATAGGCTCATTAGGTCATCCTTTGGTTATCTAAACCTTCCTAGTGGCTAAAAATTGAAGAATTGACCAAAGTAAGACCTAATGACGCTCAATACACTCAATTAGAACCAAAATAGGCTCATTCATCATCCTTTTGTTATCTACAATATCCTAGTGACTAAAATGGAGCCATTTACCAAAGTAAGACCAAATGAAGCTCAATACACTCATTTACGACCAAAATAGGCTAATTAGGTCATCCTTTGGTTATCTAAACCTTCCTAGTGACTAAAATGAAAGAATTGACCAAAGTAACACCTAATGAAGCTCAATACACTCAATTAGAACAAAATATAGGCTCATTACATCATCCATGGGTTATCTAAACTTTCCTAATGACTAAAATTGAACAATTGACCAAAGTAAGACCTAATGAAGCTCAATACACTCAATTAAAACTAAAATAGGCTCATTACATCATCATTTGATTATATAAACCATCCTAGTGACTAAAATGGAGTCATTGACGAAAGTAAGACCAAATGAAGCTCAATACATTCAATTAGGACCAAAATAGGCTCATTAGGTCATCCTTTGGTTATCTACACCATCCTAGTGACTAAAATGGAGCCATTGACAAAAGTAAGACTAAATGAAGCTCAATACACTCAATTATGACCAAAATAGGCTAATTAGGTCATCCTTTGGTTATCTAAACCTTCCTAGTGACTAAAATGGAAGAATTGACCAAAGTAAGACCTAATGAAGCTCAATACACTCAATTAGAACAAAATATAGGCTCATTACATCATCCATTGGTTATCTAAACTTTCCTAATGACTAAAATTGAACAATTTACCAAAGTAAGACCTAATGAAGCTCAATACACTCAATTAAAACCAAAATAGGCTCATTACATCATCCTTTGGTTATATAAACCATCCTAGTGACTAAAATGGAGTCATTGACGAAAGTAAGACCAAATGAAGCTCAATACATTCAATTAGGACCAAAATAGGCTCATAAGGTCATCTTTGGTTATCTACACCATCCTAGTGACTAAAATGGAGCCATTGATCAAAGTAAGACCAAATGAAGCTCAATACACTCAATTAGGACCAAAATAGGCTCATTACATCATCCTTTTGTTATCTACAATATCCTAGTGACTAAATGGAGCCATTGACCAAAGTAAGACCAAATGAAGCTCAATACACTCAGTTAGGACCCAAATAGGCTAATTAGGTCATCCTTTGGTTATCTAAACCTTCCTAGTGACTAAAATGAAAGAATTGACCAAAGTAACACCTAATGAAGCTCAATACACTCAATTAGAACAAATATAGGCTCATTACATCATCCATGGGTTATCTAAACTTTCCTAATGACTAAAATTGAACAATTGACCAAAGTAAGACCTAATGAAGCTCAATACACTCAATTAAAACTAAAATAGGCTCATTACATCATCATTTGATTATATAAACCATCCTAGTGACTAAAATGGAGTCATTGACGAAAGTAAGACCAAATGAAGCTCAATACACTCAATTAGGACCAAAATAGGCTCATTAGGTCATCCTTTGGTTATCTAAACCTTCCTAGTGGCTAAAATTGAAGAATTGACCAAAGTAAGACCTAATGACGCTCAATACACTCAATTAGAACCAAAATAGGCTCATTTCATCATCCTTTTGTTATCTACAATATCCTAGTGACTAAAATGGAGCCATTTACCAAAGTAAGACCAAATGAAGCTCAATACACTCAATTAGGACCAAAATAGGCTAATTAGGTCATCCTTTGGTTATCTAAACCTTCCTAGTGACTAAAATGAAAGAATTGACCAAAGTAACACCTAATGAAGCTCAATACACTCAATTAGAACAAAATATAGGCTCATTACATCATCCATGGGTTATCTAAACTTTCCTAATGACTAAAATTGAACAATTGACCAAAGTAAGACCTAATGAAGCTCAATACACTCAATTAAAACTAAAATAGGCTCATTACATCACATTTGATTATATAAACCATCCTAGTGACTAAAATGGAGTCATTGACGAAAGTAAGACCAAATGAAGCTCAATACACTCAATTAGGACCAAAAATAGGCTCATTAGGTCATCCTTTGGTTATCTAAACCTACCTAGTGGCTAAAATTGAAGAATTGACCAAAGTAAGACCTAATGACGCTCAATACACTCAATTAGAACCAAAATAGGCTCATTATATCATCCTTTTGTTATCTACAATATCCTAGTGACTAAAATGGAGCCATTTACCAAAGTAAGACCAAATGAAGCTCAATACACTCATTTACGACCAAAAAGGCTAATTAGGTCATCCTTTGGTTATCTAAACCTTCCTAGTGACTAAAATGAAAGAATTGACCAAAGTAACACCTAATGAAGCTCAATACACTCAATTAGAACAAAATATAGGCTCATTACATCATCCATGGGTTATCTAAACTTTCCTAATGACTAAAATTGAACAATTGACCAAAGTAAGACCTAATGAAGCTCAATACACTCAATTAAAACTAAAATAGGCTCATTACATCATCATTTGATTATATAAACCATCCTAGTGACTAAAATGGAGTCATTGACGAAAGTAAGACCAAATGAAGCTCAATACATTCAATTAGGACCAAAATAGGCTCATTAGGTCATCCTTTGGTTATCTACACCATCCTAGTGACTAAAATGGAGCCATTGACAAAAGTAAGACCAAATGAAGCTCAATACACTCAATTAGGACAAAAATAGGCTAATTAGGTCATCCTTTGGTTATCTAAACCTTCCTAGTGACTAAAATGGAAGAATTGACCAAAGTAAGACCTAATGAAGCTCAATACACTCAATTAAAACCAAAATAGGCTCATTACATCATCCTTTGGTTATATAAACCATCCTAGTGACTAAAATGGAGTCATTGACGAAAGTAAGACCAAATGAAGCTCAATACACTCAATTAGGACCAAAATAGGCTCATTAGGTCATCCTTTGGTTATCTAAACCATCCTAGTGACTAAAATGGAGCCATTGATCAAAGTAAGACCAAATGAAGCTCAATACACTCAATTAGGACCAAAATAGGCTCATTACATCATCCTATTGTTATCTACAATATCCTAGTGACTAAAATGGAGCCATTGACCAAAGTAAGACCAAATGAAGCTCAATACACTCAATTAGGACCCAAATAGGCTAATTAGGTCATCCTTTGGTTATCTAAACCTTCCTAGTGACTAAAATGGAAGAATTGACCAAAGTAAGACCTAATGAAACTCAATACACTCAATTAGAACCAAATATAGGCTCATTACATCATCCATTGGTTATCTAAACTTTCCTAATGACTAAAATTGAGCAATTGACCAAAGTAAGACCTATTGAAGCTCAATACACTCAATTAAAACTAAAATAGGCTCATTACATCATCATTTGATTATATAAACCATCCTAGTGACTAAAATGGAGTCATTGACGATAGTAAGACCTAATGACGCTCAATACACTCAATTAGAACCAAATAGGCTCATTACATCATCCTTTTGTTATCTACAATATCCTAGAGACTAAAATGGAGCCATTTACCAAAGTAAGACCAAATGAAGCTCAATTACACTCAGTTAGGACCAAAATAGGCTAATTAGGTCATCCTTTGGTTATCTAAACCTTCCTAGTGACTAAAATGAAAGAATTGACCAAAGTAACACCTAATGAAGCTCAATACACTCAATTAGAACCAAATATAGGCTCATTACATCATCCATTGGTTATCTAAACTTTCCTAATGACTAAAATTGAGCAATTGACCAAAGTAAGACCTATTGAAGCTCAATACACTCAATTAAAACCAAAATAGGCTCATTACATCATCCTTTTGTTATCTACAATATCCTAGTGACTAAAATGGAGCCATTGACCAAAGTAAGACCAAATGAAGCTCAATACACTCAATTAGGACCCAAATAGGCTAATTAGGTCATCCTTTGGTTATCTAAACCTTCCTAGTGACTAAAATGAAAGAATTGACCAAAGTAACACCTAATGAAGCTCAATACACTCAATTAGAACAAAATATAGGCTCATTACATCATCCATGGGTTATCTAAACTTTCCTAATGACTAAAATTGAACAATTGACCAAAGTAAGACCTAATGAAGCTCAATACACTCAATTAAAACTAAAATAGGCTCACTACATCATCATTTGATTATATAAACCATCCTAGTGACTAAAATGGAGCCATTGACGATAGTAAGACCTAATGACGCTCAATACACTCAATTAGAACCAAAATAGGCTCATTACATCATCCTTTTGTTATCTACAATATCCTAGAGACTAAAATGGAGCCATTTACCAAAGTAAGACCAAATGAAGCTCAATACACTCAGTTAGGACCAAAATAGGCTAATTAGGTCATCCTTTGGTTATCTAAACCTTCCTAGTGACTAAAATGAAAGAATTGACCAAAGTAACACCTAATGAAGCTCAATACACTCAATTAGAACAAAATATAGGCTCATTACATCATCCATGGGTTATCTAAACTTTCCTAATGACTAAAATTGAACAATTGACCAAAGTAAGACCTAATGAAGCTCAATACACTCAATTAAAACTAAAATAGGCTCATTACATCATCATTTGATTATATAAACCATCCTAGTGACTAAACGGGAGTCATTGACGAAAGTAAGCCCAAATGAAGCTCAATACATTCAATTAGGACCAAAATAGGCTCATTAGGTCATCCTTTGGTTATCTACACCATCCTAGTGACTAAAATGGAGCCATTGACAAAAGTAACACCTAATGAAGCTCAATACACTCAATTAGAACAAAATATAGGCTCATTACATCATCCATGGGTTATCTAAACTTTCCTAATGACTAAAATTGAACAATTGACCAAAGTAAGACCTAATGAAGCTCAATACACTCAATTAAAACTAAAATAGGCTCTTTACATCATCATTTGATTATATAAACCATCCTAGTGACTAAAATGGAGTCATTGACGATAGTAAGACCTAATGACGCTATATACACTCAATTAGAACCAAAATAGGCTCATTACATCATCCTTTTGTTATCTACAATATCCTAGAGACTAAAATGGAGCCATTTACCAAAGTAAGACCAAATGAAGCTCAATACACTCATTAGGACCAAAATAGGCTAATTAGGTCATCCTTTGGTTATCTAAACCTTCCTAGTGACTAAAATGAAAGAATTGACCAAAGTAACACCTAATGAAGCTCAATACACTCAATTAGAAAAAATATAGGCTCATTACATCATCCATGGGTTATCTAAACTTTCCTAATGACTAAAATTGAACAATTGACCAAAGTAAGACCTAATGAAGCTCAATACACTCAATTAAAACTAAAATAGGCTCATTACATCATCATTTGATTATATAAACCATCCTAGTGACTAAAATGGAGTCATTGACGAAAGTAAGACCAAATGAAGCTCAATACACTCAATTAGGACCAAAATAGGCTCATTAGGTCATCCTTTGGTTATCTACAATTCCTAGTGACTAAAATGGAGCCATTGACAAAAGTAAGACCAAATGAAGCTCAATACACTCAATTAGGACCAAAATAGGCTAATTAGGTCATCCTTTGGTATCTAAACCTTCCTAGTGACTAAAATGAAATTGACCAAAGTAAGACCTAATGCTCAATACACTCAATTAGAACCAAATATAGGCTCATTACATCATCCATTGGTTATCTAAACTTTCCTAATGACTAAAATTGAACAATTGACCAAAGTAAGACCTAATGAAGCTCAATACACTCAATTAAAACCAAAATAGGCTCATTACATCATCCTTTTGTTATCTACAATATCCTAGTGACTAAAATGGAGCCATTGACCAAAGTAAGACCAAATGAAGCTCAATACACTCAATTAGGACCAAAATAGGCTAATTAGGTCATCCTTTGGTTATCTAAACCTTCCTAGTGACTAAAATGAAAGAATTGACCAAAGTAACACCTAATGAAGCTCAAACACTCAATTAGAACAAAATATAGGCTCATTACATCATCCATGGTTATCTAAACTTTCCTAATGACTAAAATTGGACCAAAGTAAGACCTAATGAAGCTCAATACACTCAATTAAAACTAAAATAGGCTCATTACATCATCATTTGATTATATAAACCATCCCTAAAAAGTGACCCTAATGACGCTCAATACACTCAATTAACCAAAATAGGCTCATTACATCATCCTTTTGTTATCTACAATATCCTAGAGACTAAAATGGAGCCATTTACCAAAGTAAGACCAAATGAAGCTCAATACACTCAATTAGGACCAAAATAGGCTAATTAGGTCATCCTTTGGTTATCTAAACCTTCCTAGTGACTAAAATGAAAGAATTGACCCAAAGTAACACCTAATGAAGCTCAATACACTCAATTAGAACAAAATATAGGCTCATTACATCATCCATGGGTTATCTAAACTTTCCTAATGACTAAAATTGAACAATTGACCAAAGTAAGACCTAATGAAGCTCAATACACTCAATAAAACTAAAATAGGCTCATTACATCATCATTTGTTATTAAACCATCCTAGTGACTAAAGGAGTCATTGACGAAAGTAAGACCAAATGAAGCTCAATACACTCAATTAGGACCAAAATAGGCTCATTAGGTCATCCTTTGGTTTATCTAACCTTCCTAGTGACTAAAATGGAGAATTGACCAAAGTAAACACCTAATGAAGCTCAATACACTCAATTAGAACAAAATATAGGCTCATTTACATCATCCATGGGTTATCTAAACTTTCCTAATGACTAAAATTGAACAATTGACCAAAGTAAGACCTAATGAAGCTCAATACACTCAATTAAAACTAAATAGGCTCATTACATCATCATTTGATTATATAAACCATCCTAGTGACTAAAATGGAGTCATT
>CM024271.1:15818669-15835479 GCA_013621005.1 Aeschynomene evenia
GCATTTTCAGCTTCTAAGGATTTAAAAGACTTTCTTAGTTTGCTGAAATTGTTAGCTAATTCGTTTGAGTCTCTCAGAAGCTCTTCATAGAGTTCTGAGATCTCATTGTATGAGTATGAGAGAGGAGGAGTGTTTGGTACCTCTTCTGACTCAGATTCTGTTTCCAGAATATAGTCAGTACCGGCCATGAAGCAGACATTAGCTTCCTCTTCACTTTCTGAGTCAGAGTCTTCCTCTTCTGAGTCACTCCATGTAGCAGCCATTGCCTTCTTCTTCTTCTTGGGAATGAACTTCTTCTTTCCCTTGTTCTGAGGGCACTCCGTTCTGAAGTGGCCCTTTTCTCCACAGCCAAAACATGTGGCATCAGAAGACTTTGACTTTCCTTTTCTAGGTGTGATCTCTTTGTCTTTGCTTGGTCTTCTCTTCCAAGCTTTCTTCATTTTCCTTACTAGAAGAGAGATGTCATCTTCATCGGAATCTGAGTTTTGATCGTTTTCAGATTCAGATATTTCTTCAGCCTTTAAGGCTTTTGAAGTCTTTTTGATCTGACTTTTCAGAGCCAGAGCTTTCTGAGGTCTTGAGGATGAAGATGGTCCTCCAAGTAGTCCTTCAAGCTCAATCTCGTGAGTTTTGAGTGAGCCAAACAATACATCTAAACCCAGCTGATTTAGATCCTTTGCTTCTTGGATTGCTGTCACCTTTGGGCGCCACTTGGCAGAGAGGCTTCTGAGAATTTTCCTCACCATCTCAGCGTTGGAGTAGGTCTTTCCCAAGACCTTTAGCTGATTTATGATGTGGAGAAATCTTATTGACATGTTGTCAATAGTTTCCTCAGGTTGCATGCAGAAGGACTCGTACTTATGTACGAGCATTGATACCTTAGTTTCCTTGACTTCATCATTTCCTTCGTGCAGCATGTGTAATCTCTCCCAAATTTCTTGAGCGGTATCACACGACACAATCTTGTCGTATTCTACCTTGGGCAAGGCGCAGAGAAGAATGTATTTAGCTTTGAAGTTGAGTTGTATCTTCTCTTTCATCTCTTGAGTCCATTCATCCTTAGGGACTCGTCTTGTATAGGTTCTGAGTGTTGGAGGTGCCGCTCCTGGCTCAGCGTCTGTTGCAACTACAGCATCCTCTGTAATTGTCTGCAGAGGCTGATAGTCTCCATTCTCGATCCTATCCCATAAGTCCAAACTGGTGTGCTTGATGAACAGCGTCATCCTGTCACGCCAGTAGTCGAAGCTGTCCGAGAAACATCGGAGGTCTGTTTATTGAGGCCCCATCTGATATGAATGCAGCTGGTGAGTTCATATTTCCCTTCGTGGATCTTTTTCCTTGACACTGCGAAGTGCTCAACCCCTTAAGGACCGAGCTCTGATGCCAATTGAAAGTGTATGTGTGCACGAGAAGGGGGGGTTGAATCGTGCAAGTTTTTAAAAATTGCTTGTTAAAACTTTTACTTAGAAAGCTGTTTTTACTCAGAAGGTATGATTAAGAGTTTGCAGCGGAAAATGCTTTCTGAGAAGATTAAGTTTCTGAGAACTTAGTCTTTCTAAGAAAGTTCCTTTCTGAGAGATTTTTAAGAAAACGACTTAAGATTTGAGTTTCTTAAAAGCTTTCTGATTTTGATCAATAAGGTTTTCAAAAGACCTCTTGATTAAAGTTGTGATAGAGTTTTTCTCAAAGATTTGGACACGTAATGAGTTAGGGAGAAAAGCTTAACACAAGGGATTTTATACTGGTTCGGTTATAACCAACCTACTCCAGTCCTCAACCTTTAGTTGAGAGTTCTTAGATATTCTTCTTAATGTGCCTTCCCAGACAACACTGCCTTTACCACGTAAAGGACTTCCACCACTTCACAACCCGAAGTGGATTTCCTTGCCTCACACTAGAGGACTTCCTTGCCTTAAACAATTAAGGACTTCCTTGCCTCACAACAGAGGACTTCCTTGCCTCACAACAGAGGACTTCCTTGCCTCAAACACTAGAGGACTTAAAACTGCCTTCAAACAACGAAGGACTTAGCGTTTTTCAGAAAGTTTGTTTTGATCGAAAACAACTACCAAGACTAAGTTACAAACCTAGTTTTACACTTAGATAGACTTCTAGGATTAACTTACAAATGTAAGAATTTTACACCAATTCAGAACTAGAAGATTTTGCAAAGTTAGAAAAACAATTTCGTAAAAATTGTCTTTCTGAGAAAGTTCTAAGTTTTCACAAAATGATTTTCAATTCAACAGAGTTTTGACACGTTTAATCAAGAGTTTTAGTGCAAGAGTTTCGTCACTTTGCTCTGGAATTGAACTCATATATATAGGCATCAAAGAGCCGCGAAATTAGAGGCTTTCACTTTGCTTATGTGGCTGTGTCCTTTTCAGAACGGCTCCCTGCTACAGTCAGCGCAAAATGAGGAACTTTTCAGAACTGCACAGTTCGCGTGTTCCCACTTCCTTGGCTAGTTGTAGCGAGCTTTCTGAGTCTGTTTGCACTTCCTTGAGTCCAGACACTTGGTTGCTTCTGAGTCCAACCTTCTAAGAGTTGTACGGACTTCTGAGGCTAACCTTCTGAGGGAAGACCCTTCTGAGAACTACTAGTCGCGAGGTCTTCTGAGACCCTTCTGAGGCGACAGTGTTCTTTCCTCAGAAGCATGTTTTCACCTTCTGCGCTTCTGAGATATCCTTTCTGATATCTTTGGCGCTATGATTTTATCAATTGATCTCGAGGTTACTTGATGTTTTGTCTTGGTCTTTGCTCATGGCATTGCAATAATTTATAGCTTTCTGAGACACTTAGCGCACATATTAGCAAAACCTTAAGTAAAATTTTATACTTATGGCTTTACCTTGTTATCATTAAAACTTTCATGACTCTAAGAGAATTTATGCTTAATTCTCTCAGAAGGGTTCTGGAGCTTACACTAATTGAGTGTATTGATTCATTTGGTTCTTACTTTGGTCAATGGCTCCATTTAGTCACTAGGATGTTGTAGATAAGCAAGGATGATGTAATACGCTATTTTGGTCCTAATTGAGTGTATTAGAGCTTCATTTGGTCTTACTTTGGTCAATGGCTCCATTTTAGTCACTAGGAGGTTTAGATAACAAAGGATGATGTAATGAGCCTATTTTTGGTCCTAATTGAGTGTATTGACTTCATTTGGTCTTAATTGGTCAATGGCTCCATTTTAGTCACTAGGAAGTTTTAGATAACCAAAGGATGATGTAATGAGCCTATTTTGGTCCTAATTGAGTGTATTGACCTTCATTTGGTCTTACTTTGGTCAATGGCTCATTTTAGTCACTAAGATGTTGTAGATAACCAAAGATATGTAATGAGCCATTTGGTCTAATGAGTGTATTGACCTTCATTTGGTCTTACTTTGGACAATGGCTCCATTTTAGTCACTAGGATGTTTAGATAACCAAGATGATGTAATGAGCCTATTTTGGTCCTAATTGAGTGTATTGAGCTTCATTTGGTCTTATTGGTCAATGGCTCCATTTAGTCACTAGGAGGTTTAGATAACCAAAGGATGATGTAATGAGCCTATTTTGGTCCTAATTGAGTGATTTGACTTCATTTGGTCTTACTTTGGTCAATGGCTCCATTTTAGTCACTAGGATGTCTTAGATAACCAAAGGATGATGTAATGAGCCTATTTTGGTCCTAATTGAGTGTATTGAGCTTCATTTGGTCTTACTTTGGTCAATGGCTCCATTTTAGTCACTAGGATGTTGTAGATAACCAAAGGATGATGTAATGAGCCTATTTTGGTCTTAATTGAGTGTTTGACCTTCATTTGGTCTTACTTTGGTCAATGGCTCCATTTTAGTCAATAGGAAGGTTTAGATAACAAAGGATGCTGTAATGGCCTATTTTGGTCCTAGTTGAGTGTATTGAGCTTCATTTGGCCTTACGTTGGTCAATGGCTCCATTTTAGTCACTAGGATATTGTAGATAACCTAAAGGATGATGTAATGAGCCTATTTTGGTCCTAATTGAGTGTATTGAGCTTCATTTGTTCTTAATTTGGTCAATGGCTCCATTTTAGTCCCTAGGATGTTGTAGATAACCAAAGGATGATGTAATGAGCCTATTTTGGACCTAATTGAGTGTATTGAGCTTCATTTGGTCTTACTTTGGTCAATAGCTCCATTTTAGTCACTAGGAAGGTTTAGATAACCAAAGGATGATGTAATGAGCCTATTTTGGTCCTAATTGAGTGTATTGAGCTTCATTTGGTCTTACGTTGGTCAATGGCTCCATTTTAGTCACTAGGATGTTGTAGATAACCAAAGGATGATGTAATAAGGCTATTTTGGTCCTAATTGAGTGTATTAAGCTTCTTTTGGTCTTACTTTGGTCAATGGCTCATTTTAGTCACTAGGATGTTGTAAATAACCAAAGGATGATGTAATGAGCCTATTTTGGTCCTAATTGAGTGTATTGTCCTTCATTTGGTCTTACTTTGGACAATGGCTCCATTTTAGTCACTAGGAAGGTTTAGATAAACAAAGGATGATGTAATGAGCCTATTTTGGTCCTAATTGAGTGTATTGAGCTTCATTTGGTCTTACTTTGGTCAATGGCTCCATTTTAGTCACTAGGATGTCTTAGATAACCAACGGATGATGTAATGAGCCTATTTTGGTCCTAATTGAGTGTATTGAGCTTCATTTGGTCTTACTTTGGTCAATGGCTCCATTTTAGTCACTAGGATGTTGTAGATAACCAAAGGATGATGTAATGAGCCTATTTTGGTCCTAATTGAGTGTATTGAGCTTCATTTTGTCTTACATTGGTCAATGGCTCCATTTTAGTCAATAGGAAGGTTTAGATAAACAAAGGATGCTGTAATGAGCCTATTTTGGTCCTAATTGAGTGTATTGAGCTTCATTTGGTCTTACGTTGGTCAATGGCTCCATTTTTGTCACTAGGATGTCTTAGATAACCAAAGGATGATGTAATGAGCCTATTTTGGTCCTAATTGAGTGTATTGAGCTTCATTTGGTCTTAATTTGGTCAATAGCTCCATTTTAGTCACTAGGACGGTTTAGATAACCAAAGGATGATGTAATGAGCCTATTTTGGTCCTAATTGAGTGTATTGAGCTTCATTTGGTCTTACGTTGGTCAATGGCTCCATTTTAGTCACTACGATATTGTAGATAACTAAAGGATGATGTAATGACCCTATTTTGGTCCTAATTGAGTGTATTGAGCTTCATTTGTTCTTAATTTGGTCAATGGCTCCATTTTAGTCCCTAGGATGTTGTAGATAACCAAAGGATGATGTAATGAGCCTATTTTGGACCTAATTGAGCGTATTGAGCTTCATTTGGTCCTACTTTGGTCAATAGCTCCATTTTAGTCTTAGGAAGGTTTAGATAACCAAAGGATGATGTAATGAGCCTATTTTGGTCCTAATTGAGTGTATTGACCTTCATTTGGTCTTACTTTGGTCAATGGCTCCATTTTAGTCACTAGGATGTTGTAGATAACCAAAGGATGATGTAATAAGCCTATTTTGGTCCTAATTGAGTGTATTAAGCTTCTTTTGGTCTTACTTTGGTCAATGGCTCCATTTTAGTCACTAGGATGTTGTAAATAACCAAAGGATGATGTAATGAGCCTATTTTGGTCCTAATTGAGTGTATTGACCTTCATTTGGTCTTACTTTGGACAATGGCTCCATTTTAGTCACTAGGAAGGTTTAGATAAACAAAGGATGATGTAATGAGCCTATTTTGGTCCTAATTGAGTGTATTGAGCTTCATTTGGTCTTACTTTGGTCAATGGCTCCATTTTAGTCACTAGGATGTCTTAGATAACCAAAGGATGATGTAATGAGCCTATTTTGGTCCTAATTGAGTGTATTGAGCTTCATTTGGTCTTACTTTGGTCAATGGCTCCATTTTAGTCACTAGGATGTTGTAGATAACCAAAGGATGATGTAATGAGCCTGTTTTGGTCCTTATTGAGCTTCATTTTGTCTTACATTGGTCAATGGCTCCATTTTAGTCAATAGGAAGGTTTAGATAAACAAAGGATGCTGTAATGAGCCTATTTTGGTCCTAATTGAGTGTATTGAGCTTCATTTGGTCTTACGTTGGTCAATGGCTCCATTTTTGTCACTAGGATGTCTTAGATAACCAAAGGATGATGTAATGAGCCTATTTTGGTCCTAATTGAGTGTATTGAGCTTCATTTGGTCTTATTTGGTCAATAGCTCCATTTTAGTCACTAGGACGGTTTAGATAACCAAAGGATGATGTAATGAGCCTATTTTGGTCCTAATTGAGTGTATTGAGCTTCATTTGGTCTTACGTTGGTCAATGGCTCCATTTTAGTCACTAGGGTATTGTAGATAACCAAAGGATGATGTAATGAGCCTATTTTGGTCTTAATTGAGTGTTTTGACCTTCATTTGGTCTTACTTTGGTCAATGGCTCCATTTTAGTCAATAGGAAGGTTTAGATAATTAAAGGATGCTGTAATGAGCCTATTTTGGTCCTAGTTGAGTGTATTGAGCTTCATTTGGCCTTACGTTGGTCAATGGCTCCATTTTAGTCACTAGGATATTGTAGATAACTAAAGGATGATGTAATGAGCCTATTTTGGTCCTAATTGAGTGTATTGAGCATCATTTGTTCTTAATTTGGTCAATGGCTCCATTTTAGTCCCTAGGATGTTGTAGATAACCAAAGGATGATGTAATGAGCCTATTTTGGACCTAATTGAGTGTATTGAGCTTCATTTGGTCCTACTTTGGTCAATAGCTCCATTTTAGTCACTAGGAAGGTTTAGATAACCAAAGGATGATGTAATGAGCCTATTTTGGTCCTAATTGAGTGTTTTGACCTTCATTTGGTCTTACTTTGGTCAATGGCTCCATTTTAGTTACTAGGATGTTGTAGATAACCAAAGGATGATGTAATAAGGCTATTTGGTCCTAATTGAGTGTATTAAGCTTCTTTTGGTCTTACTTTGGTCAATGGCTCCATTTTAGTCACTAGGATGTTGTAAATAACCAAAGGATGATGTAATGAGCCTATTTTGGTCCTAATTGAGTGTATTGTCCTTCATTTGGTCTTACTTTGGACAATGGCTCCATTTTAGTCACTAGGAAGGTTTAGATAAACAAAGGATGATGTAATGAGCCTATTTTGGTCCTAATTGAGTGTATTGAGCTTCATTTGGTCTTACTTTGGTCAATAGCTCCATTTTAGTCACTAGGATGTCTTAGATAACCAACGGATGATGTAATGAGCCTATTTTGGTCCTAATTGAGTGTATTGAGCTTCATTTGGTCTTACTTTGGTCAATGGCTCCATTTTAGTCACTAGGATGTTGTAGATAACCAAAGGATGATGTAATGAGCCTATTTTGGTCCTAATTGAGTGTATTGAGCTTCATTTTGTCTTACATTGGTCAATGGCTCCATTTTAGTCAATAGGAAGGTTTAGATAAACAAAGGATGCTGTAATGAGCCTATTTTGGTCCTAATTGAGTGTATTGAGCTTCATTTGGTCTTACGTTGGTCAATGCTCCATTTTTGTCACTAGGATGTCTTAGATAACCAAAGGATGATGTAATGAGCCTATTTTGGTCCTAATTGAGTGTATTGAGCTTCATTTGGTCTTAATTTGGTCAATAGCTCCATTTTAGTCACTAGGACGGTTTAGATAACCAAAGGATGATGTAATGAGCCTATTTTGGTCCTAATTGAGTGTATTGAGCTTCATTTGGTCTTACGTTGGTCAATGGCTCCATTTTAGTCACTAGGGTATTGTAGATAACTAAAGGATGATGTAATGAGCCTATTTTGGTCCTAATTGAGTGTATTGAGCTTCATTTGTTCTTAATTTGGTCAATGGCTCCATTTTAGTCCCTAGGATGTTGTAGATAACCAAAGGATGATGTAATGAGCCTATTTTGGACCTAATTGAGCGTATTGAGCTTCATTTGGTCCTACTTTGGTCAATAGCTCCATTTTAGTCTTAGGAAGGTTTAGATAACCAAAGGATGATGTAATGAGCCTATTTTGGTCCTAATTGAGTGTATTGACCTTCATTTGGTCTTACTTTGGTCAATGGCTCCATTTTAGTCACTAGGATGTTGTAGATAACCAAAGGATGATGTAATAAGCCTATTTTGGTCCTAATTGAGTGTATTAAGCTTCTTTTGGTCTTACTTTGGTCAATGGCTCCATTTTAGTCACTAGGATGTTGTAAATAACCAAAGGATGATGTAATGAGCCTATTTTGGTCCTAATTGAGTGTATTGACCTTCATTTGGTCTTACTTTGGACAATAGCTCCATTTTAGTCACTAGGAAGGTTTAGATAAACAAAGGATGATGTAATGAGCCTATTTTGGTCCTAATTGAGTGTATTGAGCTTCATTTGGTCTTACTTTGGTCAATGGCTCCATTTTAGTCACTAGGATGTCTTAGATAACCAAAGGATGATGTAATGAGCCTATTTTGGTCCTAATTGAGTGTATTGAGCTTCATTTGGTCTTACTTTGGTCAATGGCTCCATTTTAGTCACTAGGATGTTGTAGATAACCAAAGGATGATGTAATGAGCCTGTTTTGGTCCTTATTGAGCTTCATTTTGTCTTACATTGGTCAATGGCTCCATTTTAGTCAATAGGATGTCTTAGATAACCAAAGGATGATGTAATGAGCCTATTTTGGTCCTAATTGAGTGTTTTGAGCTTCATTTGGTCTTAATTTGGTCAATAGCTCCATTTTAGTCACTAGGACGGTTTAGATAACCAAAGGATGATGTAATGAGCCTATTTTGGTCCTAATTGAGTGTATTGACCTTCATTTGGTCTTACTTTGGTCAATGGCTCCATTTTAGTCACTAGGATGTTGTAGATAAGCAAAGGATGATGTAATAAGGCTATTTTGGTCCTAATTGAGTGTAGTATGCTTCATTTGGCCTTACTTAAAGAGAACAAACACAAAGTAGTGCACCGGAGTTAAGAACAAGAATTTCCAAAACTCGAATGATAAAACTAGTAAGGCCAACTACCAGAACTAAGACTACCTGCACTTTCTCATTACTTTATAACTTTCAACAATACATTGTGCAATAGGGAAGACACTCAGACTTATACTACAGATCATGTTAGAATGGTTCTTCAAGAGATCTGTATCTACCAACTATGTTTTCATTTTCACAACCATGTAGTGCAAAGACATTTACTTTTTAATTTCACCCAGATGAATTAGCTTTCTCAATAATCTTTGGGGTAGTGCTCGTGCCTTTTTCTCTTTGAGATTCATGACTCTAAATGCTTAGTCTCAGGGTAGCTTTTTAAGATGAGTTTTCGATTAACGTTCCCGGTCCAGTTGGCCCAAGATGCTAGGTGATGAAGCACCCCTCGAATCTAATTACGCAAGCCTGTCCCTGACACACTCACACCACAAGCACATAGCTAGGTTCTAAAAATAAAGAGTGAAGATGTCCCTTAGCCATTGGTGCTCAGAGCCTTAGAATTTTTTTTTTTTTTTTGCACAGTCTACCCTTCTCTTTTACTTATCACAGTTCAAACATTTTCATCTATTTTCCAGAGACTTCACACTACATTTATGTACTTAATTTATCAACACAGTTGTCTTTCAAAAATACTCCAAGAACCACTATAACTATTTTCTACAGCATCATTTCTTTGTTACCTCCCTATTCATTATTTCTTTTCCAATTCATTCATACATGTTGATCACATTCTTAAGTTAGCCTTACCCATTACAATCACTCTTGTTCTTTTTACAATTGTTCATCTCTCCTTTACACAACACAAGACATAACACGCCATTAATAACAAAACACCAATAACAACACTCGACTCACACAGAAAAATTTAAAATCATAAATTAAAAACTTACCTGAGGGGGGTGGTCAATCTCCCCCTTGGTCCTCATCCTCATGATCCTCTTCTTCTTCCTCCTCCTCTTCATCATCCTCATCATTTGAGGGGTTGGGCTCCCTGTATTCCCACTTTGTTTTACAGCTAGTTTGACATTCAGGAAATTTCTCTGGAGCCATCCTATGGAATGCATGAACAAGGTAGGAGAACATGTCATGAGAGTAGTTTCTGAAGTCATCCAACTCGACCCTCAGCTTCTGCACGTCCGTAAACTCCTGTCGCTGCTGAGTCTTACTTGGTATGTCCTCCATAGGTTCCTCTGGAGGGGCAACAGATGGGAGTTCAGGTTCCTTACCAGTGTCCTTCCTCCTTGATCTTCCAAGGGCTGCAGCAGTTATTGGTCTAGGCACCAGGATGGGAGAGTCACCTTCAATCACTACTCCTGCAGCTTCAGTAAGGCGCTGAATGAGGCACGGAAATCCCAAGGTTAGTCTTGCTGAGTAGACAAATCTTGCTATACCCTTGGATAATACAGTGCCCAGATCAACTTGTTCCTTGGTAATAAGGCAATGGATCATTATTGCCCTATCTACCGTTACCTCAGAATGATGAGTGGTCGGGAGGATGGAGCGATTGATGAATTCTAGCCATCCTCTGGCCACAGGAATAAGGTCTCCCCGAGCTAGCTGAACTGGGTTGCCGTGTCTATCCATCCTCCAGTTAGCCCCGGGTTTGCAGATCTCCCGCAGCACCGTTTGCAGCTTCTGGTTTCCCTTCAACCGTGCACAATATCCAAAAGGTGATTTTTCTGGATTGACTTCAAGATTCAAAACTGTTTCCACCATTTCAGAGCTGAAGTCAATCTCTTTTCCTCTGAGGAAGCTCTTGAACTCCCTTTCTTTGGTCTTTTCTGACTGCCATGCGTTTGCATAGAATTCTAGCACCCTTTGCATTCCCACAATTCCAGGAGGTGAACACACCAGCCTCCACCCTCTTCGATCAATCTCTTCTTGGATTTCTGGGAATTCCCCCTCTCTAAAGGCAAAACCAATTTCCGGAATGATTGATTTGTTCACTACCACTGAATTGTAGTAGTCTTCATTTTCTTTTGTCCGGAAACGATGAGAGTAGTAAGAGGGAGATGCAGCCACTTCCTTTCCCTTTCTCTTCCTGGATGATGGTGCCATTTCCTGTAAACAAAAATTGAACCACAACACAGACAGGAAGCCCCATGACAGTAACACCATTAATATTTTAGCTCAATAGAAACAAATAAAAATTGGCATTTCTTCCAACACCAAACTTAGAATTTTACAGAAATTCTAAGCCGAACAACACTCTAGCTCTATATCATTTTCATACCAAAGACTCATTGACAATTTCCCTCTACTTCTATATTATCTCTATCTAAAAATTCCACTAACTCAGCAATAGCATTATCTATATTATCTGAAATTCCACTAACTCAGCAATAGCATTATCTATATTATCTAAACATTGAGAAAGACAAGGAATAAATGCTTGCTTCATAGTTAATGAACAACTTACCTATAATAGAGAGAATTAGGAAAAGTGTAGACTTTCACAGGATTGATGCGGCTGCAGGGGAAGTAGTGGACGACGGGGAGAAGAGCCGTGAGGGGTATGTGTTTTTTTGAGGATGGATGGTGGGAAGAGGAATTAGGATTGTGTAAGATTGAAGAAGAAATGTATGAATGAATGAATGAAGAATGGAGTGACCGATTCTCTTCTTATAGTGGCGCTACCACTATGCTCTTTAGCGCGAGACTTGCTCGCCCAAAATATAGAGAGGGCGCAAAGCGCCAAGATGAAAAGGAATCAGGCGCAAGGCGCCGAAATTAATTGCAATTCGGGCGCAAGCGCCACAAAGAAATTAGATTCGGGCGCGAAGCGCCAAGGGAGACTGAAGTCAGGCGCGAGGCGCCAAAAGGGAAGGAATTTCAGGCGCAAAGCGCCAGCAGAGAAAAATTTCAGGCGCAAAGCGCCAGCCTCCAAGCAGTTCGGGCGCAATGCGCCGAAGTGAATTGAAATTCGGGCGCGAAGCGCCACAAAGAATTTAATTCGGGCGCGAGGCGCCCACAAGAGATTGAATTCAGGCGCAAGGCGCCAAGGACACTGAAATTCGGGCGCGTCGCGTTAAGAGCAAAACAGTTCGGGCGCAAGGCGCGACGAGGACGCGTCGCGCCTCTGGGTCCGAATTTCTTTTATTCGCTACTGTCTTCCAGGCGCAACGCGCAGTGCTAGCGCGAGGCGCTGGGTGAAGCTGCTTATGAGGGCGCGATGCGTCACTGAGGCGCACTGCGACAGCTAGGAGGAATTTATTTATTTTTTTAAACAGAAACTGAACATAATCAAAATTCAATAAAAGATACTAATTGGGTTGCCTCCCAATAAGCGCTTCTTTAACGTCACTAGCTTGACGTATGACATTTTCTCAGGTGAATGTTTGAACCGAGACGACTCGGTCGATCTCTCCCCCAAGATAATGTTTCAATCTTTGTCCATTGACAGTGAATTTTCTTTCAGATTTGGAGTCCATGATCTCTACATGTCCATAAGGTGAAACCTTAGTGATAGTGAATGGTCCTGACCATCTTGTCTTCAATTTACCCGGGAACAACCTTAATCTTGAATTAAACAAAAGAACTTGTTGTCCAGGTTCAAATTGTCTTGGAGTGATCTTTTTATCATGCCACCGCTTGGTTCTCTCCTTATACAACTTAGCATTATCATAAGCTTGACTACGAAACTCGTCAAGTTCATTGAGTTGTAGTAATCTCTTGTCATTTGCCAATTTTTCATCAAAATTCAAAAATTTTATGGCCCAAAATGATTTATGTTCAAGTTCAACAGGCAAGTGACAAGATTTACCATATAGAAGTTGATAAGGAGACATACCAATTGGTGTTTTGAACGCAGTTCTGTAGGCCCACAGTGCATCATCAATTTTCCTTGACCAATCCTTTCTTGAAGCATTTACCACTTTTTCTAGGATCCTCTTCAATTCCCTATTGGAAATTTCAGCTTGTCCACTTGTTTGAGGGTGGTATGGGGTGGCTACCTTGTGCTTGACTCCATATTTTTGTAGAAGACTCTCCAATTGCTTATTACAGAAGTGACTTCCACCATCACTAATCAAGGTTCTAGGAACTCCAAACCTTGAGAAGATCATCTTCCTGAGAAAATTCACCACCACTTTTGCCTCATTAGTGGGGGAGGCAATTGCTTCAACCCATTTGGATACATAGTCTACTGCTACCAGGATATACAAGTTGGAGTAGGAGGATGGAAATGGACCCATGAAATCTATTCCCCAAACATCAAACAAATCCACTTCAAGAATGAACTGCTGAGGCATTTCATGCTTCCTTGATATGTTTCCAGTTCTTTAGCATCTATCACATCTCTCTACAAAAGCTCTTGCATCCTTGAAAATTGTTGGCCAGTATAACCCACTTTGTAGGACCTTGGCTGCAGTTCTTTCTCCACTGAAATGTCCACCATATTCAGAACCATGACAGTGCCATAAAACACTATATACTTCTTCTTCCGGGATACACCTTCTAATTACTCCATCACTGCACCTTTTGAACAAATAAGGTTCATCCCATAAGAAGTACCTAGCATCATGCAAGAATTTCTTCTTCTCATTCCAATTCATTTCACTTGGAACCCTTCCCCCAGCTTTATAATTTGCTATGTCAGCAAACCATGGTAACACTTGTATTGCTAGGAGTTGTTCATCTGGAAACTCTTCATTCACTGGCACCTTACTCACTTGCTCTTCTCCCTGTGCAATCCTTGACAAGTGGTCTGCCACTAAGTTTTCTGAGCCTTTCTTATCTCTGATCTCAATGTTGAACTCTTGTAGCAACAGCACCCATCTAATCAGTCTTGGCTTTGCATCTTGTTTACTCATCAAATACTTAAGAGCAGAGTGGTCAGTATAGACTATTACCTTTGACCCAACCAAATAACACCTGAACTTATCAAAAGCAAAAACTACAGCCAATAATTCCTTCTCTGTTGTTGCATAATTTTTTTGTGCATCATTTAATACACGACTTGCATAATAAATAACATGCAACAACTTGTCTTTTCTTTGTTCTAAAACAGCCTCAATTGCAAAATCACTTGCATCACACATTAATTCAAATGGTAAGGACCAATCAGGAGGAGAAATTATTGGTGCAGTAACAAGTTTGGTTTTGAGAGTTTCAAAGGCATACATGCATTCACTGTCAAAATTAAATTGTGATTCTTTCATTAAAAGACTACTCAATGGTTTTGCAATTTTTGAAAAGTCTTTTATGAACCTTCTATAGAACCCAGCATGACCCAAGAAACTTCTCATTGCTTTAACATTTATAGGCGGAGGTAATTTTTCAATTACCTCCACTTTGGCTTTGTCAACTTCAATACCTTTGGAAGAAACTCGGTGTCCAAGAACAATACCTTCTGTTACCATAAATGACATTTTTCCCAATTCAAAACAAGGTTTGTTTCTTGGCACCTCATTAAAACTAAAGATAGATGGTTGAGACAGGACTCAAATGAATTACCAAAAACAGAAAAAATCATCCATAAATACCTCAATGAATTTTCTACCATATCAGAGAATATAGAAAGCATGCACCTTTGAAAAGTGGCGGTGCATTGCACAACCGAAAGGCATTCTTCGATAGGCAAAAATTCCATAAGGGCATGTGAAGAGTCTTCTCTTGATCTACCGATCTACTGCAATTTGATTGTAGCCTGAATAACCATCCAAGAAGCAGTAATATGGATGACCCGCCAACCTCTCCAACATTTGATCAATGAATGGAAGTGGAAAATGATCTTTTCTAGTGACCACATTTAATCTTCTGTAGTCAATGCACATCCTCCACCCAGTCACTGTCCTTGTAGGAATTAACTCATTGTTTTCATTCTTCACCACCGTGATGCCACCTTTCTTTGGTACCACTTGCACTGGACTCACCCAAGACTGTCAGAGATGGGATAAATAATCCCAGCATCCCATAACTTCAGAACTTCTTTTAGCACCACTTCCTTCATGATGGGGTTGAGTCTTCGTTGAGGTTGCACCACTGGTTTTGAGTCTTCTTCCATGGATTTTGTGCATGCACATGGTTGGACTAATCCCCTTGAGATCACTAAGCTTCCATCCAATTGCTCCTTTATGCTTCTTCAACACTTCCAGTAATTCTCCTTCCTCTTTTTCATTTAGTGAAGCATTGATTATCACAGGATAGAACTCATCATTTCCTATGAAAGCATATTTGAGAGAAGGCAATGGTTTCAATTCAGGCTTTGTAATTCTTGCTTCTCCTCTTTTTTCTTCAATAACAGCTCCTCTGTTCTCTTGCTTCTCCTCTTTTTTCTTCAATAATCAGAATTTGACATATTGAGCTCTTCTTGTTTTTTTTATCATTCCCTTCCACCAAAGCCACTGTTTCTATAACATCATCTCCCCAAGTTAATGCAAACACTTCCTCTACCAAGGGATCTATTGTGTCTAACCTCATGCAATTTTCTTGATCCACTGGAAATTTCATAGAGTTAAAAAAAACATTAAAACTACCTTTCATCATGCACCCTTAATGTTAACTCACCTTTTTGCACATCAATTAAAGCTCTTCCAGTGGCTAAGAATGGTCTCCCAAGGATAATAGGAGTGTCTTCATCTTCCTCCATATCAAGCACCACAAAGTCTGCAGGGAAAATGAACTTATCAACTTTGACAAGTGCATTATCTACAACACCAAATGGAAACTTGATTGAACGATCAGCAAGTTGCAGAGAAATAGAAGTTGGCTTCACTTCTTCTATGTTCAACTTCTTCATAATGGACAAGGGCATGAGGTTAATGCTTGCCCCCAAATCACATAAGGCTTTTCCAATGGTCAAACTTCCAATGGTGCAGGGAACATAAAACTTCCCAGGATCCTTTAACTTTTGAGGCATCTTCTTTTGAATGACAGCACTACATTCCTCTGTGAGCATCACTGTTTCATCTTCCCTGAGTTTCTCTTCCTTGACAGCAAATCTTTCATGAACTTGGCATATAAAGGCATTTGCTCAAGTGCCTCAGCAAATGGGATGTTTATTTGCAACTTCCTAAATATGTCCAAGAACTTTGAGAATTGCTTTTTCCTGGTTTTGCTTTTTGAAGTCTTTGAGGATATGGCAACCTTGGCTTGTATGGAGCAACTTGAACTTCTTCTTTCTCTTCTTCCTGCATGGGTACTTCTTTTCTCTTTCTTCAATGTTGGGAAGCTCTTTCTCTTCTTTCTTGTCCCGTACCTCCACTTTCTCTTTCTTTTCTTCTTTGTTCTTTAAGTATTTTTCCACTCCTTAAGTGAATGGCCTTACAATGCTCCTTAGGATTTGGTTCTGTGTTGCTTGGAAAAATCCCTGCAGGTCTCTCAGAGAGTTGTTTAGCTATTTGGCCAACTTGCACCTCCAAGTTCCTTATAGAAGCCTCTTGATTTTTGAAATTAGCCCTTGTCTCCTGCATGAAACTTGAGGTTTGTTGCACAAAAGTAGAAGTAGATTGAGTGAGTTTCTCCATAGCAATCTCCAGTGAAGTTGGTTTAGGAGGACCTTGTGGAGGAATGAATGGGGGTTGTTGATTTGGAGCATGGAATTGCTTCTGCCCTTGATTTCCCCATCCAAAATTTGGATGATTCCTCCACCCCGGATTATAAGTTTTGAGTATGGATCATTTTGTTGCCTTGGAGGTTCCCCATGTAGTTTACTTGCTCCGTGGAGTTTCCTTGAACAAGTCGCATTCTTCATTCTTATGAGACCCACCACAAAGTTCACAGGATGAAATTGGAGTCCTACTGCAGCAACTTGCATTTGTCCCATTTGCTTTGTGAGTGTTGCTAGTTGTTGA